>CM026288.1:14092268-14420295 GCA_014851415.1 Cnaphalocrocis medinalis | reverse complement strand
CGCCAAGCGGCTCAACGACTCGCCCACGGCGCTGCCGGAGATGATGTCCGCGCTTATGTTCTTCAATGACTCGCCTACCCAGGTACGATGAGAAGCTAAGTCAAAAAAGGCACATACACTCTACGCCTAAAAGTTAAACGTCCCGAAGCGAAGTGGGGGCTGCTCTCTGGTCACTGGCACGTTCAGCATTAAAAGTAGATTGACACTTAGTACCGTGGCAAATTAACTGCCTAGATAGTTTGAGGTATGGACAAAATGTTACTTAAATATGGTAGTAAAGTGTTAAACTGTAGTGTAGTGTGTGTGAGATTGTACTAGTATTTATCTATGAGATTAGCTCTATAGCCTTTTATGCAATAGATACTTAATACTCTGATTTTTAATCATTTGGAGTAAACTGAAAGATGTCAATGTGTCATCCCCATACATTATCACCCAAATTGTACAGAAACTTGACATTTGTTATATAATCCGTGAACGGGCGCTCACGATGCTATACTGTGCTTTCTGACGTTTGTGTGTTAATTTTTTTGTGTAAATCTACGCACATAGATTTGAAAAGTCCAAAGTTGCATACTCGAATTAGAACCTAAGAAATATAAGAATTCTTTATTAAATTTAAGTCCATACCGAACCTTTAACACCATTGACGTTTATGTTTGTGCTTCTGTTTCCAGGTGCTAATAGCGGGCGCGTGCACGGACCCCCGCACGCTGGAGCTGCTCCGCGTGGTGCGCTCGCGGCTGCTGCCCGGGCGCGTGCTGGCCGTGGCCGACCCCGCCGAGACGCCCGCCGGTATGTCCGACATACGTGAGTCCGCGAGTTGTTATTAACGCACCGATCCGGCTCGTAGGACCACTTTTTTTTATTCAAAATTATTCATGGAGACGCAGCTTGAATGCTTTATTTCTCATTTTATTTTTGGCTATAACTTTTTGCTGATCTTTATGTCAGACCTACCTAGGTCCCATGATTAAGGTAGCTAATGCCAGCGCGTTGCCAGATTTTTTTTGAAAATGCGGGATTTGGAACCATTTTGTTGGTCGAAAGCGGGACTAAGCGAAAATAGCCTAAGTCACGTTTATTTATTAATCACACAAACAAAGATACAGATAGACAGATACGGGTGCTATATGATGAGTTATCATGACATGCTAAGCTTCAAAATTTAAGCTGAACATCCACCAGCAAGTGTGATCATGATATAAGTACCTAGTTCACCATTACACGTCGAAGATCAGAACTACTTCTGCCTTATTGTTTTCTCCTAAAGCGGGACTTCTGGAAGTCTTTTTACATCAATTACCTTAAAAATGGTCCCAAAAGCGGGACTGCATCAGTCCCGCGCGAGCATTCTAATTTTGGCCCGGTACCCGGGACAGTCCCGCATAAAACGGGATATCTGGCAACGCTCCTACTGGCACAATTAAAACAAGTGGTATGTATCATTAACTATTATAATAAAAAAAATCTTTCATCATTCAATCGCAACGCAACGTCATTATTTTCATGTAATGCAGGAGAGGGATTCATCAAAATGCATCCTCTTCCATTCAGAAACTTCCTACTTTCGTTTTGGGAAGTTTCTGAATGGAAGAAGACTCTTAGATCTTTCTCTTAGACTTAGATCTTTTCCGTTTCAGTGCTCAGCCGCATCAGAAGCGTGGGCGACGTGCCCACTGCGTACGTGTGCCGGCGGTACGCGTGCTCGCTGCCCGTCACCGACGTCAAGCAACTGGAGACGCTGCTCGACGAGGCGCCCGCGCCGACCCCTGCGGCACCCAAGTAATCATGCTCAAAACGCAACTTCGGATTCATCCCACCATCAATATCGGTGGGACAAAAGGAAATAAAAAAATATATTATAATTCCCATTGGTCCTACTGGTGGGGCGAACGGGAATAACCCGAAACTTCCCGAAGTTAGGTGGGGATATTCCAGTAGTTCCTCAAACAGTATCAAAAATTCTTGACTGCAAAATGACTAATATCGCTAGCACGCACTTGACTGATCGAAGATCGAAGCAGTATTGTCATAGTTTTTTTTTTATACTAGAGGCGGCAAACGAGCAAGCGGGTCACCTGCTGGTAAGTAATCACCGCTGCCCATGAACATCTGCGAGATCAGAGAGGTCGCTGATGCGTTGCCGGCCTTTATGTAAAGGAGTTTAAATGAGTACTGAAAACTCTTGAACCTCTTGAGTTTTCTATTTTCGGTCCTTCAATCCATGCTTGTCGTACGAAACCACATTTCGACGAACCAAAATGACTCTTCTTTGGTTCCAACTTTAGAAGGTCAATGAAACAGATTCATTGAAAGAGAACTTGAGGAAACTTTAGATAAACTACTGAAAGTTCTCCCTAAAAACCATATGTATCCAGCTTGTAGGCCTACGATTCGAAATCGTTTACTCGTACATTGATATCTGTGCCACATTAACTAACTTGACTTACGATATTTTCAAAAAATCTTAACTATGAATAGGTAGAATCTTTAGCGTTTGATCATTTTAGAATGTTGAAATTTTAGTGTTGTTCTATTTCTTCCGTAGTGTAGGAATTTTAATGGTTCATAGGTCACAATATGTCATTGTGTGTAAATGTGATCCCATTGATCAAAATTGTGTATTGATGTTTTCTGTACTGTATGTAACATGATAAATCATGTCGATTTGCAAAGCGATTTAATACTTATAATAATGTATTATGTATCCCATACTCCTAAGAGTAACAACAATAGATATTAGGACCGTATAATTAATAGTGATGTTTGAAATTTTATTTGGAGAAACTTATAGCCTAAACCGATCTAAAAACGGAGAGGGCCTTCTTGTTTTATAAAGTGAACAAAACTATTGTTTTCATTTTTCTTAATTTAATATTACTGTTATTTGATTGCTCTTTGGAAAATGAGCGTTTTTCAAGTTGTATGAACTTAATATAAAGACATCACTAACATTAGTAGTAGGTATCTAACTAATGCAGTTAGCAAGTCAATTATTATTAATTTCTTTTGTATGTTTTTAAATTGATATTAATTTTGAAAAAAAAATGTCGAAACAGCGAATAAACAAAATATGTACGCACATAGATTAGGAAACAGGCAGCAGGGTTTTACATACAGTTTTTATAGGGATTTGTAAAGAAAATTGTGTAGAGATCTTAAAAAAAATGCTGTTTTGAGTTGTATTGGTGTCCCCCTCTTGTTAAAATAAAAATTACCTCGAATGTTTGGCTAGTCGTGACTTTTGATGAGACAAATATTTTAATCAGCTACATAATATGTAGAACTGAATTTGCCATTTACTAAAATTAGGCACATACTTGATAGTTTTGATCAATATCTAATTATATTTTTTTGTGTCTTGATTGATGCGTATATCTATATAGACGTTCAGTATCTATGCAGCATTTAGATGTAGATGAGTATTTTCCCATGTTCAATGAATGCATGATACATATTTATAGAATATTATCAGAGGAAATCAAGAAATGTACTCCAAATAAAGATTCTATATTGATTCATGCATTCTTGTCTAGTCTCTTAGGTTTGGAAAACACTCTAATATAGGTCAGAGCTACAAAAGCAGATCACGCATATAAATACTAACAAGTATATTATGAACATAATATATTTTTTTATTAGATTTAGTTGTTATCTTTCACTTAACAATTTCATTAGTGTATGTTGTGGACTGAAAAGTATTGAAGTTTTCTTTTACAATGTTATTTTCTTATATTTTACTAAATTGTCCGTACGTCTGTAGACCTAATGCTTTTAAAACTTTATTTTTTACACGCAAAATTGATAAAATCATAGTGATAGCATTGTTTAAAATTTAGTCTGATTGGAATGTGATAGATTAGATCTATGATAAATTATTGACATTATTAGGAAAGAAAAATATTTTTGTTATCAACTTGGATATACATACTTATTCGGAAAAATAAAATTATTTTGAGAAAAAAAACTCATCATAAGATAAACTACAGGATGTTTTTTGGAAGATAATATTTTGGGCTCAATCGCAAATCATTATCCTCCAATGAACATCTATGGTACTGAAGCGCCTTGCGACGGTAATGTTACATCACCATGTTAGTTCTTATTTATTTCATTAGAAATGTGTGAACGTTACGCATCTCATTGCTTGAAGCAAATTAGTTGTTAATCTTGTGATATTTTAAAGTAAACGTTAGTGAAATACTTTCGCCTTTTATTTTACAAACCAGCTGCATTGTTAATAGCCAGCCAGAGTGTACAAGAAGAACAGTGTCATTCGGTAGGCTTTACCAAATTACTATACTCTGATTTTTAATAATGTGGAGTAAACTGACAGATGCAAATGTCAAGTTTCTATACATTTTGACATTTTGCATCTGTCAAATTGAGTGATACTGTATGGGGATGACACATTGACATCTATCAGTTTACTCCACATGATTAAAAATCTGAGTAAATATACCTACTTAATATATATTTTTTTAAATATGCACGTCATCACGAATTTCATACCGCAAGTGATCTGACACGCCGGTACCGCTACTCTATCATCTATCTCATTTTGACATAATCAGTGTCCTTAAGATGTCGTCTTCATTTTCTCACGCTTTGTTGGTATTATAGCAGGGCGGTATCCTGAGTCTGAGATGAGACGCTACGCCCTTCCACGCGTTCGTACAGTCGAGAAGGCTGTTGCACTACCGAAGCACAAATTAATTAGCTCGAAGTTTATAGTTACACGACCACCCTCGTCACACGTCTTATTCTTGCTAATCTTGCTCTTCACACTATGTATTAAAACTAATCAGAAAAACAAATATTTATAAGTAATTGTATTTTTATTCATAAATCATACACGACATTTATATGTATGACATCGAAACAGAACGGACAGACAGCGGGGACAATCGGGATTGGAAACATTAAATCTGAATATTCAAGACTTGGTCAGCAGATTTGTCCAAGTCAACAACAACATTTACGTCTATATTTTGAATTTTATAAGAACAGATCTTTTGGTGGTAGAAAATATACCTTGATTATTATAATTTCTGAAACATCAATTAAATAATTGTTTTTTACAATGATTAATTCGATTTTTACCTGTTTTGCAATACTTATTTAGAATATTTTTGAACAATATTGTATTACACTCACATAATAATCTGAAGGTAAGCATAATAATATATTTTTCCCATTAGGAATACAATTGATTAGTTTAAATTCAGAAATAATAAATTGAATTAATTACATAATATTGAAATCGTTTAATTTTTATCACATTTTATCATAATATGGACTAAGTTAGATATTTGATTAGGCTCGGATCAATGTCACTAAATTATTAAATGCAAATCAAATCATTTCATTGGGCTCTCTAGCAAATGGTCAAAATTATATTTTATACAAAACTTATCAACTGTGTCCAAAGTGTATAAAAATATTTTGTAACAGATTAATTTCATTATTATTGTACTTTCAAGCATTTGAGCAGTTATTTAAGTGTTATGTTTTATTGTGATTTGATTTATATTTACAAAAGTTCAACGATAGACATAATTTTCGCCATTTGCTAGGTTGCTGCACTCAAGCATCAAATAATTAAACAAAAAATATTCTACTATCAGAAAATGTAAATCCATACAACTAACTACATTTAATAGTCATAAATATTAAATATCACATTAAGCTAATGTCAGTTCAGTCAAAGTTTACCAACTACTTTAATCCGACTATGCTAAATACACATAAGCAAATATTGACAGAATATTCCAAGTAAAAGATGCATGATAAAATTCTCATTATGCATTATGCTAAAATGTATGGATCTTGTAGGAAATCCAATAACAAAAACTAGCTATTCTGTCCAGGCCCCTAGGCACACACAGTTTGGGGCCCTTCCCGGTGTTAGGCCGTGCCTAAACCCTAATGATGAATTCAGGCTTGATTATGTTTAATATGGATTATGTATATTACCATGAATAGGTACATTACTAGTTACTTTTTATTTCGTCGAAAGTCAAAGAAACTTCAGAACTCTTACCGTCTAGGTAATTTAAACTCATGTGTATTTAGCCCGTGTCTGTGAAAATAACTTTCCACAACCCTAGGAAACGTGTTTTACAAGATCCATGTGAAATGCAAATAAAGATAACAGCGAGGTAGATCGACATTTGTTCTGTAGACAATTGAAACCAACTCTAAATTAATGAACAAAATATCTCTTAAAATAAGAATGAGACGTTTTTGGGCCTTTTACATAGTTCATAATAATAATTAACATGTATTTTGCTTAATATACCTATAGTACCTACATTTTGATTTTTCTTATGGTGTAAATCCTACAGCGAAACAATGTACCTATAGTCGGAAAAAAATATTTTATGTACCAATATACTGATACGTTGGAACAAAGTACGTACAGCCACACATCAAAATATACAAAACTGTCAAATTTCTTCATTGGATTGTCATCTCACTGTCAAGCACATTAAGTTGAATATCAATTGAGGAAATTTGACAGGTTGTGGTAACCTGATGTGTGGCTGTCTGTACACACAGTATAACTGTGTATTGGCAGCTCAAAAAAGCTTAGCATCTCAAAAACTACAGTGAACAATTTAGCAATTCATAATTTTGTTTATATCCAACTGGTTTTACGATTTCGTAAAACAACATCTATGGAGAATATTTTATACGATAACATTACATTAAAGCTTAAGACTAACAAATTCGTAAATGATTCCACACAAAACTTCAAACGAGATGATTATCAAGACCTTCTTCAAACATCTAAGCACTAATATCACGAGAGGGAACATGACTCATAAAAACACTCACAAGTATTTTTATTTCCTACCTATTCAAGCAAACGTAATGTCCGATATGACGCGACACTTTCATGGGTATTGATCACCGAACTAAGTCTCTTCAAGGCATCTAGGAGACGACATCACATTCATACTCCAGAACAGTCTTGTGGTAGAAGAGAAGGTACCTGGAATTAAAATATTAGTTTTATGGTACGCTGCAATTAAAATTTGATTGTGAACGGTAATCCTCGGCCCACCAGCGTTTATTCTTAGTTGCGTCAGAAGCTGGCTTTGGGGCCAGGAAAGCCAGGAAATTGGTAATTACAATGAAGCGACTGACGTCTAAACTTTGCAACCCTTAAACAGGGGAAACGTTCATATATTATTAATTTCAACAATGGACGATGCCAGAATGTTAGAAATGTTTTTTTTTCGAAAATATTCCGTGGAGGAGAGGTAAACGTAGCTAATTGATGTCCATGGGCGGCGGTGTTCACATACCATCAGGTAACCCGCTTGCACGTTTGCCTTCCTATATCAAAAGTACCTATTACCACGTTATATATGCCAAAAAGATAAGGTAAAATTAAAAAAATAAAGTATCAGCGTATATACTGTCCCACTGCAGGACAAAGGCCTTCATTATAGAAATCATGTCATCGCTATTATGATCGGATTCGGCTTAACGTCGTAAGACCCAAAAGCCTCGCACGAGGCAAAAACAATTGATGTTCTATTGTGTCTGCTGTCTGGGCCTTAAGACGTTAATCACCACGCTTGCCTAATACGGATTGGTGATCACAATCCCGAGCTATGTCCGAAAAATTCGAAACATACTTTTGCTCGACCCGGGATTCGAACCCGGGCACACGAGATCACGGCCCGGTACTTAAACCACTAGACCAACGGGATGATGAAAATAATTAGCAAGATAAAGACTATTATTATACATACCCTTCGCTATCTAAAACTTCCCGCAGCGAGGCGCGCGTGATCATGTGGTCGTCGCATTTGAACCAGCTGCCCTTCATCTGGCGCACGTACGCGGTGTAGTGGCCGGCGTCCAGGGAGCCCAGGTGGTTCACGACAGCGAACAGAGAATACCTGCAATTATAAGGGACGTTGACTGCTAGTAAAAGACATACATCGAGGTGCATGAGATATAAAGATAATATACAATGCAGACTGCCAAAATCTGTACTATTTATAAAAAGGACATGGTTTATGGCTAAAATCGTCCAGCCGTTCGTTCGTTTGATCGTTGAAACCTAGTCGAGATCAAACGGCCGGTTTTTGAATTAAGTATTTGAAGGTGAGCAATACTTAAGTACAAACTTTGACATTTGAAGTATGGCTCAACTGTCAAAGTTTGTACTTAAGTAGTGCTTAACCTCAAATTCTCAATTCAGAAACCGACCGAATGTCTATTATAAGACCCCTCTTACAAATCCAACACAGCGCTGTTCCTGGAAACTGGATCTTGAAGTTCAGTTCACATCTTCCGGCTCCATCATCAACTCAGCTCGATAGTATCATATTGTATTGTGATTAGAACTATATACAGTTGTCAATTTTCATAACGCTATGATGCTTCGAAGATGGTTACATTTACCACCTTAGATTCCATTAAACGTTACTTAACGATAAGGCCCGGACAGCAGACACAATAGAAAATCAATTGTTTTCGCCTCGTATGAGACTTTTGGGTCTTACCTACGACGTCAACCTGTATTTGACCTAATAATATTTCACTACATCACATACATTGATCTAACTCTGAGATAGGTAGCTGAAGCACTGTGTTACAGATATCAGAACCAACAGTGGGCTTACAAATATATACATAATAATATTAATAATACTTTTCTTTTGTAAATACATACTTATAATACATAGAAAACACCCAGACCAATACAAACAGACATGTTCATGCACACAAATGTTTGTACTGTGCGGGGATCGAACCCGCAACCCTTGGCCCTGACGCAGCATTCACTACCACTGAACCAACCGGGTCGTCATAATAAAAGTTGAACCCACCTATTATCTTCGAAAATTCCTTCTGGTGCGTTATTGTTATCCGCCGCGCCTACGTCCACGGCGCGGCGGTGCGACGACATGAACGGCGTCATATCCAGCTCCGCGGGGAAGGAAACAAACGCCGAGATCTTCCTGTCTATCTGCGACGAGTGCTCGAACCTTTTCAAGTGGAAACTCGCCACTATCGGCAAGGTTTCCAACGTGAGCTGCTTCGTCGACTCCCGGTAGGCCCTACAATTCGAGCACTTGATCTTCGCTCCGGATCCCAGATGTTCCGCGCGGGTGAAGCGTTCTAGACAAGCTTGGAGAGACCCTGGGCCCGCCACGTCGAGGCTTATATCCCAGAACGGGTCGATAGTGGTGGAGACTCCGGAGCAGGAGGTGCAGACCACGTCGCTCTGCAGCCCGCCGGTGAATATCTGGTCTATGATGCAGTTGCAGCGGCCGTTTTCTTTCTTTTCTGTATCTTCTACTCCGTTCATGCAATGCCTGGAAAGTTTAGCTAGTATTAGAAACTGTCATGGCTTTAAAAAGTATCAGCCTATAAACTGTCCCACTGCAGGGCAAAGGCCTCCATCATAGAAATCAAGTCATATACTACTACTACTATGATAGGATTAGGCTTAATCACCACGCTTGCCTAATGCGAATTGGTGATTACAAACCTGAGCTATGTTCGAAAAATTAGAAACATCGCTCGACCAAATAAACAAACAAAACCAAAAATAACAAACAAGCTCGATCCGGGAATCGAACCAGGGACCCCGTGATCACGGGCCGGTTAAACCACTAGACCAACGGGGCGTTTATGGCTTTAAACTCAATGTTTAAGGGGCTACATAAAAAAAAACCTTACCTTCATTGTGGCTTTGCCAGGTCCCTGGGAGACGGTACAATCTAATACTAAGGTGAACATTAATTCATACCTTTATCTAAGTCTGTAATGTTTTAGAAACACGATTTGGCGAGTTTGGTTCGATAGTTTTTCGATTTGAAAATACCTCTAAAAATTACGTTTTCTCCAGATATTTACTGAGCGAGATTACCAATTCAATCGGAAATTCCTTTAATTAGTAGATATTATAAATACTGATGTCTGGCATGTGTCAGAATTTTGTTATTCAGCCTAGTTTTTTTATAAATACGTAATTAATTTTTCGTGATTTTGTCGACATCTTTGAGCAACTTGATAGAATCTGGGTGCAACGTATTCACGACTTTATTGACATGACCATTGAGTATAATTGTGTAGCCGTGTTCTCACCTGCTCAGTGCTGCGACAGCTCTCTTAGACGACGGACCTATGCCAGTTGCGAGCAAACTGAAGTATGTCATTATTAGTCAGAAAAACGAAATCTGCAAAAGAACAAAGACCAACATTGGAGTCGCTACGTGACTCAATTTTTGATAAAACTTTATCAGCGCCATATCATCAGCATACATCAGCACTTAACGAGGCTGTTCATGGATTTTCGATGTTGTCTGTCAGAAGAACGTAGAACCTTCGTGCACTTCGACAGTATAGGAGCAAAGTTAATTGTCACAACAGCGGTCAAAATTACAGAATTGGAATCGTGATTTCAATTGACGTTATCAGACGCAAAGCATATATTGACGTTATCAGGGACATCGCACCTCTCAACAACCTACCCGTTCAGATCACCTTGCCGTTCGAACTCCTGCGACAATAGCATGCTACAGAGGAATCCAAGGAGTTAATCTCACGAAGTTTCAATATTAGTTGGGATATTTTATCGCCTCTCATTTTTTACCTTTTTAAATTTTAAGTAGGTATGTTGCGTCTCCGTGGTATCCTAATTCGTTTCTGATGACGTGTGTTGACCGTGCCACAGTAAATATAGCTAAAACAGTATCGAAAGTCGGCCTTTTTGGTGAGAACGATTAGAGTTGTCCTTTTATGGCTCAATTCGATTATAGATTTATTTTCATAGAAATTTTAATCGTTAGTTTCACATTAAATGGCAATCACATTAAACAACCGAATCAATTAATGCATTGCTTGTGAGATATATTGTGTGATTGCCAAATCAATAAATGAATAACCGACTTGGCGAAACATGGATCTCACCACTTTTTACGGTAGTTGGGAGACTTGGTTTTTTTGTCGAGTATTGTTTTTGATGGGATACATATATTAGCGGTCCGGTCGGTCGGCAGCGCACTTGCGACTCCTCTGGTGTTGCGGGGATCCATGGGCGGCGGTAATCGCTTACCATCAGGTGATCCGTCTGTTCGTCTGCCCCCTATCTCATAAAAAAAAGACAATTTTAACGAAAGCTTCAAAACTGAGAGCGCGTCTAGCTCACATATTTTTATTAAAACGCAGCTTTTTTTTTGTCAGTCGTGCGAGTATAGACGCAAATAGTGTGCGAGCGAGAAGTGAATAGTTTCGCCGTTTTAATTTCTAATCCCAATGTTTATCCGCACGGGTAGTAATGGCTACTGTGCAACACATTCTTTCCTCCTGCTTTGACGCCAGATACTCAAACACTATACAAGCACACCAATACACCATCTCTCACAATTTTATACTTTAGCTTGCTCAGTAGTGTTATTGTCATGGCAGATCTCATCCATACTTTGATTTTGTTCAGTATTAATGAATAATAACATTGTTTTATCATTGCCCAAGAGGTACAGACCGATACGTGGCAAAATGTGGTCGGGGTGTGGCCGGAATGGGTGTGGCTGTCAAGTTCACTGTCGCTCATGTCACAGATATGCTATCGTTTTCACGATTTAGCGTGATTTAGCTCTTTGGGTATTTGACTATATTTTTTTTATGTAAACACATATCAAAAGATGCCTCAATTTAAGAAACATTGTTGAAAGAATCACTTGATTCTCATTTGAATTAGCTGAGATATCACAACTTTGAGAGCACATATTTTGGGCAATTCCAAAAACGCTCTGTACAAATGTCTATTGAAGTGTGACGTCACAACTCAAACTTCTGTGTAAATTTTGTTTGGGTTTTATAATAAAAGTTGGTGGAAAATGTACGGGTAGTTCAATGATATAATTATTTTTTTTAAATTTTATTCTTTAAAAATGGACTTGCCCATGAAACTTTGAATGCTCACAAAATCAGCTAGACGTTATATTTTTAACTGAAAATGTTGGCCATTGGTTCTTATTTACCAATATTTTGAAAGAGTATCAATATTTTTTACTATATCGAGATTAGTCAAATACCCAAATGGTAGATTATTTTTATTATAATGGTTTGTATATTGTGTGTTTATTATTTGTTGTTTGTTCCAGTTTTTTTTTTCTTAATATTTTTTTTCTAAGTGTCATTGTTGTTGTTTGTTTTTTTGGTTTATCTGTTGTATTGTTTCATGTGCGTGTCATTCATTCGTTCATTTATAAAACGTCACTCAAGGTCCATACTGAAAACTAGCGCTGCAGTGGCTTGAATGAAGCAGCTGCAGCATATGCTGAGTTTGGACCTTATTGACCACCTATCTGTCTATGTATGTAAGCACTTAATGTTCCTTTCCGTTTCTCGTATGTACCTACTTCTTATTATGTATTCTGTGTCTTACTACTGTTGTGTTGTATCTCTTTTTGTTTGGTCAGTAAATATTTTACTTACTTACTTACTTACTGACGAGTGACGTCACACTTTTTGTATCTTGTGTGCGCATCTAGTAAATTTTGTTTGGTAGCCATATCAAATATTTCTTGTAATAAATACATAAATGGTTTTTATAGTAATAGTTGGGGTAAAATGTATTGGTAGTTCAATGATATTTAGGTAATTGTTGAATTTTTATACTTTAAAAATGGACTTTCCCATGAAACTTTGAATGCTTACAAAACCAGCTAGACGTTATATTTTTAACTGAAAATTTTGGCTAATGGTTCCTTTTTACCAATATTTTGATAAAGTTTAATGTATAGAGACTAATTTCTATACATTAAACTTAACTTAATAATAGGGTATTTGACTAATCAAATACCCTATTATTTTATTTTTCAATTTTAGTCAAATATCCTATTATTTTATTTTTTATTTATCGTTCATCGATTCGAATCTCATTTTGTAGTCCGCAACATGGGTCCGCAATGACTTCACTAAGTATGCGGCACCCATCAAGAAAGTATGTAATTTATGAAGTAGGCAAGTTTGAAAAAAGAATGCTATATTTCATAGACTTTCACTAAGCTGGGCGGTACCGATCCAGAAAGTACGTAATTTGTGAAGTAAATAATTTCGAAAAAAGAATACGATATTTCATAGACGTCGGACGTGTATACCACAGACACAATGTCCTTACTGCTTTATTTACTGTGACCGCGCATGCGAAAGTGCGATTTGACGCGAATCAAGTGACAAAGTTACGAGTGTTGCATGAGGTGTGCGGGGGGAATGGGCGGAGTCTCTTCAAATCAACTAAATCGTTGTAGGGCCTTAATGCTGCAAGTCCTGGTTTCGGTCAAATTGTACGTCAATCTATCAATCTTTTAGCTCTCCTATATTTAACCACCAATGTTTAACAGTTTAGTGCTAGTATTAATTAACGTTTGTTTATTTTCATGCACCTATACCAAAATATTATCACGCTAATAAAAAACTGCGAGTTGTCACTTGGGTTAAAGAATTGTGACTGATCAATTTAAAAAATAAATAAAAAGTGTAAATATGGTCAAGGCGCCTGAGTAATTTCTTTTAACTAAATAACCGACACAGATTATCGTACCTGTGTATCGTCGAGCGTAGATATGAATAATCGTGCACGTCTTATTGTTCGTAGCCGGCTAAATGCCGCGCGTGTGTCCATATTACATACAGTCACACATCTGGTTACCACAACCTGTCAAATTCCTCAATTGATTTTCAACCTAATGTGTTTCATAGTAAGTCGATAATGGGAGTCGATTGTAGAAATTTGACAGTTTTGTATACTTTGATGTGTGGCTGTACGTACAACAGCCGTTGGAGCGTCAGCAGGGTCTTTGCGGCTATCTTACCTATGGAGAACGTCAAGCGTGGCTATGAAGAATTCGTGTGTGTGTGTCCATATTAGGTGCAACAGCCGGTGGAGAGTCAGCGGGGTCTTTGCGCCGGAGTAAAATTGTTAACAAACGACCGATACAAACGGCTATCTTACCTGTGGAGAACGTCGAGCGTGGCTATGAAGAATTCGTGCGCGTCCTGTTGTTCGTAGCCGGCCAGATGCCGCGCGTGTGTCCATATTAGGTGCAACAGCCGGTGGAGAGTCAGCGGGGTCTTTGCGCCGGAGTAGAATTCCTGAGAGGACATTAATAATTATTAATAAGACATGAGCGATGGTAGTTCAGTAGATAAGAACGTGGCCGGATGGCGCATTTGGTAATGACCCTGCCTCATTCGCCAAAGGTCGTGGGTTCGATCCCCACCCTGGACAAAGATTCGTGTGATGAACACTCGTGTTTGTTCAGTGTCTGGATGTTATATATGTATTTAAGTATTATATTTGTGATCCTCTGCTCTCTGATATCTGTAACTCAAGTGCTTAAGCTGCTTATTACGGAGTCAGGTCAATGTATGAGATGTTATGTGAATTAATTTATTTTAAAAAATTACAAATAGTGAAGCAATAGAAGATAAAATGTAGCGCTTTTCAATAGAACAGAACTAATTGACATCAGCAATGTATTCATTGACACTCATTGATATGAGTTTATAATAAGAAGACAGATTGCCTTGTGTTACGCCACGCCAACACACTCGTAGTTCACGCAAACAATTGCTCAATACTTACATAGTTCAGCTTCCATACTGCCCATACGTTGTCTATGTACGCATAAAACTACACCAAGGGCGGATCCACCGTTGTGGGCACTGTGGGCATGCCCACAACCTTAACTTAGATGCCCACAATCACGGGCGTAGCTAGGAACGAGCAGCTAGAACCCCCCCTTCCCTTCCACTAGGTCCCAAGTCAGAAGATCCGTAGATTGCCCACAACCATTTCCGAGGCCTGGATCCGCCCCTGAACTACACAACACTTCATCGTGGAGCCTTAATAAAATATAGGTACAGTATTATTTCCGTCAGCGAATGCAAGGTAAAGTTAAAATCGATATTCCGTTAGGGACTCGCCTGACTCGCGTCTTCTATTTTAGTGATGATACCGCTCAATAGAAGAACGTGCTTAATCCACCAAACAGGTGGTCGTAGAGTGTAATTCAAATCTATGTGCGTATTAACTACCATTAGCTCAGCGAGGTAAACCTTCACATTATGAATAGTTTCTCAAACTGTTGATACAAAAGATTTTTTATGCGATAGGTGGCAGACGAGCAGACGGATCACCTGATGGTAAGGGTCGTATAAGGGATTCCTAGACTGTCACCGTCCATTGACATCAGCAACACCAGTGGAGTCACAAGTGCGCTGCCAAACTTTTAACCCCCTTCCCCCCGATTGGGCCTCCGGTACCCTCAAGCACTCAGCGAACCTGAGCACAGGCTCTGCTTCACGCGCGCCGGTTTCACGATTGTTTATTTTGACTCATTTAGTTACGGTAGTCAAGCCCCTTAAGTTTTGCGAATGTGCGGCAGTCGCTTCAATATTACCATTGAAGCGACTGCCATTCTGAATCATGACCAAAGGGCTTGGGCCCCAACCAGGAATGGCATGCTGCGATGACACTCACCTGAAACAGCTTGGAGACCTCGCAGACTAGGCACTTGCCGGTGCCCTGCGCTTTGCACTTGTGTTTCTCGCCGAGGAAGTAGTCCCGAAGGAGCGGCGTGTGGATTAGCGTCTGTAAATATGCAATCTGATAGCGTCACTTGTCTTTTACGTCGATTTTCATTTTACCTTGAAATCGAAACAGTTTAATAAAACCAATTGTATCTAACTAACTTTTTAGAGGTATAGAGATAACTTCTTTAGACAACTACAATATACTCCTAACATCCATACTTATTACAAATGGGAAATACTATTACAAATGGGAAAGTGTGTCTGTCTGTCTGTTTGTATGTTTGTCTTTCTTTCACGGAAAAACGGAGCGACGAATTGACGTGATTTTTTAAGTGGAAATAGTTGAAGGGATGGAGAGTAGTAACATAGGCTACTTTTTGCCCCTTTCGAAGCCCCCATTTTAGGAAAGTGGGGGGCGCGAGCGTAGCCACGGGCAAACGCTAGTCTTCTATATCTATATCTATACTATTAATAAAGAGGTAACGCCTCGGCCTGTGACTGACTGACTGACTGACTGATCTATCAACGCACAGCCAAAACTACTGGACCTAAAATCATGAAATTTGAAACATAGGTAGTTCATACTATGTAGGGGCGCACTAAGAAGGGGTTTTGCGAAATTCACCCCCTAAAGGGGTGAAAGGGGGGGTTTACGTTAGTATGAAAGTCTTTCAATTTAGACGTTAGAGATTTGAAAATTTGGATTATGGATGATTATCAAAAATAAAAATTGACCTGTTTCAGTTTTTTTTTAAATTCAAGCTATAAAGGGGTGAAATGGGGGTTAAAACAATGTATGGGAGATTTATTATTTTTAAAGCTAGAGTCTTGAAAATTGGTATTTGGGTTTTCCATACAAATTAAATGAATGTGATTTCAGCATTTTTTTTCTTCAGCTTACAAAGGGGTGAAAGGGGGTTAAAAGGTCGTATGGAAGATTCGTCATTTTTAAAGTTAGACTAGCTTTGAAAATTGGTATTTGGGCTTTGCATGCAAATGTAATGAAACTCAATTCGACATTTTTTTCTTCAACCTAAAAAGGGGAGAAAGGGGGATGAAACGCCGTATTATCAATGTTAAAGCTAGAGTCTTGAAACTTGGTACCTATTTGGGCTTTGCATACAATGTAATGAAAGTGAATTCGTTATTTTTTCTTCAACCTAAAAAGGGGGGAAAAGGGGGTTTGAAACGAAGTATTGACATTTTTGAAGCTTGAATTCTTGAAAATTGGTACTTAGGCTTTGCATAGAAATTTTATAAAAGTGATTTTGGTATTGTTTTTTCTTCAATCTTTAAAGGGGTGCTTTCGGTTTCTTCATATTCAACCCCTATAGGGGTGAACGGGGGAACTGACGAAATTTGACAAAGAAAGTTATAGAGTTTCCAGCATTTTTTAAATCAAATCTTTTTGAGATTCCTTCATTAAGGTTCACGATCACCAAAATTGATTGTTGTGAATTCTACTTCGTTCAAAAAATTAAAATACCGAAGCGAAGCGAGGGCGGGCCACTAGTAGATTATAAAATCGAATCGCAACCATATGGGAGGTAAGATATACTTATAATTATATTTAAGTCAACTTTGTTAGCATAAACAGCTAAAACAGCCTTCTTCTTAGGATACACTAGCGGCCGCCCGCGACTTCGTACGCGTGGAAAAGTAACTTTTTTACACTCCTTTTAACCTCTTACTACCCCTTTTTCGCAATAAAAAGTAGCCTATGTTCTTTCTCAGGGTCTAGATCATCTGTATACCAAATTTCATTTAAATCCGTTCAGAAGTTTTGGCAGAGACAGACAGACAGACAGAGTTACTTTCGAGTTTCGCATTTATAATATTAGTTAGGATTAGGATTAATACTCGAATAAAATCACATCAATGTCAAACGTAACGGTTTCAGATAATAATTATATTTGTTCTGTGTAGATAGGCATATTTAAATAGGATTTTAATTAATTAGGACCTTTTTCCGGTGGAATTCTTACATAATTCTTGCGACGTGGCAAACGCGAGGTGAAAGCTTCCGGCTACTTATACAATTTTCATTACAATCGAGTACATGAAAACTTATCGTAAATAGGTCAAACTAATCAATACTGCAGTAACATAAATAGAACTTGGAACTTCTGAGCTAGCATCGCAGAATTGTCGAGCTTCGAGACTGCGCAGAACATCCCCAATTGAAATATGACCTCCTTGTGTGTTTAAGATAGGCAAAGTATGTAGGTACAGCTGGCGGCACGAAAGTATAGCGATGACCGTTATTTTGCGCACTTGTAAAAATAAGACTTTCTATTAAAATTGGTTTCTGCGCACTCTAGGTCATAACTCTTGTTTCGTGCCGCAGACTATAACAACGTCACTGCGTTTAGTCAGCTATTTTCAAGAAAGCTATAGGCTTTTTAAACATACACTCTTACCTACTTCAGATTCTTGGGCTACCAAGAAAAGACGATTTCTCAAAAGCACTGCGAATTTGAAAACTGAGAAACGGATGTCGCTATAAAACTTGAACACGTTATCACAAAACGTGACTAAAGTTAGTCATATTTAAAAATTATGTTGTCACTTTTATAACGATGACAGTCTTCAGCTAAAAAAACCCACCCAAAAATTTCAAGATTTTTTTTGCTTCTCACCTAACCTGATCACAATTTGGAGTGTATATCATCACGTCTCTGCTGGACATAGGTCTCCTCTAATGCACGCCACCGCTCCCGATTTTCGGCCACTCTCATCTATATCTATCTATAACTATTTATAAAGAGATAACTTCTATAGACAACGAAAAGGCTTATAGGTAAATCGAAAACACGAAACGCTTGCGCGATGTAATTGAGCACAGCGCCATCTATTGGTTCATTTCTGAATTACGTTCCCGAAGCGAAGTGAGGGCGGGCCACTAGTAATCACATAAATATCTGTAATGTTAGGCTGGGACCTACTACTATCCAGTATCCATCCAGGTTTTTCTTAAAGGATACACTATCCTTCGCGAGGCCCCTTTCACTCAATCTTATCATTACGTTACCTCCTCTTGGGCAATCTTAACCGCTTCACTTCTAAGCATAATATTACACATGAATGCATCGGCTCAATGGAAACGTCTCGACAAAACCTGTCGGTCGTATAAGAGATTCCTAGATAATTACCTCGTAGGTGCATCCCTCTGAGAGCGGGAAGTGAGAGACTAGCGATAATTTACAACACAAAGTACTTACTAACTTAGATAGATAGGGTTTTATACGTATTTTGTATTCGTTCAATAGCTTAACTTTATTTTCATGCCGAAGTTATTTTCCAATATACAATTTATAGGACGTGTTGCATAAAATAAAACTTGTTTAACTTAGTTAATTTAAGACTTAAGAGTCGAAGTCGGTTCTTCTTTAAATTAATTTAATGGGAATAGAAAGACACAATGTAAGCGTCTGGTCTGTACCTATGCTAGCCATAGATAATCATTTATAGTTACATAAAAATAATACATCATGATAAAATCTCGCTTACCTAACGGAGAGCAGGTCAAAATCACTGAACCCTTGTTTATTTTGTTTCCATTGTAACTACAAGTTTCGCAACTTCAAGAAATTTCTAACTAAATACTTAATGGAAAAGCTTTCGTAAACTCTAACCGTTTTTCTATAATAACATGAAGCCATAAATATTAACTGTTTCAAAAGAAAACGTCCATTGCCAACTTACGTAAAATGAAACATTTTTTTTTTACATCGATGAAAGTATGAGATATAAATGATTATATCCTACCTACAAAGCAACGAGAGGCAATCGAATAAAATGGTCACCTTTTGGTCGGTATTTGAATTTACTTGAATTTATTTTTATTTTGCCATAATATTCAATTCAGGAGGAATGCGACCTATGTCTTTGTCGAAACGTAATTTTTTATCTGATAGATAGCAGACGGATCATCTCATGGTAAGCGATTGCCGCGGCCCATTGACAACAGTGAGACATAAAAGTGCGCCGTCAACCTTTTAACCCCTTTTCCCCCTTCTCCGATCTTTAGGGGGATATAAAAAATTAAAAAAAGATTTGTTGGTATTTGGTGGAAGCTCCGGATCGAGTCGTAGACGAAAATCAGATCTTACATACAGTAGATTAACTGGCAAGTCAACACATTTTACTAGCAAGCAGGTATGTCCTGCGTGACGCGTGAAGCTTATCTGTTTCATAATTACTCCGAGAATCGTGTTATTTTGAGTTGAACAGTGTCTTTAACTATTAACTATTTCCAACACTGTAATACCTGTGTAGCATTTCCACCCACTACATACCTACGCAGTTACGCCCGCCCAGAGGGTGTAGCCACAAATCCATACTAATAATTATAGGAATGCGAATGTAACTCTCTGTCTGTCTGTCTGTTACTCTTTCACGCCAAAACTACTCAACGGATTTAAATGAAATTTGGTATACAGATAATCTAGACCCTGAGAAAGAACATAGGCTACTTTTTATTGCGATAAGGGGGTTGTAAGGGGTTGGAAGGGGGGTAAAAAGTTACTTTTCCACGCGGACGAAGTCGCGGGCGGCCGCTAGTAATAGTATAAGCTGGCACAGGGATTTCTCCCTGCATCGAGTGTTCATTAAAATTTGACCTAGACACCGGCAACAGCACCAGATGCGCGGCATGTATAGGCACAGCTTCCCATCCCACTTTATTATTCCCAACTGTACGGAACTTACCTAACAACTACATAGTAAGTACGTACCGCCACACATAAGTGTCCAAAACTGTCCTTCAATCGACTTTCATCTGACTGTCAAATAATCAGTTATTTTATGAATTGATAATCAACCTAATGTCAGCATTAGGTTGATTATCAATTCATAAAATTTGACAGGTTGTGGTAACCTGGCTGTTCGTACGTATGCATTTGTTATTAGCACGATGTTTGGGGGTCCCAACGTTTATAAAATATTAAGCTCGAGCATGGATTTACAACAGTGTGATCAATCAGGCATATCAATATCGAGGATGATGTAAAAGTTTTTTATCACATAGTATATACTTCACCCCACCAAGCACAAAAATCTACTTGTCAGTCCTGAAGTTGGTAGGTAGGTATCGATGATTTATTACTAGGCAATTAATAAGAGAACGAGTGATGGCTTCACCTTCGGGTAGGGGGGGGGATGAGAGAAATTACTTTCTGTACGCAAATGAAGATGTCCTATATTTGGGATCATCGTTCATTTTCTCCAACAAAACCATTAAATTTAACTGCAAATATTGCAGACAAAATCAATAGCCGCATCCCAACATGGCTCCGATTTCAGGTAAATTCGCCAGGTGCTTTTAATTACTACGTTAAATTCCACAAACTCCGGGCATCGCAAAACATTTCCAAACCATTCAGGTGCAACACAACATCCGCAACTAAAGTATTCTATATTACAAAAGGGTATAATATGATTTCATCCGTCCAGGAAAATCAATAACAGACGCTGCAAATAGAACGAGCTCTACAGGGAAAACGGAATTTACCTAGGGAACGGCAGTTCATAACAACCTAGTACCTACAACAACCCAACATATTCTCAGGATATAAGCCTTTGTTTGTGACATGTTCACAAAGACCTTTTTATGTAAACTGGAAACTTCAATATTATCTTGTGAAAAGATATCATGTTACTACTAAGAAGGAATATCTACGTAAATTGCAAATTATTAAATATCGAGCTAAAAGCGCGTCTCGGAAAGGGCTCAAGGGAGAGATTCTTTCATTAAAAATCGCGAAGAGTTTTCATTCGCTTATGAATTATTCTACGAAGCTTGTTGCATCCCTGGGGCCAAGATTGGAAAGAAGCAAGCATTTAAATATTTGCATACTTTGAGATTATTCAAAGAATCAGCAGGGCGTCACAAAGAAACCGGTATAAAGCCGTTTCGGTTCATTAGTCTCCAAGATTAGCTGGAGTCCCCTAACACATCCACCAGACAGACCAATGACTCCTTTCATCTGGGGCGGTCGCGTATGCCAGATCCATTAGACAGCGTAATTTAATCGTGAGTTCTAGCTATGTATGTAATGTAAGTAACTCGAGTAGACACATCAAAATATATGACATCCGAAATAGGTTAAAATTGGACCTCTTCGTCACGTACCTAACTTATTTTCGTAAATCTTATCGTTAATTTCAACTTAATCACGTCTATTTATCGAAAGGAGAGACAAAAAAATTCCGCTATTGAATGTGTAATTATTAAGAAGTTAGTTCTTCTAGTAATATATAAAAAAGTTATTCCTTGTATGGAACATACAACAAAACCAAATAATAAAAAACCAGCTTTCCGCTTGTAGAGTCACCTGCGTGGACTAAATGTCGATGTGGGAATGTCAAAGGGGGGACATTCCCAGAGACATCCTGGGAATGACCCCCCTTCGACGTCCACACACCGACTTTATGATTGCACACATAGACGCTACACTTGCTAGAGCCGCCCCTGAACCTAAGAAAGCGACGGGGAAGAACTAATGCTCAATGCTCGTGAGATAATCAATACGATTCAACAGATATCCCAATATTTCATCGTAAAATGAATGCACAAAGGATCAATTAGAAAGGGTAAGCTGAAAAGATCAAACAGGGGCGTGGGCGCGCGGCGGTGGCGCGGGATGCGTCGGGAGCACAAACGAAATGAATTGACGTCACTATAATAACCGACGGGATGGGGAGTGTGGGGTGGCAGCAACAAAATAAACAGTAAGCGAAACGCGGATAGCCGCTTCAAATCACGTTACGTGGAATACAGATTCACCCATACGTATGTGTAACTATTCGTCGCTATGCATGCGAAAAGTAAATTGCATCTGTAGCGTATACGTGCATGGGACGCACAATTTTGCTCATAGACCCGGATCGTAAAAGAGCGTAAGACTGTCTTTCGTGTTTTGTATTTCGATCCACCTGACAAAATTATAGGAGGTATGAGAAAAGTACTCGTACCTACGATAAAATACGTCAAATATTGAATACGTAGAAGTTAAAATATTAAATACGTAAAACATCATGGGCAACTACTATATTGCGTGTATCCAGACACGCATTTGGCCGTTTTTTTAGCTTTAGGGCTTTGCACAATGCCCTCCACCTTAAATACTTCTGAAGCAGGCAGTATTCAATATCGCACAGGCTGAACGTAGATTTATTACGAGCGAGAACCAACGCTAGGAACTTACTTCCCTACAGTTTGGCAAACTTCGTCATAATTTTTAGGACTAAAAAGATAAGATGTTTGATATGGCTGCAACCTACATTTCCCACGATATAAGTGATAAGATAATCTGGTCTTATCTCAATCGCTTTATAAACAGATGTAATAAAATCCTTGCGACGTATGACGTCATCATCAATATGGAAAAATGCGAACAAACAGAAACAATTCACAATAAATGCTATACTTGTATGTGATTGAAAAAGTTATAATATCACATGAATGTCGAAATAAGGCCTTAAGTTAGCCTATCGTCTATACATTTTAATATAATCGAGTCGCGATGTGATGCTTTATCAGTTAATATATTTTTAATACTTAAATTGCTTTACACATAAAATACAATAGCTGCCTAGGCTGAAATACTTCAGTAAGAAACCAAGACTTTATCTGCTAATCAGACATCTGAATAAAGATTTGCAAAAGCAATAACAAAACCGAAAACTTGACCTTTCTATTTTTCGTTAGCATCAATACTGGGTGTTTCTACATTTGTGGACTTTACACTTGTTTCGATGACAATTTAATTCAACCCGAGCTATAAGTGATCTGAATTGATCAATTACAGTGATGGAAGAATGTAACAAAAAATAGTTATAATTCAATGAAGTCCTCAATACAGTCATTTATTTATACAGTGTTTCATTTACTCACGGCAATTAGTTAAGCTCAACTTTTATTATTCTGAATTACAACATTGATCCATATACGATTCTTTATTTAGTACATTTTACACCCACAGAACAAACCATCCCCAAATAAATAAGCCAATATAATTAATTCCAATTTGGCAGGGATAACATATCAAGCGAAGTAATTACCCTGGATTTTAATAAGAAAAATAGGATATAAATCACATACCTGCACAATACAATTCATAAAGCATGTTGATCCTAGATTTTGTAGTCCACGAAGACCAATGGTGGTATGAGGGCCAATGATGCGTCGTTTCCGAAGTCGTCTTAGTGCTAACGCCTCGTTTGTGTTGGGTAACCATGGCATGAATGGCACGCTTATTCCCAAAGACCTGGTTTAAATAAATGTATGGTCAATTTGTGGTAAATGACTGCAGCATTTAAAGCAGCTGCTGTTGCATTAGATATAAATAATAAAGTTTTGTGGACAGCGATACAAGAATCATCATGAATAATGGTCATTATCATATTACAATGTCACTTGTTTTGTTAAATCCTGAATAGGTAATTCATAAATCATCAGTAGTAATTAGTAGTAAATTATAGACCTACATGCGACAAAAAATTTATTTATATAAATATAAAATAGAAAATTAAAACTTACTTTGCCTCTTTAAGCCTGTGATTCATCCCAATCTCTGTCAACTCTCGGTCATAGATGTAGTCTTGGCATTGTGTACAGAACACATTTCCATAACTCAGATCCACATACAGGAAATGTTTTTTTGATTTTGAGTGTTCTTGTATGTGGCCTGCATAGCATGCAAAGTAGATGCAGTGAAGACAGGAATGAATGCGAGGGCCAGGCTGACCACAGACAAAGCAGAGACATGATGTTGCCTGTTAAAAGATAAATTTATTGTCATAAAAGATTAATTTAATAAAAGTGGATTGCATAGATTTTCTGTAGTTACAGAAGTTCATAGGCTGCAGTAATTGCTTACCATCTGGCGTCACTTGGACTAACATAGTATAAAAAAAAGATTCAAGTTTCTGAGACAAAAGGTCTGATTATTAATAAAATAAAAATAATATGGACCAGTGACCAATGACAGCTGCAAATAACCTGAATATCATTTACATTTTTAATTTGCAAATAAGCTGAATGTCAGGCATAGGGACGAGCATTCAATAACAAGTTAAGTGTCTATTAACATTTCTGTGAAGCTATAAAAATATCAGCAGAGCATGGCACAGCACACATTAGGCAACTTAATCAAAACAATAAAAAGAGAGTTCATTAAAAAAAAAATTAACACATTAAAGACTCTATTTTCCACACTTAGACACTCTTTCAGTCCATTATTTGTGATGTCATGTTATACATAGTGTGTGATATACAAAAATAAAAAAGAAATAATGTTATAGCAAGATAATTTTATCCCATATAATGGTTACTCATTACGATATATTAAAAATAGTCTATTAAAATTTTAACCATGGTTAATTAATGGATACTTCCCCTTGTAAATATTCATTAACTTGGGTAACAGTTCCTGCAAATACATAGAGTAGTAATATGTAGATAATTGTTTAGGTACTCATTCTATCTTTGTATAATCTTCAAGCTAGCTGCTTACAAGATTCTAAGTTTTGTAATGTTCTGTAAATTCTATAGAAAGAGAATGTGCGGTAGGTACTACGCATTAACTTCGGGTGAATCACGCATCAGTGCAACAAAAACGGTACCTATCGCCCCACAACAGCTGTTGCGAGGTCAAAGATCACCAATCAGCTGATCGACACACACAACAAGCGCGATTGCACACACGCAGTATCTAACAAATACCTACAAATTCTTTATCAACGCTATTCCACGACGCCCTACCGAATAAAATCACAATAAATTGCGTCGCGAATAGCTCAGAATACATCGACATAACAATTTTTCAAGCGACACAATAGACCATCCATACTCACCTTGTATCTTCTGGCTTCAAAAGACGTGCACGACACGAAAAAAGCATGCACTATTTTGTATGGATTTGTCCCTTTTGCAGCCTTAAAATTATTCAAGTGTATGCACCCATTGTCATTCATTATTTCGCTTGAGAATTAGTATCACCCGGTTTGCGAATTTACGTCTCCTTTGTACACTAACACAACCAATCAAATGACAAACATTATTATTTCACTGAATAATTAAAGTAGCGGCTTATAAATGGATAAAAAACGGTTAAAATTAAAAGAGGAACTAGGTACGAAAAATGATGGACAGTGAAATGAATGAATGATGGGGAATAATGGAGTAATGGATGGATGGGGGCGTGTTCTCTGCAGCTCTCGTATCGTATTGGTATTTTTTGCTTGCAGAGGGCTTGCAGGGCTACGTAGGGATATTCGATATACATCGATGTATTGAAAACATCGATGTTTACAATGCGATACATCGAATGGATCCGATGTTTGAAAAGCTATTGATATACCTCGATGTATCGATGTTTTTAAGTTTTTTTTTATAAAAACTCGAATCGATGACAACAAATCTATACTAATCTATACTACTATAAGAAGGCTGAAGAGGTTTGTTTGTTGTTTGTTTTGAACGCGCTAATCTCCGAAACTACTGGTGCGATTTGAATAATTCTTTTTTTGTTGGATAGTCCATTTATCGAGGAAGGCTATAGGCTATCAACATAATAATATTAAGGGGGTTGTAAGGGTTAAAAGGGGGGAAAAAAGTTACTTTTCCACCGCGACGAAGTCGCGGGCGGCCGCTAGTTAAAATTTCATAAAACTCAAGTCTGACCACTAAAATTTTTCTTTACGGACCTCCCAACGTGTATTTAAAAATGTTGGCAACACTGCGTACGAATGCATTGATTACTGAACTGTCTTGTCTCTACCTGACAATAGTGACAATAAAAAAAACTGTTTTGTCAATGGTCGTGTCGCGTCACGCGTGTCGGTTGGCGAGTTTGTTTGTGTTTAAAAATAGGTAAAAAGAAAAGAAATAGGTTGAAAGGGTAACGTTTAATTAAACTGTTTGTTTTTGCAGTGTTTTTGGAAGACTTTTATAAAAATAAATGCGGATGTTATTTTTGTGTGTTACTTTAATATAAATAAAGATTTTTTTTATACATGAGGCTTCTATTTTACCGTTTTTTTAATAATACATGCTTGAATTAGTGGATTTAAAAAAATCTTTAAAAGTACTCGATTTATACAAAACATCGATGTTTCTTCCAATACATCGAAAGAAATCGATGACAGTTTCGATATATCAATCGAAAAAAACATCGATGTTTTTTCAAAGTGGACACCCCTAGGGCTACGCAACTACCCAACTGTCACTCCCAGCTTCAAGGCGTTTAGGGAATTCTGATAATCGATAAAGAAATTGAAAGTTCAATTGAAATAAAAACGAAAATGTGCATCAAGCAAGTCTCGGAAACAGATTTTTGGGGAACTATAGACGGGCCGTTGTATCATGCCCGATTTGACAAATGTCAGACTGACAACACTAGTGAGAGACAGCTGAATCGTATCGTAAAATTGCAGAATCATATTATGTGTAACAGTTATTTCCACTTCTTAACTTATGTAAGAAGGACTATTAAAACAAAAATAATTTTAAAATATTTATTCAGATTCTGAACATAGGTATATTTGATGAATAAACCCGGCGTTGTCATCGCTATCAGTTACCCGAATCACAATTTTATTTTCAATAATAGAGTAAACTCTTATGTCACGTTCATAATCTTCCACATAATTATTATAATTAATCGAATTACGTAAAAATCTAAGGGCAGTTTCCCATATTCAAAAATATTTATTTTGAAAATAAAATATTAAAACCTTCAAGAATGTCAAAAAGTCGTCAAACAAAAATGTATGTTTTTCAGAATGATTGGTAGAAGACGTGGTTAAAGGGATGTAAATGATCGATCTCAGATACACCCTGAATGTGGCTAAAGAAATTTAATGCGCTCAGTTCATTGACAATTATTAACATAATAAAAATTAGATTCTTGCGGCACTCTGAATCAAGTATGTGCATAACATGCGCTCTTAAACATATTCTTTAAGAAATATTATCAAAAGATTCCACAGTTTTAATGACCGTGACCTGTCACACTCCTTTATCAGATCTGCGAGTACCTGTTAACATAACATTAACCAATGCACGCACAAAAAGGGCATGTGGTCCAAGTATTCCGCATAACGTAATCAACGTTATCACACCAAAATTAAACTCGATCATTGCTAAATTAGGTTTTTTCTCTATCTTCATCACATTTCTAATTTGGTAAGTTTATATAATCGAATCGATTGTAAAGTTTTACCTATTCAATAAGTTCAATTGGTAACTATATGGGTCAGCACTACATAAAATATAAAAACTTTGACTTGTTGGTGTTGCCATTTAATTGATACTGACAAAATGCGTTTGCGTTTTGACAAAAATACTTTACTATTTAATAAACATAAAAATATCCTTTTAGGGTTTCAAATGCATGGTTCAAATGTAAAAACTTGATTTCATCAATAGCAAAACATAGAAATATTGTATCTCGAAGTAGAAAGCTGAATTTCCGAAACCACACGATATTATTATTTAAAATTTATGAATTTTAAAATGCCATATGTCAAAATTTTGTGACACGAAACGCACAGAACGCAAAACTGACGCAAACGCACTGACAATAATAAATATGGCCGCAGCCAGCAATAACGATGTAAACTTTTGTTTATTGTTTCTTTCATCTATTTTCAAATATTTTAGAAATGATCATGATTTGAAATTTGTCCCTCGGTGGAAATAATACAGCAAGTATCATGGTGATCCATTTACTCATACGGGTAAGATTCATAACTACATTAGTGTAGACGTAGAACAAGTTGTTTTTCCAATTATAACATGACCTCAATGGCTTGGCTTACTGCTGGCTGTATTTATATGGGCACTGTCCCGTTGTTCCAGAGCTGACACCCAGAGCAGCAAGAAGACGTTGATTGATATTCGACGTAGAAAAACTGAATTGCTACTGGAGATTCAGGTGAGTTTCAAATGTTCATGTTTTCTTTTACAAGTGTTGTAAGTAGGCCTTGCCTAATCCAGTACTTACCATTAATTTTATTTGTTTTGGAGTATAAGGAATGAAATTAATTGAAATTATATTACATAGCGATGAAGTCACTATAAAGACGACTTAAAAACAAATGAATTTCATTACTAGGCAGTAGTCAGTACTATCTATGTATGAGTAAAGTTTTATGAATCGCAAGTCCTAACTTCTAAGGATAAGAAAAGTAATCATAACACATTGTACACGAAGTTAATTTTTTACACTAATTCACCACTGACACTGTATGTTACGATCGGTTGTTAAAGTAATCTTATAAGTCAGCATTTGGGCCTCGCGGATAAAACTTATCTATAAGCAATTTATGTTCAAATAGATTTTTAAAAATATGCATTGTGAATCACATTGTCTAGTTGTGTTAGCTCAACCATATAGAAAAATTGTTAATCACTTGTGTACAAGATATTATTTTATAGAAATCTTATTATCATTATAAAATACAGCTTACCCTTCATTGTTATTTGAGCGTAAAATTAAATTATAATTTTGTGTAGTCTTGTTGCCTAGTGCTTAAACTAGAGATGCGCCGAATATTCGGTTGGTATTCGGTATTCGGCATATTCGGCACTTTTTTCACTATTCGTATTCGGCCGAATTATTCGGTTTTAGTGCTGGTATTCGGTTAGAGTATTCGGTTGAAGTATTTCTATTTCCTGGCTATATAACATGGAATTTAAAAGGACAAGTTTATTTATGTAATATTTATGTTTTTGTAAATTAAATAAAACTGGCGAGGAATGTGTTAAAAAGCTAATAAATGAAATCAATTAATCTTGAAATCAACGTGTATGTTAACATCTAGAGTCCACATATTTATTTCCTGCCCTATTAGTATTATATATGTAGCTAACTTAACTTTAAAAAAAATACCTAATTCATTTATTTTTAAGGCCAGATCAATCAATATTAATTTTACTATTTATTTTTATACTTAAAAATATCTGGCCTTTTTTTTTAAATTTATAAAATAATAATAATTATAAAGCCTTTGTTTTCGAACTCAGATCAAAATTATAATTTATTTATTTTTAATAAAAACACTTACCTATGTATTGTGGCAAATATTAAAATAAAATATGAATCAACAATAAATAAGTTTTATTATAAGTTATTTAATGATAAACAATTTTATTTTTGTTACTTTTTTTATATTCTTTGCAATTTATTCTTAAGTAGGTGCTCTTAAAAAAATCATCCAAGAGTCCAGGTGGTACTCGGACCTTTCACATACCACCAACCCACTGCATACCAGAACATGCCACCCGGGTATTAGAGGGTTGTGGTTTGAGTCCCACCTTGAACCTGCGATGATTTTATTAAGTGCATTATTTACTTAAAAGACACTATAACAGAGATACGTAAGAAAATTTCTGACACGAAGGAATAAACACTTTAGTTAATCTCAGTACGAATTGACTAAGTGCTTTATGGTCACCGTATCTAGTATAGAAGAGAGATCGGAAATAAAATAGAAAATGGTAAACCGAATAATTCGGCCGAATATCCGGTTCGGTTAAAGATTGAACCGAATATTATTCGGTATTCGGTTATTCCGGTTGAAACCACTATTCGGTCGCGCATCACTAGCTTAAACCCATTTCTATTTGCATGCATGATCCATGATGTGACATTGTCAAGTATTAAAAACTATTTAAAATGAGCATGTTTCCTCACATTGTTTTCCGTCATCTCAATATCGAGGATGATGTAAAAGTTTTTTATCACATAGTATGTACTTCACCCCACCAAGCACAAAAATCTACTTGTCAGTCCTGAAGTTGGTATCGATGATTTATTACTAGGCAATTAATAAGAGAACGAGTGATGGCTTCACCTTCGGGTAGGGGGGATGAGAGAAATTACTTTCTGTACGCAAATGAAGATGTCCTATATTTGGGATCATCGTTCATTTTCTCCAACAAAACCATTAAATTTAACTGCAAATATTGCAGACAAAATCAATAGCCGCATCCCAACATGGCTCCGATTTCAGGTAAATTCGCCAGGTGCTTTTAATTACTACGTTAAATTCCACAAACTCCGGGCATCGCAAAACATTTCCAAACCATTCAGGTGCAACACAACATCCGCAACTAAAGTATTCTATATTACAAAAGGGTAAATATGATTTCATTCGTCCAGGAAAATCAATAACAGACGCTGCAAATAGAACGAGCTCTACAGGGAAAACGGAATTTACCTAGGGAACGGCAGTTCATAACAACCTAGTACCTACAACAACCCAACATATTCTCAAGATATAAGCCTTTGTTTGTGACATGTTCACAAAGACCTTTTTATGTAAACTGGAAACTTCAATATTATCTTGTGAAAAGATATCATGTTACTATTAAGAAGGAATATCTACGTAAATTGCAAATTATTAAATATCAAGCTAAAAGCGCGTCTCGGAAAGGGCTCAAGGGAGAGATTCTTTCATTAAAAATCGCGAAGAGTTTTCATTCGCTTATGAATTATTCTACGAAGCTTGTTGCATCCCTGGGGCCAAGATTGGAAAGAAGCAAGCATTTAAATATTTGCATACTTTGAGATTATTCAAAGAATCAGCAGGGCGTCACAAAGAAACCGGTATAAAGCCGTTTCGGTTCATTAGTCTCCAAGATTAGCTGGAGTCCCCTAACACATCCACCAGACAGACCAATGACTCCTTTCATCTGGGGCGGTCGCGTATGCCAGATCCATTAGACAGCGTAATTTAATCGTGAGTTCTAGCTATGTATATGTAATGTAAGTATCTCGAGTAGACACATCAAAATATATGACATCCGAAATAGGTTAAAATTGGACCTCTTCGTCACGTAACGTATTTTCGTAAATCTTATCGTTAATTTCAACTTAATCACGTCTATTTATCGAAAGGAGAGACAAAAAAATTCCTGTATTGAATGTGTAATTATTAAGAATTTAGTTCTTCCTTTCTTCCAAAAATATATAAAAAAGTTATTCCTTGTCCATACATACAACAAAACCAAATTATAAAAAACCAGCTTTCCGCTTGTAGAGTCACCTGCGTGGACTAAATGTCGATGTGGGAATGTCAAAGGGGGGTCATTCCCAGGGACATCCTGGGAATGACCCCCCTTCGACGTCCACACACCGACTTTATGATTGCACACATAGGCGCTACACTTGCTAGAGCCGCCCCTGAACCTAAGAAAGCGACGGGGAAGAACTAATAAGCTAAAATGCTCAATGCTCGTGAGATAATCAATACGATTCAACAGATATCCCAATATTTCATCGTAAAATGAATGCACAAAGGATCAATTAGAAAGGGTAAGCTGAAAAGATCAAACAGGGGCGTGGGCGCGCGGCGGTGGCGCGGGATGCGTCGGGAGCACAAACGAAATGAATTGACGTCACTATAATAACCGACGGGATGGGGAGTGTGGGGTGGCAGCAACAAAATAAACAGTAAGCGAAACGCGGATAGCCGCTTCAAATCACGTTACGTGGAATACAGATTCACCCATACGTATGTGTAACTATTCGTCGCTATGCATGCGAAAAGTAAATTGCATCTGTAGCGTATACGTGCATGGGACGCACAATTTTGCTCATAGACCCGGATCGTAAAAGAGCGTAAGACTGTCTTTCGTGTTTTGTATTTCGATCCACCTGACAAAATTATTGGAGGTATGAGAAAAGTACACGTACCTACGATAAGATACGTCAAATATTGAATACGTAGAAGCTAGGTTGCGTGTACCCAGACACGCATTTGGCCGTTTTTTTAACTTTAGGGCTTTGCACAATGCCCTCCACCTTAAATACTTCTGAAGCAGGCAGTATTCAATATCACACAGGCTGAACGTAGATTTAGAACCTATTACGAGCGAGAACCAACGCTTGGAACTTACTTACCTACAGTTTGGCAAACTTCGTCATAATTTTTAGGACTAAAAAGATAAGATGTTTGATATGGCTGCAACCTACATTTCCCACGATATAAGTGATAAGATAATCTGGTCTTATCTCAATCGCTTTATAAACAGATGTAATAAAATCCTTGCGACGTATGACGTCATCATCAATATGGAAAAATGCGAACAAACAGAAACGATTCACAATAAATGCTATACTTGTATGTGAATTGAAAAAGTTATAAATATCACATGAATGTCGAAATAAGGCCTTAAGTTAGCCTATCGTCTATACATTTTAATATAATCGAGTCGCGATGTGATGCTTTATCAGTTAATATCTTTGTGTGTAACTTAAATTGCTTTACACATAAAATACAATAGCTGCCTAGGCAGAAATACTTCAGTAAGAAACCAAGACTATCTGCTAATCAGACATCTAAATAAAGATTTGCAAAGCGGAAACAAAACCGAAACTTGACCTTTCTATTTTTCGTTAGCATCAATACTGGGTGGTTTCTACATTTGTGGACTTCACACTTGTTTTGATGACAATTTAATTCAACCCGAGCTATAAGTGATCTGAATTGATGAATTACAGTGATGGAAGAATGTAACAAAAAATAGTTATAATTCAATGAAGTCCTCAATACAGTCATTTATTTATACAGTGTTTCATTTACTCACGGCAATTAGTTAAGCACAACTTTTATTAGGGTGTGTAATGTTTGATATAAGTTTAAAAAAACTAACATTCAAGCGATATAATTTCATTTCGCATAATCTTAAATGGTATAACCACTCATTTAGTATAATAAATGTTTAGTATAAATTTAGATGGTATATTTTCATTTCATATAACCATCAATAACTCTAACGTTCATTTATCTATCTACTAGCGGCCGCCCGCGACTTCGTCCGCGTAGAAAAGTAACTTTTTACCCCCCCTTTTAACCCCTTGCAACCCCCTTTTCGCAATAAAAAGTAGCCTATGTTCTTTCTCAGGGTCTAGATCATCTGTATACCAAATTTCATTTAAATCCGTTGAGTAGTTTTGGCGTGAAAGAGTAACAGACAGACAGACAGACAGACAGACAGACAGACAGAGTTACTTTCGCATTTATAATATAGTATGGATTAAAATGTTATAATTATCATTTAACATAAAATCGAATAATATACATCTCATATCGTATAACTGTAATTAAACAAACATTGCAACATGCAAGCAGGCATGCAGCATGCAAGCAGGCATGCAGCATGCAAGCAGGCATGCAGCATGCAAGCAGGCATGCAGCATGCAAGCAGGCATGCAGGCAGACATGCAACATCCAGGCAGGCATGCAGCATTCATTCGTTTTGCGTGTGCTTCGGCGCTGCGGGAAGCCAGCCCCTCCACCCTAGCGTAATGAGCTTCAGGCACCCACGCTCTCCTCCGCAGCTTCGGCTTACTGGTCGCCTTCGGCGACCAGCCTCAGCCGCTACGGAGGGCCCGAGTGCCTGAACCTTATTACAGCGGGTGGGGGCTGCCTCCCTCCGCGCCTCCGCCTTATTAAATTACACTCTAGGGGTATGGCAGACAAGTACCACGTGAAGGTCGAAGTAGGCCGAGTTGGGTTCGCCCTAAGTTTGTAAGTATAAGATTAGAATACTTTATAACATTAAGCATTATACCAATGATTTTTATATTACATAAGCTTATATAAAATGATTTTTATATCAAAAGAGTGGTATATAAAATGTGATTATGGCACCTGTTACATTATATCAAACATTAATTATACGAAATGAAATTAGAGAAACCGAAATTAGTTCAAGTAAAAATTCTATCAAAAGAGCGTTATATCGAAGACAATTAGTTCATTTGAGTTTCGGTCAAATTGAGCGCACCCCTTTTATTAATCTGATTTACAACATTGAACCATATACGGTTCTTTATTTTGTACACTTTACACCCACAGAACAAACCTCCCCAAATAAAATAAGCCAAAATAATTAATTCCAATTTGGCAGGGATACATATCAAGCGACAGTAGGCCAATTACTTACCCTGGATTTTAATAAGAAAAATAGGATATAAATCACATACCTGCACAATACAATTCATAAAGCATGTTGATCCTAGATTTTGTAGTCCACGAAGACCAATGGTGGTATGAGGGCCAATGATGCGTCGTTTCCGAAGTCGTCTTAGTGCTAACGCCTCGTTTGTGTTGGGTAACCATGGCATGAATGGCACGCTTATTCCCAAAGACCTGGTTTAAATAAATGTATGGTCAATTTGTGGTAAATGACTGCAGCAGTTAAATCAGCTGCTGTTGCATTAGATATTAAACTAAGAAAGTTTTTTGTGGACAGCGATACAAGAATTCATCATGAATAAGGTCATTATCATATTACAATGTCACTTGTTTTGTTAAATCCTGAATAGGTAATTCATAAATCATCAGTAAGTAATTAGCAGTAAGTATAGAACCACATGCGACAAAATTTTATTTATATAAATATAAAATAGAAAATTAAAACTTACTTTGCCTCTTTAAGTCCTGTGATTCATCCCAATCTCTGTCAACTCTCGGTCATAGATGTAGTCTTGGCATTGTGTACAGAACACATTTCCATAACTCAGATCCACATACAGGAAATGTTTTTTGATTTTGAGTGTTCTTGTATGTGGCCTGCATAGCATGCAAAGTAGATGCAGTGAAGACAGAATGATGCGAGGGGCCAGGCTGACCACAGACAAAGCAGAGACATGATGTTGCCTGTTAAAAGATAAATTTATTGTCATAAAAGATTAATTAATAAAAGTGGATTGCATAGATTTTCTGTAGTTACAGAAGTTCATAGGCTGTAATTGGCGTAGGCATAGGCAGTAATTGCTTACCATCTGGCGTCACTTGGACTAACATAGTATAAAAAAAAGATTCAAGTTTCTGAGACAAAAGGTCTGATTATTAATAAAATAAAAATAATATGGACCAGTGACCAATGACAGCTGCAAATAACCTGAATATCATTTACATTTTTAATTTGCAAATAAGCTGAATGTCAGGCATAGGGACGAGCATTCAATAACAAGTTAAGGGTCTATTAACATTTCTGTGAAGCAATATAAATATCAGCAGAGCATGGCACAGCACACATTAGGCAACTTAATCAAAACAATAAAAAGAGAGTTCATTAAAAAAAAGCAATTTAACACATTAAAGACTCTATTTTCCACACTTAGACACTCTTTCAGTCCATTATTTGTGATGTCATGTTATACATAGTGTGTGATATACAAAAATAAAAAAGAAATAATGTTATAGCAAGATAATTTTATCCCATATAATGGTTACACATTACGATATATTAAAAATAGTCTATTAAAATTTTAACCATGGTTAATTAATGGGTACTTCCCCTTGTAAATATTCATTAACTTGGGTAACAGTTCCTGCAAATACATAGAGTAGTAATATGTAGATAATTGTTTAGGTACTCATTCTATCTTTGTATAATCTTCAAGCTAGCTGCTTACAAGATTCTAAGTTTTGTAATGTTCTGTAAATTCTATAGAAAGAGAATGTGCGGTAGGTACTACGCATTAACTTCGGGTGAATCACGCATCAGTGCAACAAAAACGGTACCTATCGCCCCACAACAGCTGTTGCGAGGTCAAAGATCACCAATCAGCTGATCGACACACACAACAAGCGCGATTGCACACACGCAGTATCTAACAAATACCTACAAATTCTTTATCAACGCTATTCCACGACGCCCTACCGAATAAAATCACAATAAATTGCGTCGCGAATAGCTCAGAATACATCGACATAACAATTTTTCAAGTGACACAATAGACCATCCATACTCACCTTGTATCTTCTGGCTTCAAAAGACGTGCACGACACGAAAAAAGCATGCACTATTTTGTATGGATTTGTCCCTTTTGCAGCCTTAAAATTATTCAAGTGTATGCACCCATTGTCATTCATTATTTCGCTTGAGAATTAGTATCACCCGGTTTGCGAATTTACGTCTCCTTTGTACACTAAACACAACCAATCAAATGACAAACATTATTATTTCACTGAATAATTAAAGTAGCGGCTTCTAAATGGATAAAAAACGTGTTAAAAATTAAAAGAGGAACTAGGTACGGAAAATGATGGACAGTGAAATGAATGAATGATGGGGAATAATGGAGTAATGGATGGGGGCGTGTTCTCTGCAGCTCTCGTATCGTATTGGTATTTTTTGCTTGCAGAGGGCTTGCAGGGCTACGCAACTACCCAACTGTCACTCCCAGCTTCAAGGCGGTTTAGGGAAGTTCTGATAATCGATAAAGAAATTGAAAGTTCAATTGAAATAAAAAACGAAAATGTGCATCAAGCAAGTCTCGAAAACAGATTTTTGGGGAACTATATAGACGGGCCGTTGTATCATCATGCCCGATTTGACAAATGTCAGACTGACAACACTAGTGAGAGACAGCGGAATCGTATCGTAAAATTGCAGAATCATTTACACAGGATACATGAAACTGACCCCCACACTAGACAAAGCCTGTCCCGTGGAGGCTGGTGATACGATTTCATATTACATATGTGTAACAGTTATTTCCACTTCTTAACCTAAGTAAGAAGGACTAATTAAAACAAAAATAATTTAAAAATATTTATTCAGATTCTGAACATAAGTACATGTCACGCTCATAATCTTCCACATATTATAATTAATCGAATTACGTAAAAATCTAAGGGCAGTTCCCCATATTCAAAAATATTTATTTTGAAAATAAAATATTAAAACTTTCAAGAATGTCAAAAAGTCGTCGAACAAATGTTTTTCAGAATGATTGGTAGAACACGTGGTTAAAGGGATGTAAATGATCGATCACAGATACACCCTGAATGTTAATGCGTTCAGTTCATACTGACAATAAAATAATAAAAATTAGATTCTTGCGGCACTACTGAATCAAGTATGTGCATAACATGCGCTCTTAAACATATTCTATTAAGAAATATTATCAAAAGATTCCACAATTTTAATGACCGTGACCTGTCACACTCATTTATTAGATCTGCGAGTACTTATTTATTTGTTCGTAGTTTAAGAAAATACCTTGACTTTAATAATGTTAACATCACATTAACCAATGCACGCTCAAAAAGGGCCTGTGGTCCAAGTATTCCGCTTAACGTAATCAACGTTATCACATCAAAATTAAACTAAACCATTGCTAAATTAGGTTTTTCTCTATATTCATCACATTTCTAATTTGGTAAGTTTATAATCGAATCGATTGTAAAGTTTTACCTATTCAATAAGTTCAATTGGTAACTATACATGGGTCAGCACTACATAAAGAATAAAAACTTTGACTTGTTGGTGTTGCCATTTTATTGATACTGACAAAATGCGTTTGGTTAGCCAAAAATACTTAACTATTTAATAAACATAATATATCCTTTTAGGGTTTCAAATGCATGGTTCAAATGTAAAAACTAACTTGATTTCATCAATAAAAAAACCAAGAAATATTTTATCTCGAAGTAGAAAGCTGAATTTCCGAAACCACACGATTATTATTATTTAAAATTTAATGAATTTTAAAATACCATATGTCAAAATTTTGTGACACGAAACGCACAGAACGCAAACTGACGCAAACGCACTGACAATAATAAATATGGCCGCCAGCCAGCAATAACGATGTAAACTTTTGTTTATTGTTTCTTTCATCTATTTTCAAATATTTTAGAAATGATCAGTGATTTTGAAAATTTGTCCCTCGGTGGAAATAATACAGCAAGTAATCATGGTGATCCATTTACTCATACGGGTAAGATTCATAACTACATTAGTGTAGACGTAGAACAAGTTGTTTTTCCAATTATAACATGACCTCAATGGCTTGGCTTACTGCTGGCTGTATTTATATGGGCACTGTCCCGTTGTTCCAGAGCTGACACCCGAGCAGCAGAAGACGTTGATTGATATTCGACGTAGAAAAACTGAATTGCTACTGGAGATTCAGGTGAGTTTCAAATGTTCATGTTTCTTTTACAAGTGTTGTAAGTAGGCCTTGCCTAATCCAGTACCTACCATTAATTTTATTTGTTTTGGAGTATAAGGAATGAAATTAATTGAAAATTATATTTACATAGCGATGAAGTCACTATAAAGACAGACTTAAAAAACAAATGAATTTCATTACTAGGCAGTAGTCAGTACTATCTATGTATGAGTAAAGTTTTATGAATCGCAAGTTCCTAACTTCTAAGGATAAGAAAGTAATCATAACACATTTTACATGAGTTAATTTTTACACTAATTCACCACTGACACTGTATGTTACGATCGGTTGTTAAAGTAATCTTATAAGTCATCAATTTGGGCCTCGCGGATAAAACTTATCTATAAGCAATTTATGTTCAAAATAGATTTTTAAAAATATGCATTGTGAATCACTTGTCTAGTTGAGTTAGCTCAGCCATATAGAAAATTGTTAATCACTTGTGTACAAGATATTATTTTATAGAAATCTTTTTTATCATTATAAAATACAGCTTACCTTCATTGTTATTTGAGCGTAAAATTAAATTATAATTTTGTGTAGTCTTGTTGCCTAGTGCTTAAACCCATTTCTATTTGCATGCATGATCCATGATTTGACATTGTCAAGTATATAAATACATATTTAGAAACATTATCTCAACATTTTTGTGGACCAGAATCCAAAATTTTTAAAAACTGTTTAAAATGAGCATGTTTCCTCACATTGTTTTCCGTCATCTCCCAGTTAGAGAAATCCAGAGGTTTGTGTTCGGATTTGAATGTACATACTCTAATCCAGGAGGTATACATTCATATCCTTTGAACAACCATAGCTCATTTGGATAGCCATACTTATATTATAAATGGGACAGTGTGTCTGTATGTTTGTCATTTCTATCACGGCAAGATGGAGCGACGAATTGAGGTGATTTTTTAAGTGGTGATAGTTGATAGGATGAAGAGTAACATAGGCTACTTTTTGCCCCTTTCTAACCCCCATTTTAGGGAAGTGGGGGGCGCGAGCGAAGCTGCGGGCAAAAGCAAGTGTTACTATAAATTTAAGTATTATGTGGTTGGAGGTTATTGAAGTACGAATAGGTGGTTGGTGGTGCTAAGCAGGTTTAAGATTTATGATTCCATGGACTTCATTCAGTTGATTAATTTTGTGATCATTGACGGCTTACAGAATTTTCGGTTTTAATACTAGCTAATGACGAGGTTCAAACTTGTGGTCTTTTACTCTGTCTGCTGTCAGTCTTTTCACAATTTTCCACAATACATTGACACAACTGGTTGATTACTTGCAGTTGACATGACTATAGACATATTTATTTTATGTAAAGGATTTACATTCTCTTTCTGTGGCCACAAAACAGAATTAATTTCTTTATTAGAAGTGCATAGTTAGGGCTCCATTGTAGGAATCAGATTGTAATTAATTGTAAACTGTTTACAGTCAATTACCCAGTAGTAGTGGATATAGGTGGCAGAGGAGCCGACGGATCACCTGATGGTAAGCGATTACCGCCGCCCATGGACACCTGCAACACCAGTGGTGTCACAAGTGCGCTGCTTACCTTTTAACCCCCCTTCCCCTGGATTGGGTAACGTACCTTCCCCTCCGGTAAGGTACCTTCGCTCACGCAGCGAAACAGCGCATGCACTGCTTCACGCCGGTTGTCTGTGAGGACGTGGTATTACTCTGATCGAGCCGGCCCATTCATGCCAAAGCGTGGCTCTCCCACTGTTATATAATAAATAGGTACATAGTTTAATTGCGTAACTTATTTTGCCGCGCTTACGATAAGATCAGTAAAGTCGACTAAACGTCAATCAAAATCAGTATCCCCAAAAAATTCTTGCCAAACTCTTTGTTTGGTTATGCATTAGTAAAATCCGCAGAGCCGGGGTTCATTCAATACCCGCGGAGCAGTCTGACGTAAGTCGTCAATGCACAGCTTACTACACGCCACAGCCTGTGAGTACGCGGCCCGCCAGTGACTCTAGAGACGCGACGCGGGCACGTCCGCGTCGCCGCCCTTCGGAATCGGCTCACATTATCAATTAACCAACACACAGACTCAGTGCCGACAAATAATAAATCAAACCCGCAAATCGGTGAAGTGAAATCTGTAAAAACAACAGTTTTAACATCACATGTGTAACGTGTAGTGCTATCAACAGTAAGTTCAGTGATAAGGCGGATAAGTGGAAATCGCTATGACTACGTCGTCTGTCGCCGCCGTTGTTATTGTATTTTATTTTTCGATCGATTCGCTTAATTCTGTGTACAGTCGTTGAATGGTTTTTGCAGTTTTTGCCCCAACGTGGAATTTGCAGCCCTATTTGATTTATCTCTGCGTTTATAACGGCGAGGACTTGCAAACATCTTTAATACTAAAATAAGATCGGTTATCTTTAATCTACTAATGAACAAATTTGTAACTTAAAATATCCTTTTAGGGTTTCAAATGCATGGTTCAAATGTAAAAACTAACTTAATTTCATCAATAAGAAAACATAGAAATATTTTATCTAGAAGTAGAAAGCTGAATTTCCGAAACCACACGATTATTATTATTTAAAATTTAAGAATTTTAAAATACCATATGTCAAAATTTTGTGACACGAAACGCACAGAACGCAAACTGACGCAAACGCACTGACAATAATAAATATGGCCGCCAGCCAGCAATAACGATTTAAAATGAGCATGTTTCCTCACATTGTTTTCCGTCATCTCCCAGTTAGAGAAATCCAGAGGTTTGTGTTCAGATTTGAATGTACATACTCTAATCCAGGAGGTATACATTCATATCCTTTGAGCAACCATAGCTCATTTGGATAGCCATACTTATATTATAAATGGGATAGTGTGTCTGTATGTTTGTCATTCTTTCACGGCAAGATGGAGCATCGAATTGACGTGATTTTTTAAGTGGAGATAGTTGAAGGGATGGACAATGGGGTAACATAGGCTGCTTTTTGCCCCTTTCTGACCCCTCATTATAGAAAAATAGCGGCGCGAGCGAAGCCGCGGGCAAAAGCTAGTATTACTATATATTTAAGTATTATGTGGCTGGAGGTTTTTGAAGTACAAGTATAGATGGTTGGTGGTGCTAAGCAGGTTTATAATTTATGATTCCATGGACTTTATTCAGTTGATTTATCTTGTGATCATGGACTGCTTACTTACAGTATTTTGGTTTTATATTTGGTCAATTATGACCTGATGGTTCAAACTTGTGGTCTTTTACTCTGTGTGCTGACAGTCTTTTCACAATTTTACAATAATTATTACGAGATTTTGAAAAAACCGGTGCTCAAGACTTCATCATTAGACTATTGCAATGCACTGCTGCCACTGCTTCGCCGCTTCGATTCTCGTCTTCTCACGTCAAACTCTTGCCAGCAGTCTATTGTAAACTGTTACCCCACGTTGCCTGAGGGTCTTCCTATAATACATTGACACAACTGGTTAATTACTTGCAGTTGATATGACTGTATGTATACCTATTTTATTTTATGTAAACAATTTACACATTCTCTTTCTGTGGCCACAAAACTGAATTAATTTCTTTATTAGGAGTACATAGTTAGGGCTCCATTGTAGGAACCAGATTGTAACTAATTGTGAAACTGTTTACAGCCAATTACTCAGTAGTAGTGGATATAGGTGGCAGAGGCGCCGACGAATCACCTGATGGTAAGCGATTACCGCCGCCCATGGACACCTGCAACACCTGTGGTGTCACAAGTGCGCTGCTAATCTTTTAACCCCCCTTCCCCTGGATTGGGCCTCCGATACCCTCGCTCACGCAGCGAAACACAGCGCATGCATTGCTTCACGCTTCACGCCGGTTTTCTGTGACGACGTGGTATTACTCTGATCGAGCCGGCCCATTCATGCCAAAGCGTGGCTCTCCTACTGTTATATAATATATAGGTAGTTTAATTGCGTAACTTATTCTGCCGCGCTTACGATAACATCAGTAAAGTCGACTAAGCGTCAATCAAAATCAGTATCCCCAAAAAATTCTTGCCAAACTCTTTGTTTGGTTATGCATTAGTAAAATCCGCAGAGCCGGGGTTCATTCAATACCCGCGGAGCAGTCTGACGTAAGTCGTCAATGCACAGCTTACTACACGCCACAGCCTGTGAGTACGCGGCCCGCCAGTGACTCTAGAGACGCGACGCGGGCACGTCGCGTCGCCGCCCTTCGGATCGGCTCACATTATCAATTAACCAACACACAAGACTCAGTGCCGACAAATAATAAATCAAACTCGCAAATAGGTGAAGTGAAATCTGTAAAAACAACAGTTTTAACATCACATGTGTAACGTGTAGTGCTATCAACAGTAAGTTCAGTGATAAGGCGGATAAGTGGAAATCGCTATGACTACGTCGTCTGTCGCCGCCGTTGTTATTGTATTTTATTTTTCGATCGATTCGCTTAATTCTGTGTACAGTCGTTGAATGGTTTTTGCAGTTTTTGCCCCACGTGGAATTTGCACCCTATTTCATTTTTATCTCTGCGTTTATAACGGCGAGGACTGCAAAAGTGCAAACATCTTTAATACTAAAATAAGATCGGTTATCTTTAATATCTACTAATGTTGAACAAATTTGTAACTTAAAATATGAATCACCGAATCTTAAAGATATTATTTTAATACATTGAGGATGTTTACCAAATATTAATTGAGCAGAATTCCATAATAAGTATCTGACTAAACTTTTTGCCTCTGATGGAAACAGGAAAATTAATATGCACAGTGATAAACCAGTGCTGGTTTTAAACTAATTTATCAGCAAAGCCAGGTTCATAATTGAACAGGACATTTTGCTCCCAACTGGATTAAATCAATTATTTACTGTATGAATCATTTGGTTTCCAGAAACAGTCATCACATCAGTGATTATAATCCTTTGTTATTTGTCATATTATTATGTCCCCACTAATTAATGGTTATTACCTACACTATCGTAATATTTGTATTTTTAATTAATAATAGAAGTCCAAACTAAGTATCGGTATTTGTTTGTTTGGAAGAAGCTTTGATTCTACCGCCTACTCGTACTATCAAAGTCCATATATCGCTCAATGAAGCTATTCTACCGGATGAGCGATATGTATTTTATTTGAACCTCAGTAATCCTATGATTTGGAAACAAAACATTTTTGGAAAAGAGGACTTGGTGCTGCTGAAATTTCACAAGTTCATCGTTGAACTTTGTACGGGTCAAGCATCCCATGAACTATCGCACATCTATAATTTAGCTTTAATAAATAAGAATTGAACTGCAAATTTTCAGTCGCTGCTATTGACTCATTTCCGAGTTAGTGGTTTGTTTGCGCCGTCATTCCCACGAACCCGTACAATGTTTGCGATTCATCGCTTTTATCACATTTCCTCCTGCTGCTTCCGCAGACTGGCCGCTAGCTTTGATAACGGAGCTGTCGATAACTGCGTTGTAACAAAACATGTCAGATACTTATTTGAATTTACAGCTGTTATTACAATGATTACGATATTATTTGTATTTTGAATCAAAATCCTCTTATCTCCTTGTAATAGTATCTACTACGCAATTTGCTCTACATGTGCATATTTGGGAGCAATCGGCATTCTGACCTGTCAGAGGAATGTTGTCTACGTCGTTGATATTTACGTTTGCGATAATTTATAGGTGTGAAACGGGCCTTGTCACAAACTCGTAGAAAGATAAAGCGTCGTATCTGCGTATGTAATTGTCAATGTGCCAAACAGCGGTGGCGCCCGCAACTATCTTCAGTCGAGTGCGTTCCTTAGCGGGAAGTGTATGACGCGCGATGTGTTTGCATGTCCGGCTGCTCTGCGGCGCGCTGTGGTGGCCATTGCTGGTACGGTGCGCCCGCGCCGCTCGCACCTACGACGACGACTATGAGCAGGTTCGTCTTTGACGCTGCTTTCTGTGCACTTCGCATTCGCAGTTTCTTTGTTGTTACATTCACTCTTACGAATTTGGCAATCACATCGGCGGCGCGGCGTTGTCCGGCAACGGCAGTCATGCATTTTTCCACTTGTTTTGCTTCATTATATTGCATTTTATAATTAGTGTTGTGGGCTTATAGGTAACGTGTGGCTCCAAGCTTTACTAATACGTGTGCTCGTGTATCGGCCGAAGGTGTGTGATGTGCACAGTGCACCGGCACTTGTGAAATGTTCATCAAGGCCGGGCCCGGAGCGGCCGAGCAGGAGCGCCGTGGCTCTGTGTCCAACTGGTTCTCATCGCTACGACGAGGCGCGGGAAGGCGAAAGCGTGAAGAATCTGCCGTACCCTCGAATTATGGCTCGTTAGGGAGGAGGAAAGATGGGTCGCAGCCGCGCGGCAAAACTAGATCTGCCTGGGACCTCACCACCGTCACGAGACTGGTCTGTATCACACTATCAACATAGTTATTTTATAAAAATTATTATGTGTCGCCGATAGCACACTGCGCTGGAGACCACATTTGGCTTTTGTCCAAATGTGCTGGATCGATCACGTTCGTTGCGACTGCGTGCGAAATGATGACTCCACAAGATCTGCGCTGCTGCGTACATCCATAAAGTTTTGGTTTTGGCCATGTTACACTGTCGCTTTTCATGTTATGCAAACGTATAGCTGCTATTACTTTAGTTTTATAAACAAAAATACTGATACGAACGTGCTGATCGGATACTCTTTTATCAGTACGATATGCCTGCCCTCATTTATATTGTCCATAGCGGATTTTGCTCAGTAGTGTAGATTCATGACTCATTCAATGTTTTTACATCATTTCATAATTGTGTACATAAGTCTACAGTTCAATAACTTAGACACATATTATTTCAATTATTCTTATTTAAACAGTAAATAACTTTGCTGATTCGTGAAACAACTAGGTACCTAATTCATTGTTGGAGAATATATATAATATATTGTAATGAGAAATTACTGTAACTATTTTAATGGGTGTCTAAATTAAAATATATGTTATTTATCGTTACCATTCCTAACGATAAATATCGTTATGTTACTCAGTTAATTAAAGTAGCATTATTTAACCGAGGATCAATGGGTTAGAAACTGCTTGTGAACAGATGTTAACAAGCAGTTTACAGAGATCTGTAACTCAATAGACGGACAGCTTACGAGCCACTAAGCGTATTGTTTTAAGTTAATGTTATTATTATTTCCAAATATCAAATGAGCCTATACGTATGAACCAAAATAATAGGCGAATACCTACTGAAATAACTTCTTTTTACGAGGACTTTATTTTGATCTCAAACTAAAATTTTAGAGGGTAACGCCTTATTACTAAATGCGATCTAAATTCATTCCCTGCGTTTGCCTTTGTGTGTTTGGATGAGGATGGTGTGGGCTTTAGCGCGGTAATAACTTATAGATCGCGTTTTGTATTATGGGGTTCCCCCTTTAATAAATTTAGTTGGAGTTGGTTATTATTTGTTAAACCTATGCAATATTAAGTTTTTATTCTTCTAAAGATCCAAAAGGTCGAGTCTTTGACATAACAAGTTTATAGGTAGAATAGGTTTGGAAAGACTAGGCTTATAGTTTGACATGAGGGTTGGTAGCTGAACCAGCATTATAATGAGCTTGTACTGGCAATTACAAGAAAAGTTTTCTCTCTTGTATTTTTTATGAACGGTAGATGTAAAAGTATTGATGGTCCACGCTTTAGGCAGCCCGAAATTACCGGGTTATGAGGACCTAGAACAAAGTTTGGGAATCACTGAGTATCCGACAATGTCGGTATCACCAATGAGGACAAGTGTCGCTCACACATCTACTTGATGAGTCTATTTGATGTTGATTGTCTCCCTCTTATAGACATAGTAATATTACAGCATCCACTTGTGCCCGTTAAGCCTGTGTACAATTGATCCTTTTGTTTGTCTATCATATTAAGTACATTGAGTGTTTATAATATGGAAAACTTTGGTGTAATGGTATAGGTTGGTTAGATCGTATTATCGAGTATATTATTGTATTGATCGAAATATTATATTAAAAATTTCTGGAATATTTAATTGCGGATAATTTTATCGAAGGTTGGAGAATGTCTCTTGAGGACATTTGAGAAGTCCTATTTGTGTTTTTTTTTGTTATCAGATAGACAATCCTCAGTATCTGGTTCATTGAAAAATAATGTTTTTCTTCACATTTCCTTGAATTAACTTGAACATGACTCATTTATTTCATCTCTTGTGTGTTGAACCACACGACCAAAAGTCCAAAACGTAATTTTACATCATGCGACAACCAGACATTAATTTTGGTTGATTGAATGGCTTCTTGTCGAAAATTTTAATGTCTATCGCAATCTAAAGATGATTAGTGTTAATGTCGATAGATTATTACGCGTTAATATGTTTCACATAGTGATATAAATTTATTGTTAGCACCTGTTCCATACTAAACGATACTGGCAAGTTGTATGATGTTTCAACACATGAACTTTCTCAATTCCTATGCTGTTTTACTTTAAATGTGTATTCAGTAGTGTCCATTGTGGCAGTAGTTTGTGTGACATCATTAAACAAACACCAACTGTATGCACAACTAAAACAATGTTTGGACGACCTAATCGTGTGAACAACACATGTGGCACAGTAGCTTCGTCCTCGTTTACTTACTAAATCGGAGGGACTGCATGGATCCGAGCAGCTCAGGGCCAGGGGTATAGTGGCGTAAAAGAGACTCATACTGAGCAGCACGTATTACCGTACTTTGATGATTACCGATGATGATTTTCGAACTAAGGGGAAGATTTTATTGGCAGATCTGTTGTAATACTAGGTCAGGTCAGACAAGTAATAAGATAGGTATCTGTTTACAGAAATATCGATAATTTAGTTAGCATGTTATCGGATAATTTAGGTCTGCAAAGTTTATTGGCGTATTCTAAACCTTGACATCGGTAGATGCAAAAATATCTTACATGCGAACACGAATGTTTAAGTTTTGTGTAAATGAAATCTATAATATTTGATTGCCTTTGTTTGGCCAGCGCTGACAACTGAAGATGTACGTTGAGTTCTTTAGTTTATAGTAGGTATTACGAATTATGTCCGAACAAGTCTTTCAAAAAGTTTCTCACCTACTTGCTGACCCCAAATAACTTAAATGGGGGAGACGGATGATATGATTATTTCCTTTGATTCTCCTGATGAAGATGAATATCGATGCAACATGATTGTTGCAACACACACAAGCTAAAGATGTCCAAACCAACTCATTATGCCGAATTTTAGAACAAAAGCCAGTCTCGCGCCTACTTTCTTTCTGTTGTTAACTGATACCTGTTTGTTGTCGGGGTATGTTTGACGTGTTATTTGCACAAACTGTTTCCGCATTTCAGTCGCTTAACGTGACTCACATATTTGTAGGCCCAGGTGTTAAATAAAATGTTCTAAATACTTATTCATGTTATTACTTTTTGAATTCTTCGAATTTTAATACGTCTTTCGTGACATTGGCGTGTTTTGATCTAAATGTTATTAGAAAGTTTTTCGAGAATATTCCAGTGGCTCGTCTCGTCCCTTATACTCATCGTGTTTTTGTTCAACGTAAGAAGCTGAGGGCCCGACCAGACACCATTGTCGTCGTGGGTTGAAAGTTATAATTAGAATCGTAGGACAAAAACCTTGACACTTTTTTCAGAAGCAAAAGAGAAGCCTTTGTCGGAGATACTTAATAGAGTTAATTAATGTAACTGGTAAACCCCTTTTAGAAACTCGAAAGCCTTTTGTGTCAAGATATTAATTTGCCACGTCGCGAACTTTCGCTTTTGCCTTATTAATTTGGTAATGTCGTATCATATTTGGTAGCTGACATGGAAATCTAAATTACCTATCTTTATGTAATTTTTAATGTAGAAGAGTATGATATAAAATATTATGACATAGATCTCTATCTTTGTCGAATCATCTTACTTCATGTGAAGATAAAACATTGTATGTGGACCTGCAACTTTTTATTGACAAACATTTCCCATAGTAAGGTTAGACTAATGTGAACTCCTCAATTCATGTTTCAATTGGTGATCAAATTAGGTACTCCATTCAAGTAGTTTGCTTACATTTCCAGCAAAATGGATTATGAAGGATTAAAAGTAAAGCTTTAATAACCTGAATAGGTTCATACACGTTGTCTGCCTCGCCTCGCCCCCGTTGTATCCAACGGTCTACCCGTAGAATAGAATCGCTCATGCATGACGATGAACCTTTTTTATATCTCTATGCCGGAGTTAGTTCCACATCGAATTTGTTTGAAATAACCATTGTCAGGATTACGCTACGAAATGTGGGCTGATGTTTCTAGTATCTGGAAATACCGTATTTTAAATTTAAACTGTTAGAACATAGTTCACTATATCGACAATGCTAAAAACCGATACTTAAGTTGGAAAGAAAGTTTCGCTGTATTGAGGTTCACTTGGGTCAACCATCTAGTGAGATGAAGGCCATGTTCATGCCTGAAACACATTTATTTATCTCCAGTTAGATTTATTTAACTTCAGTTACGGTATGTTAATTTTCGCATTCGGCAAAACTCGATTAGCCCACAACTAGATAAGGTAGGTTTTGCAGATATAATCTTACGTGACTTATCATCACTAACTTTATCTATGCAACCTCGAATAAATAGTACACGCTCTTAGTACACCAATTTGCTTATTTGTCCCATTCGAAACGACCATTACGGTTATGCGCAGAATCGAATGGAGTTGACCTTAGCTATTTCGCCTTGCGTCACCTGGTGGTGCTAATCAGGTCTATTAACAATTCTATGGCACGCGTGCCATACACATTGGCACTCCTTTGCAAATTTCCGTGATCCACTTCATCGGGACACGCAACTTTAATTGGGACACCGCGTATTGTGTCCGAATAAATTACTACCTCTCTGCATTCAAATTGATGCATCTGCGTGGGAGTTTTACGATTTTCGTAACGCGATACTGAATTAGATAATTGCGTTATGTGATTCTGATTTGAAGCGTAGATTGTGGTCGGCGTGTTATTAAAATACGTTCCCTTTTATAAGATGCATAAAAACCCTAGCTAATTCATTTACAGTTGTATTTTCGATCATTATTCTCTTTAAACTCCTCTATACGATCCCAAACTTTATCAAAATTACTTCATCAGCTTAGTCTTACGAATACAGACCAAGTAACTTTATAATTAGTGGCAATGGATTAAAGGCGCTAACAGTTTAAGACAATTTGTGTCAACTTGGCAAGCGACCCAAGAATTCATTTAAAAGAACTAAATGAAACGAGCTCAAAATTCAATCTCTTGCGGTTGATAAAAACGTGTGTCATACTCGTAGGGGATTCCCATTTCTTGCTCACAAATTACGAAGCGTCTATTTGGCACGACAAATATGTTACAGAAAATACATTTGCCCATATACTTCGCAGTTTTTAGATAAGATATCGTCACAGAGAAGCCTATTCGTTAAAGTGTAACAATTTGTAAGAGCGGGCCATTAATTGACGCAATTGATTGCTCGCACTTCGGCGCCGTTGGACGATGAATGAGAATGATCCGGGAATAGCATCCGTCAAGGAGGAGGTGCCTTGACCTTGCCAGGGGGACGCGGGCCCGCAAGCCGAACGCAGCGGTCGCTGACTCGATCAACTTGTTTTGTGGTCTGTTGTTACTATTTGTAACGATGTGAACGAGCGAGTCTGCAGGGATGTAATTGATTATTGGCACTATCGGCTTGGATGTGCGATGAATGGGAATGATCCGGGAATAGTATTTATCAAGTGGAGGGGGTGCCTTGACCTTGCCAGGGACGGACGCGGGCCTGTGAACCGACCGAACCTAGCGGTGGCCGCGGCGACTCGGTCAACTTGTTTTTGACTTGTTGTGATTTTTGCCGCCTGTAAACAAGTTGACGACACATGTTTGTGGGGCCAGATATTCTTTTTACTTAACTAGTTTGAAGAAGAATATCAGATTTCTAGCCATGTGGCATATATGTGCTATAATTTAACTTTTTAGGTCTTTCCATTAATTAGAATTGGTAACGCTGGTTTCTAAAATAAATAATTCATCCTTAATTCAGATTTTGAGTTTAAATACCTTCTTGTCAATTACTATGAAAAACGTTCAAAAAACCTATTAACTTATCATTTTTTATTTTAAGTCTCTTGTTAAAAGTTTTTTGAGCTCTAACTTAAAACTAATGAGACAAAGTCTCTAGAATAATTGAGAATAAATCTTCTAATATTTTCGTCGTTAGGTGTTTACAACATTAGCCAATGTTATCGCGTAAACCAATTCTCTATGAAGCGATAGGGCTAACGATATCGGTCTCCAAACAAATCCAACTATGAGAATGTGATTTTTATTTGCAACACAGTAAGCATCCCAGATAAAGTGTGACCTTTATTTTATGGTGCATAACATTTTATGAGTCATATTCCACGAAACGCTAATGTTTTCGGAAATGTTCCTTATATATCAGTGTATCTAACGATGTACGTACTACTTAGTCAAATGTATTATGTAAAGTTTTACTATTTTTTAGAGATGACTGTACTACTGTTTATCGAACTTTTCGCTAATCACCCACAGAAAAAGATAAATTTTAAGGTTCCGTAGCCAAATAGCAAAAAACGGAACCCTTATAAATGTCATGTATGTCCGTATGTCACAGTTTTGATCCCGAAACTATAAGAACTGCACTGTGGAAGTGTAGATCTATTCTGTGTACAGCATTAAGATTTTCACATAAAAATACAGAAAAGCAATCGATTTTGGGGTTTCCATGTAATAGAACTAAAACTACTAAAATGTGTCTATAACTACTAAAATAAGCGAATGAGACATTTAATAAAAAATTACGATATAAATACCATGGAATCTTCCATCGAATATTGTTTTGAACGGGATCTAGTATTTAGTCCATTCTAATTATTATAAATGGGAAAGTATGTCTGTCTGTATGTTTGTCTTTCTTTCGAGGCAAAACGGAGCGACGAATTGACGTGTTTTTTTAAGTGGAGATAGTTGAAGGGATGGAGATTAACATAGACTACTTTTTGCCCCTTTCTAACCCCCCATTTTAGGGAAGCGAGCAAGCAAAGCTGCGGGCAAAAGCTAGTATGTCATAAATTTTAAATTTACCTTTCATAAGCACAGAACCCTTCGTGCGCAAGTCCTACTCGCACATGGCCGTTTTTAATTCTTCAAAATAAATCTAGGCTAACACTTAATGACCTACTGTTTGAGGCTCGGAACACTAGTCTACTGATTATGTTTCACTGTCGTACAACGAAATGTTTTAGTGGTACCCATTGTTTTCCGTAGGTCAGTAGTTCTCAATGTATTTTTAAAGTGATTTCTCTTATACCTAGCAGCAGTTAACATAGTGAAGGAACTAGTCCAGTAAGTGAACACGCGATGGCCGTAAGTGCTACCTTCTCGTTCCGGGAAATACTAGTACTAACAGTCGACCGAGTGCATAACGGTCTGTCTACAGATCGTAAATTATATAAAGTTTTAAACAGACCGTTAAAAATAGGTCAGACACTGATTTTGACGCCTATCAAACCATTATTCAAGGCGTGATAGAGCATTTTTAAATATTTTACTATTTAATCCATAAAATACTTCCTACCTACGTGCTCGTTTGAATAAAAATTTAGAGAGTTTTAGTATAAAAAGCAGCCCTGGTTTTAGGCTAAAGAAGCTACTTTTATAGTCATGCTTTTATGTTCATACAGTGCAAAGAAACGAGAAATTGAATTTAAGAACGTTGTACAAAGTTTTTTATTTTAATATGAGCCGTAGGTCTGTAGGCAAAGAACGAAATTATGTTCATAGCAAGGCGTACGTGACGAGAATTTCTATGAGCCTGGATGTTCCAAGATCAGACAAAAGATACAATCGTTTTATAACTGGCTCCTTTTCCAGTTGAATAGAAAGAAGGCTGGTGTAGTTTTTTAAAACTTTCTTTACGTCGTTCTAGTTTTTATGTAACAACAAACCTCTTGAGCCTTCGCGGTAACTTCACTTGTTTACATTTTATGGACAGATACAAAAATAGTTTACTATCCTAACATAAACAAGTTCTTATGTCCATGTAGGACTTGTATAACTGTAAATATATAAAATAGTTAAAATATGTACACAACACAAGTAAAATTATAAATAATACACGGCATCTAATGTTAACAAAATGTTAAAGTATCTATTTTCATCAACCCGGTAATTTGTTAGTAAATATCTTCAATTTAGCAGGATTGGGAGCGAAGCAAATGTTTACAAATTACCTTTATTTACGGTTGAAGCAAACTTCCTTCTCACCATTCTTACCGCATGTGTTACCGAGTCTTTTCTTAAAAGCTGTGATGCTCTGAGAAAGAAAAATAAAACCGAGACTGCCCCACACTTTCAATGTTAGCAAGTAATACATTTTCACTTATACTACTTGGAAGACTCATGAAAACAGTATTTTAAAGTTCCACAAAAGATCAAGTGATAATGTTCATGAATCACTTAAATGATATTTGGTAAATATGGACCATGATTCATTCTATAGGTTGCCTTGTCAATTATGATAACGCACCGAACGTTACCCGTGAAGTGAGCCTGGCATTTGCGGTGCCATTACGAAAGTGGATTTTGCCAGTGGTGCGCAACAAAACAAATTCACTTAAATGTCGACATTTTTGGGGGTCGAGCCGAATAAATTCCCGAGGGGTGCACCTAATGTTCCATTGAAAACCCCGCTAAAGACTTAATTGCCCTATTCTGTTATGGACGGCTAGAATCGCGTTGGTGGTAGGGATAATTTATTACGCTCTTTTTGCACTTGCCCCAACGATTTTTTTGTATTGTGCCAATACTCAAAAGGTCCCTTGACCACTAACATCCCCGAAATGAATCTGCGCTTTTCACACTTTTCTTCCCAAATACTAAATACTGCTGCAAAGCAAAATCTTTTGAAATGTTTGTATATTCGTCGGTTGATGCATATTGTGCAGTGCACTTGGAGATGTCGTGCCATGTGTTTCGTTTCATGTCTATGTTCTATTTTTTACTTCGACCTTGTCTTCTTCGTGTTCTTGAAATGTTCTATAATACTTTGTTTAAAAATATGGAATAAAATGTGATCTGCATTATGCTACTTATCTTAAACGATTCTATTTTTATTACAAGTCCCTACTTATGATAGGAGAGTCATAAAAAGCAATTAAAATAAGGTAAGGTACAATTGAAGTTCACGGCCACGGTCGCAAGCAATCACTGGATGCTTACACAACAGCACATTGCCTGCCACATGGCTTCTTTATCATATAATGTGCAACTTGAAAGTAAACAACCGTTACTTCACACTGACTCTGACGTGATTAGTTTCAAGGGAGATATTCCAGTGGGGCCAGATATGATAAAGTCCACACTTAACCGTTTTTTCATCAGTGATTTTTGGGATATTTGGCTCTTGTAAATGTGTATATCGCAATGTCAAAGCATCTTGGGGGCCTGTCAAGTATTAAACGTTAACAGATTTATTGGAAATTGTAGCATTTTAGGCTTTCACCATTTTTGGGTATTGTTGCGGAAGTACGTTTTAAATGCACTCTATACTAAAGTCTATTTGTATAATTTTCGACGATTTCATTTGGTAACACTCCCCGATGTATCGTCTCATTTATAGCAGTATTATTAGCGTTACAAATTTCGTCAGCGTTAATGGCGTTGTTGAATTTTGTTTGAGGGCGTTGGCCGTATCCTTTGCATGTGGTGGTCGCTCCCATACGAACTGTCTCATTATTTCCCTCGGCGAATATGTTTTTTACTCGTGTCCCGTCTCTTTGACCCTCGTTCGTATCGGAGTATAATGTCGACGGACATGCCTCTTGTTTTATTTGTAGGAAGTTATGCTTGGTCATTTAATTGAAATGAATTGTGCTCTCGTTCAACAACTTAGGGCTGATGTTCCTGGGAACTACGACCGAGGGTGCTTCAAAAGTGACGCATTCGCAATAATGCCGAAATCATATATTGTTGTACTGTGTTTCATTAGTTTTTTAATATTTTACGCAGCAATTTGTCAGGGAATAGCGAGCTGTATACCTACACTTTGATGCTGACTGCGTAACCATTTAGCTAGGAACGTCGTTACCATTTAAAATTCTATCGACAAGTCGAGTTGAAACAGTCCCAAAGGGGCGGCGGCGCGCTTAATTTTCTCTAATGTCTCGATGTTCCTCTTCACTTTTTGGGCGCCTGCCAGATTTACAATCGGCCTTAATTTACACGCGGATTGTCGGAGTCTCTGCCGGCGAAAATCTTCGAAAGTTGCACTGTGCCAGGCCAGCCCATGACCGCGGGCCGGAAATATGAACCCATTGTATGTTGGCTTCGTCTTTTTGTTGCGCCTGCAGCTCGCTGAGCTTATGCGTTCATATTAGTAGGTATACTTTATTTGTCACATGTTTTATACTCACAGCTTCTAAAACAATGATTTCTTAATTAATTTACTTAATTAACTTTGATAATAATTGGAAAACTGTATTTAATTTGTATCTTAATTAATATTTTATATTTACGTACTACATACATACAATTATGTTATAAAATAAAAAGAATAATCACAGACAGAGGTTTTTTGCAAAGGATAAAGCGGGGATTTCAAGATTAGTCATTCACAGCTCGCACCCATAACACTATTGACATTCACACCGCAAAACTTGACTTGGCGTTAACGTGTTGTTTTCTCTTTTTCAGGTACGTGTTCTTTCTCAGAACTACTTCCGCATCGAAGCGGTAAGATTATCTAGATGCAAGGTTGTTGGTTAATTGAAACGGGAGCGAAACGTTTCGCCGGTGTAACGGGTTTTTTCATGTGTCGCGTATTATTCGTGTGCGAATGAACGCGTGGGTCAGGAATGCGGTGGCGACCAGCCGAGGTCGTGCAGGTCACTGCGACGACAAACCGCAGACGGCACTCCACACTCGTGATGTTTGCAATGCCACTTCTGGAACATATTTCTGGCACGGTGATTTATCAATTTAGAATTACCTCAATATAATTACAATGTTTACCTCTATTTCCACTTCTCTTACTATTCGTAATGAAGCTTGTTTTGGCATGCGATCCTTGTGCTGGATTTCAACGGACAGAATTCTTTTATTGCATTCAACTTTAAATGTTCAATGTGTTTGTTTAGTTACTCATGAAATTTATATTATGAAATTTCTATAGCTCAGTTTTTTTTCTTTTGTTTAGTTTTTAAACATCGTCATACCTACTTTTGATTCAATAAAATGTTGTCGTAAACCAACAGCAATGTCGTGGTTCGCTCCATTGAAGTCATACAATATTCATAAACCTATTGTATGTACACATAGTTGAATAATCTCTTATAGCGTATTCGCAGTCGTAATGAAGGAATGTCAATGTCAGAAAGCATTGCAATGTATCTGAAGTCAGAACAAACCTCTTGACCGGCTCTCCCCGATACATTTAAAAAGGCACACTCTTGTTTCGACGTATTTATGTATTTGCCTTTCTCAGAACCGTTGAATGCTAGACGCAGGCGAATTTATATTACTTACTCACTGACTCACAAGTATTGAACGTGCTGTGTTGCTGACTGTTTTGTATGCTTTCGAATTTAAATGTGTTTCTTGTACTTACCTTTGAAATTTAGAATACAGTGAAGTATACATATTTATTAAAGAATTTAAATGAGTAAGTCCTCTTTTAAACATAGAGTTAGTTTTTCAAATGAAAAAGAAATTAGTAGGGAATACCTTGATGGTTTGCATTGATAAATAATATATTCTAGTCGTTAAATTTAGATTTATGTATTGCAACCGTATTATTAAAACATAGATTTTGTCATGTATAGGAAATCTTAAGATTTAAACTATTAAGCATATCCGGTTGTAACGATGTTATATGCACACATAAACTCGATCAATAAATACTTCCCAGAAATCCGCCTGAGAGTAAGTTCGTCCTTATTTTTTCCGTTCGCGTTATGTCACCACACCGTTGAATATTGGAAATGGAAATGCTAATGTTCTCTTACGTTCGTACGTACGAGATGCTGGCAGATAACATTTTATTCGATACCTATTAAATTGGGAATACCTGTGTTGAAGTACTTTTCATATCATTATTTTCCGATCCTGCTTATGATTTTTACATGAATTCTAAGTATTTACGCCCTTTGGGTATCGTAAAGTGAGCATTTGCGTTTGGATTTTTGGTTTAAAAAGAGGTTAAAAATTAAAGCAGATAAAGTGGTTATTTTCCCATTTTGTGTTCTAGGATTTCCTGAATAAATGACTCACCTACATTAAAGAAACTTATCATTAAACGTGCCTCTAATATATATTTTTTAGTAATGCAAACTAAGCACGGCATGGGGCGTCTGGGTTTTTTGCCGTCTGTTTTTTTACTATCATCGGATAGTTCAATAAACTTCTTGTAAAACTTCTACAACTCTATTAAGATGCACGCGTATTTAATTTTTTTAGCAAACTCATTTTAGTACTACATACTTACAAACGGCGTGCTGTTTATTCAGTTGCTTGTTCTACAAACAAATTTGTTCTAATTCTTAGCATATTGACTCGAGTGGAGCGTGATATTTTTTTATTTTCTGAACTATTGAGTCTGCGGTCTTTTAGATTGTTCTTTATTGTCTTCAAATGTCGCATTAATTCAAAGATGGTTTGCTAATTACACGTCATAGTGAAGATGTTCGTCGCAAACCACGTTGTGCCACCTATAGACCTCTTTGTCCGCCTTTACTATTAGCATTCCTCCTCGACTGTAAACATTAACAGCTTCTTTCTAAATTGCTAACAACTGTGCATTCCCAGTTCGTCACACTTGTGTGTCTAATAATAGTTCTTGTCCCCGTTTTGTACGTTACAACGCGCCATCGATTACGTCCATCTTATTCAAATTGTCACTCCTAAGGATAAACAATGTTAGTGCTACCGTGAACGTGTTTTTCTTTGAATCACCTGGAGGTCAGCGAGTCTCTGTGATGCAATCACGGAAAATTCCTTTCAGATTTATCATAAAATGCTCATCACATTTGCAATTATATTAAGCTTACCAAAAAATCACGGTGCACCTTTTCTTAAAAATTGCTCAAGTAATGTAGAGCTATTCATCATAAAAAAGTTACGCTGCCAGTGATGGAACTTGTGGAAGAAATTGCAAAAATTATTAAGGAACAGAATCTTGAGTGGAGAGGCGTTTGCCCGCGGCGTTCTTGATTAAGTTTCTTTGTCTCTGTTAAGAATAGGCACAACTTTGATTGTATTTAGCGAAGAAAAGCCTAAATTTAGGTAATTAGTACAAACTAAAATTCTTAACTCCAAACAAAGTTAATGAATCCATAAAAATAAAAGGAGGATTTAAATATCTGGTTTGTTATTTATGAAACGGACACAGTGATTTACATGTTCATTACAATTCATTTCAAAACGGGTCTCAGTTCCGTACTCGTTTAAAAGAGCATTAAAAGTTGCTCAATGCTCATACAACAATAGTAATTTACCAACGTCCGTGTTAATTGGAGCAATAATTTCTTATGCACCGTTTTCATGAATATGATGAATTAGCTATTCCTCTTTTACTTATAGCACCTGCAACAATAAATGATAATTTAAGCCGGTCTATAGAATAAATTAAATCAGACTTTATATCAAAAACTACGTTGGATTCAATAATATACAAAGTGTTGCGAAGTATAGTATGATTTGAATTAATAAATAGTAAACTAAGGAAAACGCTAAAGTACCTACAAGTGTTACCCACTTGTCAGGTATAAGTCATGATCTCAGCACGAAGGACTTTAACCATAATGAGACAATCCTGCGCGATGCTTGAATATTGACGTAATTGTCAATCTGATAAAGACATTACTTAGAATGATGAAGGCTATGTATTTTCTAGCAAATTCTTTGTCTATAAATACCATAGTATTCAGTTTTGTAATAAGCATACATAAAAAATGCTGGCTTACAATTAATAACTCTAGTAGTCTTTATAACGACGAACAGAGATATTATTGAGTTAGTGAATTTATAATTAAGGGCGATAAAACAGAAAAATCTGAATTTTGATTCTGTTTATGACGACTCTCATAATCTATCGTTTTATAGAATGAAAGAAAATATTTTGCGACACAATTTAGGTAGGCATGTAAATATCACAGTTCATCCTAAAATGGCGGACCCAATAATAACAGACTTGGCAGACATAACGCCGCCGCGATCTTTGCAAATATCACTAGGCCAAAAAAGTGAACAAAAATATGTTTCTTTCACTAGAACATTTATTAGGGTTGTCTATAGTTTATGAATCCTTTTACCTAACCTTGCTTTGATATCTGAGTGTCCGGAAATTTAGGTGATATTTGACTTTTTCTTGTGTTTGGTTCCTGATGTCAAAGTGCGAGATGAAGCGAAACAGTACTGGAACAGATACCAGGAACCGATGTGTCTGCAGCTAATTGAACTTGTAATGTTTACATTACATACATTATGTATTGTGAAATCAAACACTACGTTTGCAAATCAAGGTTAGATTTTAATTTTTTCTGGATAAGATAGAATCTAGATACAACTTTTTTCACTGTAAAACAGTTTGTCTGCTACTATGATGTAAAAAAAAAGATTACTTTTTCTATTAAAATTATATTTAATCACTTGCCTTTATCAATCACCTAATATTTTAATTAGGTATAAAATACAGTAAGTAATATATTGTGTACCTAGTTTATGTGTGTACTTCCTAACAGTTAGAAGCACTTTATACCAAACAGCAAGTTCTTCTAAATACAGTGTTACGGTGAAGGTCGAGCATGTATTATAATGCAATGGTATTATGTACAGTTATTTATTAGTAGTTTTGGGAACTTGCCAGATATTGTTCAGAATTCGCTTGACCGCAATTCACCTCGAGACAGATGGAACTAGTTCACAATGCATTGAATATAACAAACGTTTCAGGGAGTACAGTTCTGTCATAGTTGTGATTTGTCGCCTCGTTGGATTTCGCTATTGTATTTTACTCCAACCAACTTAATTGTAAAATGCAAAGGGTAGATATTTTCTTAAAAAATATTTCTAACAATAACAAAGATAAGATAATAAATGTACAAAATAAACATTACAAATTTCGATAAACTCCTTTAATAGCAATTATTGCCAAATCGTTATCTTGGCTGCGATAAGAATATTCTGGTAACATCCGTATTGTATATTCTCCTCTATCGATACTCAATCTAATCTAATACCTAATTACTTATCGGAGCATGACCGGGCCCTTTTATAAAGTAGGTTGTGTATTTATAGCTCGCACACATTAGCTGACCCATTAGGCCGATGGGCCATCGTTAAAACTTAGTAACGACCTGGAGCTTATTGTGTTATGTAAAATTAAATAAGGCCAATATGTGTTATATTATATGACTACTACATGTGGTGGAAACACATCGGGCCCTGGAGGGGAACAAACTTAAATTCTTAATTGAATAGCAGTTAATAGAACCATTCCTTTATTTAAAAAAAAAACATTTATAACTGCATTCTAAGTTTTTTATTTTGCTTCAAACCTTAGGTATTACACTCGTATGTCGTAAGATATCCGTAATACCAAATATATGATATACTCTCCCTGTATCTGCAAATTAAACAGTCTTCGATGTTTTATTTTTATATTAAAAAGAAAAATCCAAGAGCACAAATGTTGATCATATTCTAAAACGAAAGTTATTGCACAGAACGAAGAATATTAAAAAGTCTGAGATGAAAGAACCAGGATATTTTGATTATATTGGTTTATTGCTTCTGAAGTTTACTCTTCAGGAATCATTATCCTGTTTATGAAATACTAAAGAATATTTTATGACTTTTTTAAGAGCTGTTCCGAATCGCTCAGATATCTTGTAACTCTTGATCCTTGTAGAAACGCTTTCTGAAAGTGATTGAACACTGAGAATAACGACTCTACTGGTTAACGTGTTAGGAAATCAAGACATAGTGTCGACAATTTCTTCCTTTCGATTTTCTTAATACGGAATGCTTCCTGAGTAACTAATGAGTAATGACACTAGTGGATATGTCGATTTGTCTCATGATAATCGCTTTAGGGATCGTGCAATTTGACGGCGCTGCCTCATAACTGGGGTGCCATCAATTTGATATGGATTTGCCTTGGTGGCGTTAGTGCCACAGTGCATACAACATAAAATGATACCGCCACCTGGTGCCATCATTTTAAATTTTATTTGCCCGTATACGTTCAATATGGATGCATGATTTATCTTTAGATTAATAAAATGGACGGAATCGTATTGTAAAATGTATACAAATATATTAATTGATACGAATAAAAAAAATCAGGTCTCGTATTATATCATCATCATTGAATATATTCGTGATTATCTCATTTCTATAATCAATTTTGCTACTAATATTGATACACGTATACGAAGTTATTATGGAACTCAATGCTCCTGCTTTCCCCAAGATATTTCATCAAAACAACGTTTTCAATTAGCTAAATTAATTTCAGAACTTCTACTCATGTCTGCGCTGTTGTTTGTTGGAGAAACAAATTTTCGTGGGGTGCTAGGACGTGGAGGGAAAGTTAGTAAACAAGCTCCCTTAATAGTTTCCCGGCGGTTCGGTGTGTTTGTTCACGTGAACGGTCACGCGGCGTCAAGTGCGTGTAACATGACCCGATACTCGTCTAATACGCCCCTCATGAACTTTAGCTTCGACAACAGAGCCCACTTCTTTAATCGGACTTTGTATTTCTATATCATCAGTTGTTACAACATTAGTATTATCAGCTTACACGATTTAAACGTTTACATTTTCAATTTATCTACCTATTATTCTCAAGATAATTTTAATTATCTGCGAGTGTCATCTACAATCTGTTCTGTTAGTGTTCGCTCTAATAAATTTACTTAAGTTTCTATATAGTCTGCCGGAGTTGTGGTTGTGTTGTAGAAGTTTGACCGCAGTTGTAGTGGTGAGAATGTGTCAAACCGAATTCCGTTCAAGTTGCGGCAAACATTTATCAAGTAAAAACCAATATTGCGTCTAGTATCTGAATTTTTAGGCTGTGAATAATAGGTCTTGCGTTATACGATTACTAAGAAATCGACTACAAAAATAAAACCGTTCAAAAACATGCAATCATAATCAAAATAATAAAGTTCTTTGGCTAAATGTTGTGGATTACGATCTCTATGATCATGCAATCAAAACTGATGATGTGTTGTTAAAGTATTTGGTTTTAATGACTATTTTATGTAATAAATGTAGGTAGTGTAAAGTCACCATTTGTACCTTTCATATTGCGTCATTACATCACAGCAATCCCATACGGATCTGTCGCGAAATCGAGACTAAACAACAATTGGGAAAGTGAATTAATAGGGGAAAGTCTCGAAGGATTCGCGTGCTCTCTTTACGTGCCGCTAATATAACATGAAGGAATTTTCAACCACTTTTCTTTGTCCGAATACGAAGAAATCAACGCTATATAAACAGCAATTTAGTAATCATTTGAGGCAAACTGTTCCTAATTAAATAACAGTCGCCAGATCGCGTCACTCCTAAACGGGCTATAACCAATTGGCGATGAAATTGCAAATAGTACTTACGGGTTAAATTACATGATTGCTCGTTGCATCGTCGCTTTGATGCAGATTTATGGCTCCCTCTCAATAGATCTCAGGCGTGATTGTGATAGGATTGCTTCTGGACGACACTTGAGCGAAATAAATACTGTGCTACGTTGTTACTGTACGAGGCGACTGTAAACAGAGAGGTTTATTGGATATAAAGTTTCCTGATATCAGAATGTTGTAAAGTAACACAGCTTGGGCTTAAGTGCAAGCCGATGGCTATTTGAGTTATAGGTAGTCGTTTTGAATCTCATAAACCTAGATTCAGCTACTTAAGCAAACCCAATTTATCGTGACCTCCTGTGTTCTCATAAAACTAGTCGATGAACAATAAATAATGTAGCAACGTCACACTACGCTAAATGTTTCCATTTTGTAACTTGTTTTACCTGATGGATGACTGACAATTCAGTTGAAACAAATACATGCCCGGTTGAAAGTATTAAAAAAACTTGCTCAAAAAAGTTAAGACCGGTATAGCTGAATGTAATTACTCCATTATTTACGCTTTGTGCAGTCATTTTACTGCACTTTAAATATGTGGGTCACGTGCCAGGCTATTCTCGGCGACCCCTCTGTAGTCGCATACTCTTACCCCGCCCTACTATTAAAGGGTTCCGCATTTCAAAAAGCTGATAAGCGAGTGCCAGTTTGACGGCTTAAGTACGCCATCAACTCCTCTCGAATGGGGCAAATCAAAATAAAAATTATTATTGGTGTTATCAAAGCCGAGCAAAGTTTAGAATGTAAATCCATTAACTTCACAAATACGATTATAGCTGCTTGGTATGATTGTCTGTAACAAATTTTATTCGTATGATGTATTATGTATGCCTACATAATACGTCACGCAATTTTATATTATTCAGAACACTCAACGCATCTTAGACACCGCACATCATACTTGTATCATGTAATCATCATTCACTGTATTATCAAGCGGTGAATCTTATTATATTTTTTATTTGTGCTTATAAATAAGCGCCAACATCTTAAAAACTATTACTATTATGTTGTGGGTATATTTAGTACGATGTGGTTACTCAAAATAGATACTTTTTCGTTAACCGAGAAGTTAATGCACCACATGTGTACTGTACTCTGACGTGGGGTCGTTTAAATTTACCCTAATTGATCGCATCTGGTCAATATATTACATTCACGTAATATTTCACAAATTTGATATCTATTTCATAATGGCATTTCAAATGAATGTGTATTAAAATGTGGCCTTGATTAGTTCATAAAACTTAGGTCAGATATCAATTGTGGTTTGACCCTTCAATTTGGATCGTTAAGTCTTTCCTAACTGATAAGTTCGATTGATCGGCGGTTGTCGTTCTTTAAGACTTTTTGGGTATTCGTAAGTTGTTATGGTTGGTTGATTTGACATGGAAACCTTCAAAGATCGAGGTGTAATCTGAAGTAAATTTGTTAAACTCAACGTTTAATTTGTTAAATTCGATGATTATCGAACTGTACCGTGACCGTCCATCCAGCGGATAATTCGCCCAAATTGTAGAAAGTTTTGTAACTAAAATATGTTGTGTAAGCCACAATTTGTCAGGTCACAATGTACATAGTTCATTGTTTATAATAGCGGATATGGCGCAGTCGGCCATTACAGAATGTCTTGGTCTGATCTGGAAACTATAAAGAGATTTACATAATAATTTTTATCAACAATTCTGAGAAAAAAATCAGATTCATATTATTTGTCTGTATGGCGAAAACATAATACCTAATTATGATTGCAGTAATGGAACTAGAGTTTTTTTGCTTGTGCTGGGTTGAGAGTTTGCCATGAAAGCAATTTAAGAAAGTTGTACGCTCTGCATCCAAGTTATCGTATGCTTCAATGTTGTATATCTGTGTGCGGTTTATAATTCCTGTGAGTCATCTTCCTGTGGTGTCGTGAGTCGATTTAACCTAAAAGCTTCGTAATAACGTCAACATATCAGTAAAGTCGCACGCTAAAGTGGCCAAGGCGCGCCCTGAGTGCTACCGTGTGCAACATTATGCACTGTTAGGCCATGAGAGTCATGGTATAATTAGATATCTGTGTTGGTTTTTATTGTTTCACTGATATACGAGTTAACATGCACGTCCATGTTTTTAAACGGTCGCATGATACTGAGTACAAAGGAATATAGCAACATCGATAGGGGTTTGTACTCGTCTAGACGAGATAAGGCCGCAGATCGGATGCCTGTGGTTGGCAATTAATCTTTCCCATATATAAGGGTGGGGCCCTCTGATGTTTATTACCGAGAGACCTCAGGCCACTGAACTGCTGATGTAAAGAACATTCACTACGACCTTCGCTGTGTAATCGATATTCTATAACTCTTACCTACATTTGTTCATGTGCATCCAGCCATTAATAGGAAATTTTAATTACGCATATTTAACACTTCGATAGGCTAAGTAGCTCTTTTTGTTTTTATTTAACGCTTCAAAGGGTAAGGTACGCATTGCGATATCAATATAATGATAATAATACTCATACTTGGACAGAACATTCGATGCAATTTCCAAGAGTATAGCCAGAGTTAGATCTATAATACACGAGACGCCTTTTACTGATAAAATGATATTGGTGAAAGGTTAATTTATAAATGTATAATGTATATAATAAGCGAAAGCAAATATCCGACCAACACTGAATAGACGTTACATAATACAAAACCTCAGAATTGAAATTAGAAACGTCATGAATAAAAATATGAAACCAAATAAAGCCTTGATGTTAGGTAGTCTATAAATAGAAGGAGAGTTAGTAATCACGCTACTTTTCAGATTTTACTCGAGTGCAAGTACTAGTTAAAATGTTGTAAACCTAAAACTGAACCACATATTATAGCAAAACGCTAATCATCATGTTTCCCATATGCTTGACACGTGTGACTTTGTAAGAATTATGAAAAAAAAAGTCAGTGGAACCAATTTGTCTGTAAACGGATCGATAGACATTTTTGCCGAGTGATGTTTTTATCAGTCACTGTTTTACGATTTCGGGGTCGGAATGCATAAAATATAAGATCGCTGAATATTGTAATAGAAGTAGATACAATAAAATCATCGTGTGCTGGTCCCCCGTTCACTGCAGATGGATTGAACACGCGACCGTTCAAATACTATTGTGTCGAAACGAACCTCGGGACTGCCTCGTGTGTACCTGCTCTAGCTATTGTGACATTTGCCAGGGGTTTACTGACGTGCTCCGTAGTCTTACTTATTTTAAACGCTAGCTCACGATGCAAATGTATCGTAAGAATGTTTTAATTAGGTTCCTCACTTATTACATGATGTTAGCTTTCAAATTACAATTAAAGAAATTTACACTTACTGTCCTGTTCTAAAAACGTTCTAATAACGAAATGACGACTTTCACTAGACTTAAAAACCGCAAATGGCAAAAAAATATCTTACTTGATTAATACAGTGAAATAGTTCTCAGTCAAATAAGGTACAAATAAGCGTAGTATACAAAATGTCATCGCCAAGAATGTAGCATTCAATTCTTCGAAGCATCTCAGATCTAGGATTATGCAGAGCTTGTTCTTCTAGTTCTAGAGACACCTGTACTTTTTGCTGTGCAAAAACTTGTCTAGACTGGGTTCCCTAAACGGCACATTCCGCGCCTATGCTCCGTATTGATACAATTTAAAACAAGTAGCAAGTCATTGTCGACCTTATTGTTACCAATGAATCGGTTTATGTTCCCAGGTGTAGGGGTGCAGGGTGACATTCCACTAGGGAGATGCCCGTAATAAACCATCTCTACAACTAAATAACTAGATACGTTGTTAAGGTTTTGATCAGCGTAAGCAGAATTCTTTTGTTCCATCTTTTGACTAACTGTGCATCGAGATGATAAAGAAATCGAAAGTAATAAACATATTGTGGCGTTCTCAATAGCTTTGATTCTAATTTCAGATAACACAATTATGTAAATTAAAAATATATTGCATAATTTAAATTGTGCTGGCGGAAAGTGGAAAGTCCTGAGAAATATCAAATATTTGCGCATAACGCTTCCAAATTTATAGCCCGTTCCCAATGACATGCCCGATGGCGCATTTGTTAGTGACCTTACCTGAAAAGCTAAATGTCGTGGGTTCAGACAAACATTGGTGTGATGAACACTTGTGTTTGTTCAGACACTGGGTGTTGTAATATGTATTCATAAGTATTACATTTTTAATTCCCTTGTTGTCTGATATGCGTAGTCCTTAATTTACTTAGTACGGAAACAGATCAATGTATGAGATGTCGTATTTCCTTTTAAATTAATTAATGATGTTTTAATGTATTCTGCCTGCTTATATCTTAGTCGGTTCATTGGACCTTGAGTGACCTCTATCTAAGCAGTATAATTCTGCGTAAAAGTTTCGCTCTAAAATACTCAAAAGTGTAAGCGATCTATTTTTCTAATAACACTCTGGAAGAAAGAAACTCCATCATTGTCTAGTTTATACTTAATTTAATTGTCTAGTCTTCGCGTCTAGGGGATAGTTAGCGAACCGCAAATTATGTTAGCTCAGCCAGACCGTGGCGGCTGGTGCCCTGGCGGCCTGGCAGTCGCCATTGTGAGGGCCCATGGATTGTTACATTATGTTCACGAATGTATTTCACGTATGCTTAATGAGGGTCCAACTCAAAAAGGTAGTAATACCTAACTCTTGTTAGTATCTTCAGTTCCGTTGGGACGGTAAAGGGTCGGCTAAACTAATTACAAAGGGTTTTCGCAAGAAATATATACATTTTCGACCCTAGCATGATTTTCTCTTGTAGTTTATTGAGTATCATTGTACTGTGTAAATATGTTTCTGAAACTATCACATAAAAGGAAATTTGCTGGTTTTGTGTGACAAAATTATTGCTTTGCTATTACTCACAAGATTGATTTATTTTGCACTGCAGTGGTGTGAACGTTTAACTTTAAATAATCACATACTGTTTCATTGTTCACTAGAAGCCATATTCACATGCAAATAATGCACCTCGTTTATATTAGAAATGCAGTTAATTCGTTTGCAAAGGTCGTTAAATCGTTTAAAATCGATTTAATACTTGGTGCATGTTAAACGTTTTCTAGAAAAGGGTGTCGATCGCTTGTAAGCGGTTTGACACGTGTAATAATGTCAAAGTTGAAATTTAATTTAAATTTTCCTGGAATTCGTATTTGATGGAAAATGTATGGTGCTTACAATTTTTTCTTGTTTGCATTCAGAGCGAAATATTACAGGGCAGGTCACAGAATTGAGTTTAAAAAACTCATAATAAGGTGTTTTCTATTAGTTGATAGTATAGGTATTGTAGTGTTACTATTTATCATACTCGTATATTAAGGCGAAATAGTGTTTAGGATTTCAAAACAAAAATGTTCTCGTATAAACTGGTTCATCAAAAATGACGTCTCATTTACTAAAACCCGTTCTCGACAAATTTACGATCTAAAGATCATTATGGTTCTCATTAATTGTTTTGTTTATTAAACACATTTTTGCTTTTACACTAAAAGTAAGCGCATACCTACTCTACATTTCTTGATGCGTTTCGTTCTAAGTATTCGCTACATTAGTCGCTTTATGTCGATGCAAAAAGTAGTTCTGCAAGATTTTTAACTGACTTTTAACGATGCTGACTTTTATTTAGCGTACCTTCTTATTCGATATTCAAGTTCTTTACAATCTGCGAATTTAAAGTGCCGTAGTATTAAATCCAGCAGTGTGTAAACTATTTGAATAAATTTAAATACAGTTAATTTAATTAACATTAAGTAAATTAGGTGTTTTAATATTTCCATGAATTTGAACAGAATAACGGGCGCACACGTGCGAATTTAAGCAACCACATCGACTGCCTTAATCCGATTAAATATGACCCGCTGTATTATATTGAAATTTGTTTGTGATTTCCAAACAATCCCATTTGTCACGGTTTGTTGCGGGGGTATTCAAATTATATAATTTTTGAAATATAATTAAAAAGAAGACACAGCAAATGAGATATGATGTAAAGACATAAAAATAAAAAGAATCTCAGATTTCAGAGATAAAGCTATGGCCCAATTTCAGCGTTTTCTTATTTGGCAGATTTGAATAATAAGTTTTTATAGATCTATCGTATTATTAGTCTTCAAATGAAGTTGATAGTGTTCGTGTTGATAGGTTTCTTATGGATTTACAAAATCTTTGCATCGAAAAACCTCAGTATAACAGTTCACACCGCCGCTTATAACAATGGCTGTGGTAAAAAAAATTCGTAGAACGTGAACGCTAAATGTGAATTTCTCAATGCACACGGGTGGCATTCTGATAGGTATAAAACATTCCCGTACTGAACTAAACTGGTGCAGCGATTCGAGTACACTTGCGGTTTGCCTTGTGGTCGCACGATGCCGAGACACTGTATTATTCAAGTCTAAGAGAATGCCAAAGAAATTGACAAATAAACTAGAACAGATTCAATGTTCCACGGAATATTTTGCTGTCTCTTGGAGAATGCAAAATAACATCCTGCTGTATAGATAAATGATACTCTTATATTTATTGCATCTAAATATAATGAAGTGGAGATAATAAAATTAATTTATTATCTATTAAAACATAATAATTTAGAACTATTTATCTAAGTAACTCTTATATATTATTAAGTCCTGATTCAATCTTTATCCAAGAATACATGGTATGCCACGAGGCGTATCACATTATTAATTCTCGGATAAACTTCATTTAATGTTGATGTGATTTTGTGAAAACCCGATTTCATTTAAAGACTACAATTAGTAGTACTCATGTAGCTCTTTTCATTGTTATAGCAACTCAAAGATGAACTCGGTGAAGTCGTGGCCGAACTGGAAGCCCTGGACGGACAGGAGGAGTGTAAGCAGAACAGTAAAGCCAAGCAGATGAGCATAGGCAGAAAGAAATTCAACATGGACCCAAAGAAAGGTAAGACAAGAGATTTTATTTAAAAAAAGAACCGCATTTCCCCCCCTTTTGGCTTTTGATGTGTGTTTAAGTAAGAACTTACATTTTCGTTGTTATCGACAAACAATATTATTAAAGTTAGCTATAGCTTTCTCTTCTTTTTTTCTACCCCTTATAAATGCAAGCCCCCGTAGAAATACTGAGTAAAAATGCCCATACCGCCGTGTCTTTTATTATTCGTGTTCCTCATTACATAGTCGTTGACTTTGTGTACTCCAGTCTCTTTATTCCTGACGTATCTACTAGACTCGAGTAACATTAAGTAAAAAAGATGATGTTGTCGACAAATGATCTTCCTTGATCTTCACACATAAACCTCTGTCCGTAAGTGCTGTCGTCACCTTCCACATAATTTTACGTTATTAATATTCATTTATCGTCAACAATAACTTGTTTTTCTCGACAACTTAGTATTAAAATTAATTATCTCTTTTTCGAACGTGTCTACCAGCGCGTGATTTTGTCTTCCCTGAAAACCGGTTCCTTCGTAAAATAATGTAACGCCGATTACATAGCGTATTTTTCCTATCACGAATAAAATAATGGCGATAAATTGATTGCAAGCAGCATTGCATGGTATGTCAGACAGGTGCAGCGTTCCCACGACTCGAACGGCCGGCTTGTCAACATACACGGAAAATTGTTCTATTCCTGCACTTTTATGATTACACCTGCCCAACGGTCCTTTTGTGGAATCCTATATATAATTGCTGTCCTGCGACACATGCCCAGAATACTCCTCATTAGGAGACACGTTCGTAGGGTGATTTGCGTGCTCGCCCGACCCCTTGTTACAAGATAACTAAATTTCTTTGTGAAGGAAATCTTAATTGACCATATTACCTGTTTAATTAGCGGTTGGGCTTGTTTCTAGTCTTTTATTATTTCGTTACTCGAAATTAATTCCTATTTTGTTCTCTACGCTGTAAGTTCCATGAGAATAATGAATTACATTTAATACTGTGTATGTCTATCTATATGCGTCAGTTTTTTCTCTAGAGCCTAGACGGTTTATTACACAGAGGCCTTGTGGTTGTCTTCCAACTGAGATTATAGTTCGATATCTTATTTCATTACATGCAATTCGCTGCGAGTTATTTACAAGGTTCAATTTAAGTATTTTATGAAAGAGTTTTGTACTATGTTTAAATGTTTCGTCATCTTCATTTTTTTAAACAATACTCATCTAACCCTATAGTTAATAGGTGGTATGCATCTCTTCATCAAATGCCAGCACGCACCCGTATGGGGCCGTATGACTGTATCGATGACTTCATACCTTTAAATCGTTGACATTTGTTACTTTGATCTATTCATTATATGTGGGTCCACATTCAATTGCTTATTCTATAAGCGTATACATTTGTCCTATTATGCGCATTCTTTAAAGTCGGTTATAAAAAGCATGTACATTAACAACTACATATTATGTAGGTGACGCCCTGGAATTTGACCCTTAGGAATTGAAGGTAGTTGGCCTTAATTCTCAGGGACTATACATTTTTAGGTTTAAAAATGTTTGAGGTTGTTGACTACGAGTCCCTTAGTAATTAGAGCTTTAATTAAGTATGATGTATGTATGATATATTAAAAAAATATCGCCTCATATGTCAGAAAGACAAACATCCTTCATCTAACTGTACACACATAGTTTATTAAACAAAAACATCGTGTTTAATCTATTTAACTACGTATCTCTGACGCGTGTGGTTGTCAAGTAAACTAAATATTAACTGGGTTTGTATGTAAGTCACTTTCTATGACAACCTATTTCCTTCGTTTCTGTCGCTAATCCTATAGATTGTCCGTTTCCCATAGATGTTTTTGTAGCTAATCCAAGCTCTATTTATTTAATTTTATGCGAACTGTGTTGTTTATGGCTCCTTGACTGTCGTAAAGAAAGCACAATGCAAAGCACTACATTTTGTTTAAAATCGCCAGTTAATTTCTGCTTTGTATTTATTAAAATACAGTGCAGAAATATATGAATAACCACACTACACACACTTTATGCGATACGAGTTATCTGCTAAGCGTCTTAAGCTCTTATATGATCTATAATACCAGGTTTATCATCCAGTACCGTCTAGCAGTAAGTAAATGCATGTAAACGGAGCTCACTGTACCTTCAACAAAGTCTTTCACACTAGGTAATTAGGTCACGTTGACACTAAAAACTACGTCCTCGAGGGATACAGACAGACGTAGGTCGTACCATTTCTGAATACACACTTCAACCTCGGTTCACAGTCGCCTTCCTCTAGAGGACACTTCAAGACCTGGCTAGCTTTGTACTCGTCGTTCCAATTCCTAATGATGTCTGCGTGAAGATTCTCAAAAGATACAGAACATTCAATCAGATGAACGACTATTGAATCGAATCTTCGCGTGTACGAACTTCCACTATTTCACTATCTCCTAAGACAAAAGAGCATGCATTGGGAATCGTAAAGTAGACATTTGGTAATATACATCGTGATACTATTTCATTTCGTTACAGTCGAGCGAGGCGAGCGTGCGTGAAATAATAAATTTACTTATTGTAGTTTTTTATACGTCCAGCCTCACAGGACCTGCTACTTTATTTGTGTTTTGTTTTGTACGCTTCATTTACGATTTAGTATTATGTTTTTATGTACAACTTATATGAATTTCTACATGTTCCTTTTTACATGAAATTTTATTGGCACACGTCGACATAGCTGTCGTGAGCATATTGCATAATTCCATTTGATCCTTTGCATATGCAATGGTCATGCATAATTCAAATAATGCCTTACACCGGCACGCGACTTCGAGGGCTTCTTTTCCTATGGGATATGCATACATTTGCTGCTTCGATGGTGACATAAAATGAGTAGTGAAATTTAACATGATGAAGCTCTATAACGACGGTGTATCTGTTCCCATTAATCATGCTACGAGTAATCATGGTCGTTCACGTCAAGCTACCTACGCAAAACCTATGTAAATTTTCTTGCCACTAGATGACGTGATGAATACCATCAACAGTCTCCTAACAAGCTTGTTATCAGATCGTTGGGTTCACTCATTCGCGTGAACACGATTCCTTTCTTCTCTCGACAACAACAATCATTCTAGATGCAAATGCACCCATCTGCAATTTTGCATGCTCTAACAATTCTGTCGGTGCTGTGCCAGGATACATAAAACAACTATTACACACGACGTTGTTACATTGAACGTGTTTCTTCTGCCGTATGCAAGATAAATTACACCTCTAATGATATCAAGGATAATGACTTTACACTTTTCTTATGCATAAAAAGTGAAGGCAGTAGACGAACAATTTATTTCTAAGCGTTGATGAAACAAGGAGAGAGATCATTTGGTACCGTGCAGTTTTCTATATTATAATCGTAGATGTGTTTACTTTAATCATATGCAATGTAAATATGTGCTATCTAATGGCCTGAAGAGGCAAGCTAAAGATCGATCTTTTGTAAACATTGTGATGTTCTTGCAGCAAATAGGCAAATATTTATTCTACCAAGTAAATGGGGCATCCATTTCAATTAGGCTCAGCTCATAATGTTTTATCAATTTTCTCTTCCAGTGCCTTCGAGGCGTCGAAAGCAAATTAACAGTGAGAAGAGAATTTTTATAACAAGTTGGGCCGAAAATGTCTGTCTATTAATAGAATTCAACCGTCCCTTTTGAACCTAGATTGAAAAGGACTGAGATTTATCGAACTGGTCGCGTGGGTGGCTGACGTCATTTATAGAAGACGTAGGTCCTGTCTGTACCTATTTGTCCTGACGTCATTACAGTATTTAAATCGAATGCTATTCATTGCTCAGTCCATAGAAGTAAAAGGATATTTTGTTCAAAAATAATCTTTATGAATATAATTGTTGTCATTCGATATAACTGCCATTGTTTATGAAAGTATAGACAAGTTAAAGCGAGCGTTGCATACATTTGCCTGCAACTGAAATGTTAACAACGGTCACAGCTCGCATTCCCTGCAGCCTTGTAGCAGCGAATTGTGTTTGGTACTCCACTAAGCTTTCAGCCCACTTCTAACTGTACCCTACATTTGCTGGATGCATTACTTTACTTTTGAACAATGGGAATTACAGTACCTACATGCACTACGTATTCGAGTAGCTTTCTAACAACTTGGAAGTTTTGTGTGTAATGAAACGAAGCACTGAATTCATTATGAATTTGTTTTAAACTGGAAGTTCTGTTGAAGCTTAAAATATACAATGTACTTAGGAGTAGAACATTTTGTTTAAGTAGAGAAAGAGCAAAGTATTTATATACTGCTTTAATAATGAATATAACATCAAATTATTGAAATCATCACCTCAATATCCCGTTTCTTTTATTCCAGGAATCGAATACCTGTACGAGAATGGTCTACTGCAAAGGACGCCAGAAGACGTGGCACAGTTCCTTCACAAAGGCGAGGGCCTCAGTAAAACGGCGATAGGTGACTACCTCGGCGAGCGGTCAGAGTTTAACGAAGCCGTTTTGAGGGCATTCGTGGAACTACACGACTTCACGGATTTAATACTAGTACAAGCCTTAAGGTGAGTGCGATTTTGGAACTGGTGTTTCTAGTGTCAAGTGATTTGGCGTTTGAGCGATGCTCTTGGATGTCAAAAACTTAACTCAATGTCGTCAGTCAGTGGTTGGCTACTTACATCTTTACTTAAACTGCATGTTATAAAGCACCAGCACTCCCTTAAAATACGATGTAGGCAGCGGTCCCTTAAAATACCTACGTTCATAGGCGGCGGTGCTTACCATCAAGTTACCGCTTCCTCGTTTGTTGCCTCTTCTCATCTATTAGTTATGAACTTGGTCTTCGTCTATTTTATGATTATCTCCAATTCTAGTATATCTTGAGATATTTTGACAATCTACTTTATTCAGTTTTATGGGCTCTTGCCGAAGACTTCAATATAGTTCGCAATGCAAAATTCATTATTCAAAAACCAGGAAAAATTCTAAGATCTAAAGAAGCTGTTGTTTTAGTCTTTAAGCATTGAATATCTCTTAAAATCTATATAAATAAAAATGAATTGCTGGTCGTTAGTCTGCTTAAAACTCGAGAAAGGCTGAACCGATTTGGCTAATATTGGTTTTGAAATATTCGTGGAAAGAAGAAGATGAGAAAAAAATGCGATATAGAGTTCGCCGGGTTAGCTAGTTATTAGTAGTTACTAGTAGAAGGTTACTGTAATGAGAATGTTGACAGAAGTTCTTCTCTTGATGACACGGTAGCCTTCCTAGGAAATGGACCTTAATGACTTAGGTCAATGCAAAAGTGAAAGAGATGAGTTGATTACTTTTACAGTTAAAATGTTTCCTTATTACTTACAGATCATCTTGTGTACAGTACAGTAAATAAGATCGATTTAAAATTAATAAATTTTACAAAGGCGGGAGGCATCTTTTTGAAGCCTTTTAAAGTTAATTTTACATTTTTTCTTATTTGCGTCAGAAAGACGTATCTGGAAGAAAGTGTAAAACTAAAAATACTTCAAAATGTATTTTTATTGTGCTCATAAAAACAGTGGCACTTTAATACACTGTTTGCCAAAGACTAATTGTATCTTTGAACAAAGATTTTGCATTAAAATTCTCAGAAGGTAAATGTGTAATTGTGATATCTGACTCGTTTACATCACAAACAAAAACGTGAACCAAATAGTTTGTGCATTTGGAAACGAGTAAACATGTTCACATTATGAGTATATCCGTTGCCTTGAGTATTAAGCATCTCTATCTGCCAGAGAAACTGTGATGAAATCAGTGTTACCTTGCCTTGGAATAATCCCGATTTACGTACGTTTACTCGTATCAGTAAACATTTGAGATAAGACGCGCTATTTTACAAACATTTTTCTGAAGTCTGTAGACGATCATTTAAACTTTTTGTTTGGACTAGTTTTGCCTTGTTTACGATTTCTAACACTAGATTTCTTAGAAGTTAAAGGTATATATCTCTAGGGAGATACTGTTATTTAGATAACTAACTTGTCTTGTAAAGTAACGGAAAGCAAAGACATAGAGTAAATTTAAACAGCTATAGGTATGGAAATTACACTTGTAGTACGTGCCTCAAACACATAGTTACTACTTCATTTTCCTTAAATTACGTTTGCTGGCCTACTTACGATTGTGTAGTTATTCCCCTTTCATCATCTAATGATGAATTCATATCTTTCATTTAATTTCACATTTGTATTTTCCTTTGTCTACGTTAATGGGCACTAAATATAAAACAATAGTTTTATGAAGGTTTAAATAACGGCCCACTACAATACCCAACCTTTTCACGTTAAATGCCGCTTTAGATTGATTTCCTAGTAAAGCGTGTGATTTAGTGATGTTTTTGTGAGATCTGTTCATGGAGATTGTTCAAATATTGAAATTGCTTGTTCAAATTTTATTGAACTTCATAATGGTCTAACAAATTTAATGTCTAAACGACTAAACTTTTATTTCGTAGAACATTTTTCAACAATTAAAAATTAACGTGACCTCAATGAAATTTCCAGACAATTCCTATGGAGTTTCCGATTGCCGGGCGAGGCACAGAAGATAGACAGAATGATGGAGTGCTTCGCTCAGCGCTACTGCCAGCTGAACCCGGACATATTCACTAACGCGGACACGTGCTACGTGCTCAGCTTCGCGATCATAATGCTCAACACGTCGCTGCACAACCCCAGCGTGAAGGACAAGCCGGCGCCGGAGCAGTTCGTCGCCATGAACCGGGGGATCAACAACGGCGGTGACCTGCCTCAGGAGTTGCTCTTGGTCAGTAATAGAATAGAATGCCAACCATCACACATGTTTGTTGATGAAACAAATATTTGTGTTGGGTCTGGGTGTTTGTGGTTCCTTCGTTGTTTCTGGTTTTCTTATGACAAGCGAAAACCTTAGTTTGGGGCCAGGTTACCTTAGTTTGTACCTAGTTATGTGATGTTGTCTCAATTCATTTATTTATTTAATAGTAATGCTTGGGTACCGGCTATTTTAGTTAGGGTTAGAGTCCCTCACACCACCTTTTCCCCCACATGTGACAAGCCTAATGACGGTTTCCCCTGGAAAAACAAAATAAAATTTGTTTTATGAAGGGCCAGAGAGGCTGATAATCTCTGCGCTATGATCCGGCTTTTGTTTTGTTTGTGTCCATATCACAACAATCTAATCTGTAAGCGCTTCCCTGTATACTCTAGAGCGGCCAGTTTTATTAAGAGATAAATAATTTGTATGGAAACGGCGGTTTTTAAACGTAGTCCGACAACCGTATCGGAGTTGATTTTTTGACGGTATAGTAAAATATACCGCCAAATAATTGTTTAAGAGGTGCTTTTGTATTCCAAGCGGGCTGGTCGGTTCTGGCGAGGGCGGCACTAATTCGTCCATCCAGCTACCTGAACCCTGTTTAGAAAAAAGGGCACACTCCACATTTAATGAACAAAAAAGTTAACGGGGATTAAGTGTTGTTTACAAGTGGTCCATTTCAGGCCGAAAAATTAAATTTTATCTCAAAATGAGTTCCCATAATATCGAGAGAAGTGGCGTGGTGAAAATGAGGAGTTATACTAACATGTGTCACGCACAATATAGTTTGGCCGCCTGATCGTAGCAGAAGTAATAGCGGAGTAGCGATTTTAGGAATTATGTAAAAGGCGGGAAGTGCGGAGCGGGTAACAGTAGAATTTCTTAACTTCGTAAACTAAGTAAAGTAGTTTGACTTCGTTGTTGTTTTCGTCCAAAAAAAACCTATCAATGTGGAGGGATTGTAAGCTAAATGTTTACGCTTTGAATATTTGTCAGAGATATGCTAACGTGTTTTTAGTCAGTATCGCCTAATGCAAGTCGAATAACAGCATTCAGTTGTAATGGCAATAACAAAACAAGCAAATTATATAAACAAGTGAAACTTATTGACATCAATGCTCAAATATAAACAGACTGAGTGTTTACAACAATCCTTATCACAACTGCCTGCGCAAATAGTGATAATAATTGAGTCCAAGATGACATCTATTTGAACTTCACAGTCTGAGGAAACTCTTGTTGCATATTACACCCGTACTAAGCAACGGAATCGTGATCGAAGCATTTCATTGTTGTTAATTAATACATGGTAGTGTTTAGTGAAACTTGAAGCTTCAGGGATATCGCTGCCTTGTGTTGGGTATAATTGGAACTATCCGTGTTTTGTCTGTGGTACGGAATAGGTACGTGATTATTATTGTTTACGATTCGAATATAATGACATACATAGGATACGATAGTGTCGTATTTTCCTTATTAACCGGATTTAACATATTCTGCGTACGTCGTTTGTATAGGATATTATCATACTAGAATAACCTTGCTCATCTCGCTGATGTTCATGGGCGGCGGTGATTATTACTTACCAACAGGGGACCCGCTAGCTCGTTTATCGCCTCTATAAGAAGAAACTCGCATTCAAAGTATTTCTTTTCAGTTTAGTTAATACTAGCTTTTGCCCGCGGCTTCGCTCGCGCCCTCCACTTCCCTAAAATGGGGGGTTAGAAAGGGACAAAAAGTAGCCTATGTTAATGTTACTCGCCATCCCTTCAACTATCTCCAATTAAAAAATCACGTCAATTCGTCGCTCCGTTTTGCTGTGAAAGAAAGACAAATATACAGACACACTTTCCCATTTATAATATTAGTATGGATTTAGCAGCGGTTATGTATGTGTGTAGTAATATGTAGCGGTTTTGCAATAAAAAAAACAATATATTTTTATGTGCCCTTAACTTTTGTCATAAAACATCATATTAACACGTTTTAATTATTTGTATTACAGTCATTATACGAGTCTATAAAGACGGAGCCATTCAAGATACCGGAGGACGACGGCAACGACCTAATGCACACTTTCTTCAACCCAGATAAGGAGGGCTGGCTCTGGAAGCAAGGTGGCAGGTACGTGACGCGCTGCCATCTCTGGCACACCTCAGGAGGCCAATACACGGTTTTCGCCTTCTATGTCGAGTCGACTTCATGGAACGCAATAGGAAAACAAGATAAGGAATGTCGACTGTAATCTGTGTTCTCCTATTGGTTGTGCGTTCCATGAAGTCGACTCGAAAATCGACATAGAAAGCGAAAACAGAAAATTAGCCTCCTGGCTGTTAACAGTTGTCAAGTATTTACGCATGTCGCGTTAGACTTGCGTAAATGCTTGACTCATCAAGTTACTAGGAATTTGCTCATCATTGTTTAACTTGAAACGTAATAAAATTCTGATTAATTAACAATTTGAGTGCATATTCAATAAATCATTAACTTTTATGTGTTGGTTTGTTATGACATCTGGGATTAAATATCTAGACATTTAAAATAACAGCAAGAGAGGTCATCCAACACTTATTTATTTCAATTAATGTTAATTCTTACATAATAGTAAATTAATATAACGTGTTGTGGAATGTAGGTACTGTATAAGCTTGTTGATGTATTGTTATTTTTGTTTCTGGAACCTTTAAGACCTCATTGGGCAATCTTATAGCCATCAAAAGTAAAATCTGGTGATTGATTAAAAGTGAAAAATGACTATGCACCAATTGCAAACTTTATCATTCTGATTTTTTTTATCTATGTGTCGAACATTTTTTATCGTCTTAAAATTATGTTACTAACAAAATAAGTGAAATATGTATGTCTAAATGTTTGTATAAACTTATTTTACACTACCTATACTAATTGTTTTATAATATTTGTATGGATTTATAGGAACAATATGTACTTGGAAATTTCTTGTTTTTTATGTTTAAAAATGAGATTTTGTTGCGTCCTAATATCTTCTTTATTGACCCGTTATATTTTGCATTTTCAGATATAAGTCATGGAAGAGACGGTGGTTCATATTAAATGACAACTGCCTGTACTACTTCGAATACACAACAGATAAAGAGCCTAGGGGCATCATTCCATTAGAAAACATATCAGTAAGTATAGTTATACTACACGGTCATTCTGAAATGTGTGTTTCATTGACACATTATACCAACGCATACTTGGGTATTAATTGGGTACATATAGTCCGTAACGAAACTGTACTCTAGCGAGACAGTAAATCTCGAAAATTAATGCATACAGTCAAAATAGCTAGCTAATCAATGGGCACGATAGATACAGTTTACTGCGACTCATAACGATTGGCAAAGGCAAATTCGATGGGAGAGGCATCCAGGGGTTATAATTTATTATGATTCACTTGTGTAACATAGTGTTGTCGAATTCGATGTAAGTCGAATAATGCCGATTGTTCGTTCATCAATTGTCATGTTCGAAATTCGAAAAAATAATTGAATTTCATTATGTATGTATTTGATGTTTATCTATCGCTCGCATGGAGTCACTGCCGAATTTCGGATGTGTATCGAAAATCAGTAGTGATCTAATGAATAAAAAATATTCGTTCAGGACGAAGAAATCAATCATAGTAGCGGAACATATGGGAAGACTATCGTGATTATCTTGGGAACAAAGGCCACTGTGCTAGATCACTACAGACACAGGTCCCTCCACCAGCCCATGGTCCTTCCTACCGTCTCGGCATACGGACTGAATCTTGGGAGACGCTCACCAGGTACTTGCTAAGTTGCTAGATCACTAGATTAAATTTGTGTTAAATCGCCAGGTCCGGCCGGCGAGCGACCGGCAGCGGCCGCACTGCCTGGAGCTGTACGCGAGCGGCGGCGCCGACCTCATCAAGGCCTGCAAGACCGACTCCGAGGGGAAGGTCGTCGAGGGGAAACACACCGTCTACAGGTATGACACACGGAATTCAAGTTCCCTCTTAGAATATTTTCAAGTTGATATCTGGAAGTTCGATGAGCTAAACGTTTGATGTTTTAAACCTAAAGATATCATTCTAGTCCCTTCATTGTTTTCTCGACCTTCTTAGTGTCTCTTTTTTATATTGAGGACAACCAAGATGACCTCACTCCGCCTGATGGTAAGCGGCCGTGAGAACCAAATATGAGGTCTTTTTGGGGATTCACTCTTTAGTGTGATGTAGGTAAATTAATTTAAAATTGTGAACAGTAGTCAGGTAATATCACATACCTTACATTTATCCTAGTCCTAATAATCTTAATGATTTCGTATTATGAAATCTAAACACCCAAACCCAACACAAATAACTGTTTCATCAATCAATACTTGTGTTGGTGCTAGAACCGGGTTTCTTTTGGATATTTATTCTTTTTTTTTCATTATGTTAATAAAAAATTGTTTTAAAATAAACTATACACTTGTTTCTATATTTTAACGTACGGATGAAGTTGTCGGTTATACAATTAAATGCTAAAAATGTCGCTGTCACTTTTGTTAAAGTCACAAATGAAAGTGAGAGCAGCAGTTTTCAACCGAAGCTAAATTAAGACCACGTTTGTAAAAAAAGGATTAATGTTTCATGGTTATGTTCTAATAGAATAAAATGTTGTAATCTCCAGAATGTCCGCATCAACTGCGGAGGAGAGAGACGAGTGGATCGAGTGCCTGCGGCGCTCCATCAGCCACAACCCCTTCTACGACATGCTCGCGCAGCGCAAGAAGAAGGCGCAGCACAACCTGCACTCCGGCTCGCACTAGCGCGCCCGGCGACATGTGAGCCTGCCCACTAACACTCCCGTAACAAACTCAATACTTGACGTATCCAAACAAAAAGGCATAGCGCGAGTGATATAAGCTAAGACAAGAGGGTCTAAGAGGACCCGAGCATTATAATGCATAATGACTTTCTTAGTCATGAAAACGGATTTTTGACGAACTACATAACAGAGTTTTTATGTTTTATAATCAATGGGGTTACCAAACCCTATTATGACATAAGAGGGTTTTTGGAAATGCGAAATCCGATAGATGGCGTTACGTTGACGTCAGGTCCAACTTTGACGACATTGGTCGTTTCATAACATAACTTCATAATTTTGACATGATACGTCAAAATGTAACCAATCCACTGGTTGTTGGACCTGACGTCAACGTAACGCCATCTACCGGATTTTGCATTTGCAAAAACCCTGAATGTTTCATAAGCGATGTGTGTCAACCTTTGTCTGGATGCGACAGGTATATTCTCATTCATTACGGGACGGCTTCGTTATAAGCATACAGAATTCGGTCGAATAAGGCTATCGCGTGTGAAAAATCCGCTAGATGGCGTACTTTAGAACTGAGGTCCATCATGGTGATTGGTTATTTTTTGATGTCAGGTATCAAAATTTCACTAAACAACCAATAACGTTGAAGTTTTACCTCAGTCTTACAGTACGCCATCTAGCAGATTTTCACACGCAATAGCCCCCATTGTGTTTCATCGTAGGCTCACTGTTCTGAGTGCCGAAGGGTAGAATAGCCTGAACCACAGTGGCTAAAAATCTTGAGTGAGGAAAGGTTTTGCTCTCGCCCGTATCTTCGGTTTGAGGGCAGAGTTTTGCGGTCTCAAATGAGAGAGGATTGTGTCAGCTGCTGTGGAACCCTCCTAGTGATATTAGGGCACCCCCGAGAACGGGCGTGTTCCACTGTGATAGTGAATTAAACAAGGCCATTTGATTTGAGGACCTGTCCCGGCCTATAGCAGCAGTTATGTCACTTTTGAAGTACTTTCTCAAATACTTTGAAATAACGTCTCGTTTATTACATCGCCCCCGTATATTTTCTAAATATCAGAAAATAATCCTGATCCCTATAATATGACGTTGATTTGGTTTTGGTCATTTATTTAGTGACGTAACTGCGTTGTAGGCCGAGGATCTATGGACATTGTATGGTTGCGTCAGTGTAAAGCATAGTTTAATCTTCTGAGCTAACATTACCTGCTAGTGTTTAAACACGACAGAGTACTTTCAGGTACGAAATTACATTTTCGATTTATCTAGTCATATCTAGAATAATCGGAAGCTAAGTAGCAACAATAATACGGTAAACTATCGTTTTCTGTTATGATCTTATGGTTTAGTTGTAAGTATGGATCGTCGAGGAACATTGATCAAAGTTAAACAAAGATTTCTGATATTTATTACTTACTTGTAATTATAAAAGTAAGAAAGATAGTTGTAGGGAGCCTACTTTAAGTTCAAAGAGGATTCATGTTTTATTTGAATATTTGTTGATATTAAAAACTAGTATACCAGACTTATATTGACTGGTTTAAATCTGAACTAAAGTTGGTAGCGATATTTTAATATTATCACAGAACTTCATCTAGAATCAATTTAGAGTAGCTGTTACTACTTTGGACGTTAGAGTAGGCTCCTACCACTTTAGCTCATAAACTTGTGCGGATGATACATGTCTTTGGAGTTATAAAGACAACTCCTAGACAGATGAATGCTGAGTTGAATTATTTTCTTGTACTACTATTGTGAATATGAATGTCTTACGTAAAATTTAATGAGCTAATGAAGTAACTGCCTAATTCCAACTACAGGCCTAAGCTTCTCTGATATTGTTTTAATGTATATACGAGGGTGGAAAATACACACGATATTAAAATATATCACGCCCCAATGAATATGAAAATAGACGTCCATCTAAGCATAAATAAATTGATTTGACATTAGAGTATAGTCAGACTCCAATAAATGTGATATTGACGGTCATGAAGAGATTGTGTACTACCGTGAGGAATAGTGCAATTGCATAGTGCATATCATACTCGTACGTAACTCCATTATATCGTGCGAGTGCGGGCTTCATGGCTGTACATAATTGTTGTCCATGTACATAACGAATGTAAGACTGAAACGATTTAAAGGCATCTACTTTTATTCGAAAGTGTATTTCATTGTCCGTTTTGTATATCTCGCACTTTTTTGGGCGTGGACGTTTCTTGAATTAGAGAATGGAGAATGCATCGATGTCCAACTACAACCCCAGTGGATCCTTCTTACTAATAAAAAAACTATGACGAGAATAGCCCTAAAGCTCTCTATCTGGGACACGACTTTAATTTTTTGTCGCTCTTCGCCGCCTTATTTCTTTCTCGTTTTTCAACATTTTTCTAGCATAAGTGACTTCTTTAAATCGTGAGTTATTTCTCTTCTGTTGAAGAAAGCTGGCGTCTATTAACAGCATTTTACTCCCTAATTATGTCTGATCCCCTTCGGTCTGTTCTCTCTTTTACGAAAGCTCCGCCCAATGAAATGCAAGTGCTAAAAAGGTTATATCTATCTACTGCCTTATGTTAATTTGAACGTGTATTATACTAACGTTTTGATGCGTATATTTATAGTACATATCACCAGGTTTAAATGCCAGGTTATTATTAACAGCAGGTTCTTTGACTTGCAAGATGATAAGAAGTACTGCCCGATTTGACCAATCTTTATCATACTCTGATTTTTAATTATGTAGAGTAAACTGACAGATGTCAATGTATCATTCCATACATTATCACTCAATTTGACAGATGCAAAATGTCAAAATGTATGGAAACTTGACTTTTGCATCTGTCAGTATACTCTACAAAATTAAAAATCATAGTTTAGAGAATAAAGCTATAGTATAACACTGTCATACCATACGACTTGTATAGTTACACCATAGATTTATTTTCCAGTAAAGATTGGTCGACTCGGCTTAGTCAATTTTGTAATGAAATACTTTGAACTTCATGAAATTTGAATTTATAAACACGACGATTAAACATACACTTTTGTCAGAGCAGCTCCTACTGCGTAAGTGCAAGAGTAATATTATGCCGGCACCTGTAAGCGATTTTGGATTTTAAATATAAATCTGGTGTTAAACCTGCTGAGAAGAACGGGCAATTATTCTAATTCTTCTGACAATAATTCGTTTTTTTCGCACTGGTAGCAGATAAAACGCGAAAGTTTCGTCGATGGTATTTGTATTCAATGAAAGTATTACTTTATCGGTAGATTATAATGTGAATTATTGCAGCATAGTGTAAAAATAATGTATAAAAGTAATGTTAAATATAGTGTAAAATATGCCATCGCTTTAACCTAATGATGATGTAAATATGGTATGATTACGTGATTCTTTTTGGTGAATTGTAATGATTATATTTTTTGTTGTAGAAAAATATTAGACAACATTCCTAAGTTTTTAATAAAATCTTATTCTCAATTATCCTATTGTAATAATTATATATTTTTAATGATCAATAACATATTCAGTTATACATATTTACACATTTCTAATGTTTGTATATATTGAAGTTTTCCTACCAATAATACTGTATTGTAAATTCAAACCAACGGATTGTAGACCCCCTGATACACAAATTTCCTTGATATTATTGATTTTTCCATACTGAATGCGAAATTTAACCTATTTATTTTTAATGTTACGTTAATAAGCTATTGGGTCCATGTTCTGTTGGTTCCTGTGTACTATAAATTATATATTCTTATTATCAAACTGTAAGTATGATGTACTTTTGCCGGCTTGTTGGTTATTCAATGTTCGTTCATGTTTGTGTGCTTATAGTTAGAGCGAGTCGTGTTGCGACTCGCGAGGGATTTTCGGATGAGTTACGCCATATTTGGATTGAATCACTGGCATCGGTTGGCGTTGAACTGTTTTTGAATTTGTTTGTTGGGAGAATGGTGCCTAAATCAATCGATCTGTAACTAGAATAATTAGTTAGTTTTAGTGCGGTTAATGTAATGAGCTGTATATTCGCCTCAGAAATGTTAATTTATCTCAATTGTAATGTTTTATATGACAACATATATTGCATAATAATGGTGTTGTAAATAATTTTGTAAGAAAAAGAAATATACATAAATATCTTTATTTAATTACGTGTTTTCTTTTTTACCTGTTTTGTAAAGTATTGCAATGAAGTCCTCATGCAGTTCCTATTGTAATACATTCTTACATGCAATTTAAAACGTAATATTGGTAACGTTTTAATATGTAACATATGATCATAATACACATGTTCGCTTAATAATTAGTTGATATGTTGTATGAAAAATAATTATCTACCTACTAAAGGCAAGTAAAGGCTCCTGTATGAAATCTGTGAAGTAATCGTAGAACCCTGTGTCATGGCGCTTGACGTACTAATTAGCCATTCTGAAGTTCGATTCGCTGAAACAGGTAGATCGTATTATTACAAAAGATCCTTTGTGGTGTTGTAAGTTGTAAAATAGAGTTACTGTTACTGGAAAAAACGCCTGATTGTAACGCGTAGCAACTGACATAGAATTGTAGAAAGTGTGTGGAGATCCCTTCGGGTAGGTTACCTACATGAAGCTCAAGTGGAATTGGGTAGGACATCTCCACCTGCCATCACCTCGAGTAAGCTGCTTGCCGAATGATGCCCTAGAATAGGTAATCGAAATCCTGGTCGTCGAGCGTCATGATGGGTCGATGATATTTACCAAAATAGGTAGGTGCTACTTGGATACGAAGAGGTCAGGACCAGGTACTTTGGCGAAAAAGAAAGGAGGTCACATTTCTTCGTCCTGTCAACTAGTGCTGATGCAGTGCTAATCCCAGTATTTAATCGCTGCACTTTTATTCTCGAATCATTGAATATACTAGTACTGTTGCGTACACACGCCATTACAGCAAAGCAATATTAGAAGCCAGTTTACTTCATATGTTTTACTGAACACTTTATTAGATCGTCGAAGCGTGACGTGGGCCGAATCGACTTCCCTTTCCGATGTCGGTGAAACGTTCGGTTGCGTAAATTATAGCTACTGAAATTATAACGTAGTGAAGCCAACCATCTTTTGAAGATCATGTAACACGCAACCATTAATTTAAGGGCCCTTTGGTGTTGGTACTTGGAACAATATTAAATTATTGTCATCGTAGGTGTAGTTTTAAAAGTATTTGCTCTACTTAAAAACATATTCCACCATTTAGGTAGTCGACTTGACGAATGAGAATTTGTATACCTGCGCCATTCCAATCAAAGAGACGCACAACGCGTGTGAAAGGGAGAGGAATTCCGATACGGTCGTAGTAACATTAGTTTTAGGCCCTATATAGGTAACTAGGTTCGTCAAAGTAGATTCCAAGCCTCCATCTTCCAAGATTGCGGCCTTAAAAATACTTTAAGTTGAATGTTTTGCTCATTTTAAGAATATTTTGTTTTTGTTCTACATTTTCGGTCTACTTGCAAATGGCTGTGGTCTTAGGTCAGGCACTTGATAGCAACCACTTTCACAGTACAATAAAAATGTGCTAACGGTATGTTTACCCGAATGTCGGTTGTGTCTTCATGCTTTCTTCGGTTACACCAATTTTCCGCCTCACTTTTTACTGGAATTCGATGATCGATTATGATAAATGTAACAATTTCACTTGGAATTATATCCAACAGGTCAACAGGTCTAGATACAAAAAAATACAATGGTATGTACCTAGTAGGTACCTACGTACAGGCACACATCAAAGTATACAAAACTTACAAAGTTCTTCAATCGACTCTCATCTTACGGTCTATCACAATAAGGTTGAATAACAATTGAGGAAATGTGACAGGTTGTGGTAACCTGATGTGTGGCTGTCTGTACCTACCTTCTACATTTACTGATTACCGTTATACGTTTATCTTAATTATGAAATTAGAATTAAGTAAATTATGTGGTTTATTGTTCCTTAAACTATGACGCTATAAGTGGACGTTCAAGTTTTTATTTTTTGGGATTTTTAAAAATGTACTTAAATTTTCTTCCCGAGTTTGTATGAATGTCTATGGGTAGCAGTGGTCACTTACCATCAGGACAGCCATCAGGTGACCCGCTTGATCGTTTGCATTCCTGTTTTATAAAAAAAATGAGAATTTACCTAACTACTACTATCATTTTGCGAGAATATAAAAAGGTAAGTAGGTACCTACAACTATAATGTGTTTTAGATATTACAGTAATATACCTACTTATAATTAACTACTGATCAGTTTATCATTTTTATTGACGCCATTATTCTTATTTACTTCGAGATTTATTAGCATTAAACAAATGGAATAATATTATGATTCCTTCCATAAAATGTTTCAATGTTAGGGGCGGTTTTATGTGAATGAGATAAAACGTGTCTACACCCTATTCATTAGGTGTAGGTAATTAATAATACCCATTCGTAAACAATAACATAAATTCTACGCCGGTGTTAATTTTTATTTACGAGTATTATCGTTTATTTGTGGTATGTATTGTTTTACAAGAACAGGCAGTGAGGCAGCTCATGATTAAAGTTTAATTAACTTATATACTAGTGGCCCGCCCTCACTTCGTTTCGGTACTTAACTTTGGCCAGTACCTATAGATGGCGGTGGGAGTCGAGTACATTGCGCAAGTGTTTCGTGTTTACGGTTTACATAATAATATAGGCTTAGGCGTGGACTGTGAGATTAACCTCTTTATAAATAGTATAGAAGATAGATATAGAAGAAGAAGATAGAAGATATAGAAGAAGATTTAACTACCTAGGTATTAGAGACAATATTCTGAATTAGCTGACTATTCTTATTATTGGAATTTGGAAGAACCTTTTGGAAATCTCTGATTTGATCTGGAAACTTTTAAAAAATTAACTTAAGTATACAGGCTTGAAACATTGTTCTAAGATACATTAAATCCTTAAGTTTTCCAGTTCGATTTCCGGCTCACTATAAAAAAAATATTTGAATTCTCTAATAAAAATATAGGAACGTTTCTTTTAAGTAAAACGTTCTAACTCAAGGATGTAAAGTTGGTTTCTCTCCAGGGCCCAATGTTTTTTCCACCCTGTATATTTTCGAGAAAGATGGATTTGAATAATATATGATATTTGTCATGATGTAAAGATTTACGGATACACCCTATATAGGCACATAACCTACTTTCTTTGTGTATCGTTAAAATACTATTTGGGGTATTTAACTGAGGTTTTATACGTTTTTCCGGTTCCGTCTAATTCGGCTCAAAAATATTGCTTCCATTAAAAGTTTACTTTAAAAGAAGGAAAGATAAATTATGTAACACTGGTAGGTAGTTATTTAGAATATCTACTTAAAAATAAATAGGTAGGCTCATCTTACGTGAAACTCATTTTAATATTAAGTACTTTTGTCCCATATCAATCTGACTGAGCTGGAAGCAGTAAATATACCTACTTAGGTAAAATTTCAGCAAATTAGCTAGGTAGGTACTTATTTAGGTAATTGGCATAAATATGTAACTTAATTAACAACTGTAAAATATAAGTAAAGTAGTAGTTTCACCTCACTTTGTTTCAGGACCTAGTTCTTGTTGGAATTAGTTCCAAAACATACCAACAGATGGCGCTGGGTGTTGATTATATCGCGCAAGCGTTTCGCGTTTTCGTTATCCAGTGTTGTCATTGTCTTTAGAAGTTACATCTTTTTACTAAGCGGCCGATTCATAAATCAACCCAAATCATTCCGCACTAAGGAATGTAACAAAAAAACTTAAGTGTTCTTTTATAAAATGAAGCTATTATTTACTGAACGGTAGGGTAAGTGTGTGTTTAGGTAGTCGATACACCTGGTATTAATTATGTAGATACAATGACGATATTCATGAGGCATGATACTCGTAGCATGTCGAAAGCATGACAAACCAGAACACGCGATGAGACGGAACTCGCACCGAGTGTTTTTGACTTGCGTAGTTTTCTGCGCAAACTTGAGCTATGTAGGTAGATAGGTGCTAAATATATTTGGCGCTTTGTAAAACCAGACATGCTCATGCACATTTTCTGGAGCATTTTCGATCGAATTGCTAGGATGAGGCGTCTCGATACTCACGGTCAGATGAACTTAATATGTGCGCCTATTACGAGTTGCGAGTGCTAGTAAGACGCTGTAGGTAGGTATGGGGTATAATAACGTGTATTAAAAATAAAAAATTAATACAAAAATAAATGCGCCACACAACCTCACCAATCAACCTGGTCTCAAACTAGGGCAACCCCTGTACTATGAGTACCAGATGACGATAATTAACTGGGGGCGTCAACCCCGAAAACCCAAACCCAAGAAAACTTTGAAAAAAGTAGTTTTGTATATTGACTTAACCGGAAATCAGACCCGGGATCTTTCGCGCTTTAGTTCTGTAAAAGCAATTTTAAAACTACTTACGCATCGATTAACGTAACTATAATCCTCTTATAACAGCGTTGGTAGGTTTGTCACGCCATCTTGCGTAGATGCTCTCCATTCACGCACGTTCGTTTTCTTGTAAACTCGTCATCGGGTTTAAGTGTTTTTTAAACAATAGTTCCATTAATGATATCGCGTTATTTCCCACAGACTTACACTATAGGTAGACCTCTTATCACGTTTGGTGGCGTCACACGTGTACATTTCATATGAAATGAGAAATAACGTTCGTTTAAGGTTAAAAACTTATGCTACTCTATACTTACGTACTTAGTAACTCCCAATTCCGTGCTACACTACATCTTAGTACTTAATGTTGCATCTTAAGACTGTCGTTTTGGAGTCTGGGGCACGTTTAAACCATGATTCTGTACAATAAACCGACTGCCATCTAACCTTCCTTTCACAGGGGAACAGACCAAATAAACCTGATTAACCGTTTCAGAAACTATCTGAAACGTGCAGATTTCCTCACGATGATTTTCTCACCACCGCCGAGCAAATTCTAGAAATACGCACAGAGATTTGAAAAATCCATGCTCGTTTCAAACTGCGACCCACCTTATGGAAGGCGTGTTCTTCTCCACTGAGCTACCATCGATTACCTAGTAGTACCTAGGTACTAAATTCTTTTATTCTCTCTCTGACTTGATCTCACCTGAAAATTTAAACACCTTTTTATCACATCTGACGACCCATTTGGCGCAATGGTTTGAACGCCGGTTGAGACGCAAGGGTCGCGGGTTCGATTCCCGCACCAACACAAATGTTTGTTGATGAAACAGATATTTGTGTTGGGTCTGGGTGTTTGTAGTTCCTTCGTTGTTTCTGGTTTCCATAGTACAAGGGAAAACCAGGACAATGTATGTGATGTTGTCTCAATTTATTTATTTATTTACATTATTAAGTAAATTGGTTTGGCTGGCTGTCCCCACTTAGCGAAAATATTTCTCTTCTCGCCGAACCGGCGTGGTCTATCCAGCTATTTAGGAAAGTTAATACACCAAAAGGGTTTAAGGGCCTGACAGTCGCCGTCAGGTTTTACGGGCGGGCCCTTGGGTAACATTCTTCGATTACTATTACCTACTTATGATCTCTCAATGAAAGGTCGTCGTGGGAGATACACGTTTCGTCATCATGGTACACCGTATTTGATCAGTGTTTGGATGTTACAATATCTACTTTTTGTTTTGTGGTCCACTCCATAATTCTAGTACAATTTTTACGCTACGCAAATAACCCAACGAGAATGTAAGTATCTATATCTTACAGAGTCATTGGCCCATCTTTTCGAGCCAGAACCCAGAGGGCAATGGTCATCGCCCTCCGATAACGAGTGTTCTTGTAAAAGTTAAAATACCTACGCCAGATAAGAACGCAAGCGCATCGAGTTCGGGTCAAGGTTGCGAAGGTAACTGCCATAGGTGACATGACTTAATCTGGTAACCGGTCAGGCAACCCATCACTACGGTGACTACAAATATACTTTTATAGTTAGGACACTAATTAGCTCCGAAATTAGGTACCATTAAATCCGCGGCAAACGTGGTGATTAGGCCTAATCCCATTATAGTAGCGATTATGTGATTTCCATGATGGAGGCCTTTCACAAGTTCTTAATATTTAGAAATATGTTCTTAAAAACGGTAATTTAGAAAAAAATCAAATCAGTAGGAAGAATTTTATTGGCAAAGATTACAATTTATCTTCAATAATGAAAAGGTAATAAAACTTCAATGAATGATCACAATTAAAAATCGTATAAGGCTAGGTATAAGTGAGCAAATATAATTGCAGTGTTCAGCGGGAAATTATAAAAAATTGTACGGTTATTAATTCTGGAGCAAAATCACGTAAGTAAGTACTTACTAGGCTGGATTGTGATGATGAGCAGAGATATGAAAGCAGCATCACTTAGGTTTGTATTACTTACACACCTGAAATACCATCATTTCAGCCAATAAACGTCCACTGCTGGACATAGTTATCCCCTGACGTTCTTCACACAGATCGGTCCTGCTGACGTGCCACCCGCATCCAAGAGACTTCCGCGACCTTCACTAGATCGTCGGTCCACCTGGTGGGAGCCTGCGGCCTCAACTCAAGAACTTTTCCACCCCAACGGCATCGGATCTCCTCGCAATGTGCCGCAATGGGTAGCCATCGCCACTTGAGGCACACAATTCTTTGGGGACGCAGACAAAGTCTCTGCGACCATAGATCTCCTGCGGATATCATCATTTCTGACACGATCACGCAAAAGGTTTGTAACATCAGCGGCCAAATGTCTGGCCACTCAAACAAAACTTTTTCAGCAATAATGTCCTATAATCTTTCCTCAGTGTTGCCACCTGATGACACCTGATTCAATGTGTGTCAATAACAGTTAATACAAACGCGCCTTTTATGTCGTTATTGTGTTTTTTATGTTTGTTACGGAGCTTTTTGTTGACTTTTTTTCTCTGGCGTATAGAAATATTTCGGTAGGAGTCAATTTTGCCAAATGAAATGATTAAATAATATTGGGTTAAATGACATTACCAAACTATAATCCGTTAAAAGAGATTTACTATACATAATTGTAATACCTCATTTTGACAAACTTTTTTAGACTTTTGAACATTTTTGTATAATAATAATAGTAAAAGAATAGTTTGCGATGTGATATTTTGGGAAATGATTTTTGCCCAAACAATTTAAGTAGACTGTAAAGTATAAGTAGATACTCGTATCTAAGTGTCCAAAATCGTTTCACTGATGTGAAACTTCTCAAAAAAGGAATAATGCAAATAAACTTCTGACGAAAAGGTCTTTTTCAACTATTTGCTTATCGAAGACTTGTTCCTATCGGCGCGGGAAATACAGAATACCTGCAGTAGGTAGCGATCGTCAGTAGCTGACGTGCCGCATGCACTGGTACCGCTCTAATTGTCGCTGTTTCGTTTCGCATAAAACAGTTTAACAGTTTTTCACGCGGACAGCAAACAATTAGCTAATTTGTAGCGTACGCCCATTGTCAATTTAACCGAATTAGACGCTTTTATGCCATGTTGTGTACGTACATACGATTCAAGGTCTTTAAACTATCATATTTTTAAATATAAAATATGTTTGGGCTTTTGGCTCAATCAGTATTAAATCTAGGCACCTTAATGTCGAAATGTAAAAAGCGTGGATATGTTTTCGATGTAGACATACTGATACAGCTCAAATCATACGAAAGTCTTGGTAATAGATACAAGCCTTTGAAACTGCTTCTACTGACCATTATGAATCAGTTTTGCCATGACTTTTGGAAATTCGCAAAAAGGTAAATCGAGTTTCCATATAGACTCGAGCGCGGTTCGCTTAGTAGCTATATTGGTTTTAGAATAAGCACCTAAACATACTACCTTACATACATCCATGTTCTAAAATTAAGGATAAAGTCCTGGAATCTTTGCGCTACGGCGTAGGGAACCAGCTACGGAACTCGCAGCCGTAGCATACATTGCCTACGACGAGCTACGCTCTGCGCGCTTCTTCGTAGCCCGAAGGACTCTACGCGCGCTACGACGTAGACTGGAGAAAATCTTCGCCCGTGAAGTTTAGGGTAAACCGGGACTCTATATAATATAAAAGACTATCGCCGCGTAACACAGCTTCTACCCTAAGGGTTTACAAACATTGTGAGGTCGGTAAGCGTCTACACCTAAAATTTCGAACTAAAATTACGGTCAAAGTAATTTACACGTCCTACTACGAAGCATAGGTCAGTTCTATCAACGCGCGTCGCGTTGCTGGTTGGACCTAAATACTCGATATGCGTCAGTCAACAAATTATATCATAGTTCCCTACGCCAAATTAGTGAAGGAAGTAAAATTAAAATCGCAAATTCTTACACTATACTCTGATTCATAATCATGTAAAGTAAACTGACAGATGTCAATGTGTCATCCCCATACATTATCATTCAATTTGACACATGCAAAATGTCAAAATGCATAGAAACTTGTCATTTTCATCTGTCAGATTACTTTACATGATTATGAATCAGAGTATACTTACTTATTGTACTGTTTATCGCTGTTGTTTCACTCATGAATACTATTTTCGTGCAATAAAGAAAGAATATCTAAATTCATTGAAAATGGTAAGCCATCCTCCGTTCAACACAAGCTGCAACATCATCAAGGATTTTCACTACTATAATTATATCAACCTTGACGAGACCTTTCTTTAAAACGCGACAGAGGAAAATGCAGTTAATTACAAAAGGTCTTCTTAAATGGCAACCGTAGGCCACCTGGCCATACATCCACTGTTTAGCTTCATAACACTCACCGTGACTCACACAATGAAAAAAATGTTAATGAGTTTCGACGAAACATGTGAGCAAAGCCGTGGGTTTGTTTATCAACTGGAATATTTAAGATGTCTATTTTAACAGAATATGATGTTTTCAATATATTTCTTCCAGCTTTAAACAACGTATTTCAACGAATAGTAATAGTAGAATATCTCAGCTCCGATATAGTCCCGCGTCGAAACCTGCAGAAAAGTTTCTTCTTTATCAAGATATTTTTAAAAAGTGTACACAATTGAGTTTTATTAAAGTAAACAAATTTCTGGCATAACTTATAAGCTATGCCAGAATGTGTTTAAGTTGACCTTCCTGGCGACTATCAACGCATCATCACCCATCAATACTTATGTCAAATGAATTATATTAAATAGATAAATAAATATAGAATAAAAAATATTTATTTGAAGCAAATAATCTTAATACATACACAAAGGACATAAAACTAGTAGTAAATCTAATTATGCTACCAAAATGGTTACCACTCGGCATAATGCCATTGTATCATCTACATAAAATCAAATACCAACGCATTGGTATTGTGTGAAGTGCACTGCCTTGAAAGATCACTATACAATATACATATTTATGGGCACAGAAGACAGTAAACGAATAAATAATGTAGCTATAATGGCAGAGGTATGATAGTTTAACGCTAATGCGGATGTTACACGCGCTTTAACATTCTCAACTAGTTTGTTGAGAACAGAATATCTATTCATTTACATTAGTAATAAAAACATTGAGAAAATGATGCGTGATAGGAACTAGTGACTCTTGCGCAGATGTACTGCCTATGTATGGTCTTGAATCTAAATTTTAGTTAATGTAAGTATACAATATTATTGTGATCATCAGTAAAGTAACTATAACAATCAAGATTCTTGTCGGTCAGTAAAATGGAAATATGTTATGGACTTCCATCTAAGACTGTACTCTAAATAGCTATATAAATAAATATCCATAGTGATTTGGTTTTGAATATGAAAATGCCAATTAGCGCTCTTTTGCGAATAAATTCTTCATTGACGGATTCAATTAAAGAACAAATAAAGGAACCAACAAAAGGTAAAAGCAAAGTTCGTCTTTACCTTAATGCATTGGAATAAGGTTTTAAGTGGTCTAACTACAACTTTGTAGAGTGTATGAAACCGATAATATTCTTAATATTTACAGTTACTTACTTTTATATTCATAATAGTTAAAACACAACTAGTTGACTCATATCTGTGACTCAAACACTTAAAATACTTAGTAAGGAGTCAGATCAATGTATGAGATGTTGATTGAATATATCACGGGCTTCAAACCATACAGCATATAAACCTTAGTAGCGCCTATATTAATACGACCGTAGGGTTTGAACCCCGCAATATATAAAAAATACAGATGACCTGTTATAGAAAAATAAATTAAGGTCACATTGCATCAATTAACCATTAAATTGCTTCATGAATGATTACTTTTTCATACTCTAGCGACCAATAAAGGCAGCCTTGCACACTATTTAGCGAGTGAATTACCCCGCCGCGTCTGCGCAGGGTTAGGCTGCTTCTCCACCGGGTTGTGTTACTAGCAGTGATCGGATTTAGGTGCGCCATTTTGCGGATTTAAAGACGAAATCATTAACATGGACTTGCCGACGGCGCTTAATTTCTTCCCTTCGCTTCGTATGTACCTAGTACCTCCAGGCACATATGGACGACCAGCGTCAAGGAATCACCGACCCCGTGACATGCTGAGTAGGTATATGCCTTTTCAGTGTCTTGTTTGTTTAAAATACTTTAATTTACCTATTTTATCTATGATTGATTACTTACATAAATATTTTTCTATTCTATTCTATACAAATGAAAAACGTCTAGAATGTAGCACTATACGTAAGTGATTGTTTTTTTTATTATTACTAATACGAAAACTTGTAATTCACATGACGTGTAGAATTTCCGAAACTTCGCAATCGGGCGTATCCATAAAAATGTAATGTTTGAGGACATTGACCCTAACTTGCACTACAATGCGATTACTGGTTATTTGATACACACACGATTACGATGAAAACGGCATCAATCAGTTGTCTGCTGGAAGATGGCTTTCGTCATCTAAGTAGTAAGAGTACAGAGAATACCCGAGTCTTCAAGGCTTGGTCCCAACCCATCATAGCACATGATCCTCATTCGCCATTATCTTCGATGCCCGCCTATTGCTACTTCAACGTAACTACTAATCCTCTGAGCTATGTCGATCGTCTGCCACCTATCACATAAAAAAAAACCACTTTCCTACTTCGACCAAATGACAATACATACAAAATACACCAATACGAGCCAACCAATCAAAATTTTATTGTGATTGTGTCACAGGAGCAGTCCGCTAGGAACAAGTTCACTAATGAAATAAACTTATAGTAGGTTACCTATAAGTAATCTTATAGGTGAATTTAGCTTAGCTACCTCGCACATAACTGGTGGAAAAGAAGTCTTTAGCATCGGCGATCCACCGTGAAGCGTGAACTTGACAGGCATTCACTGCCAAAATGATGAACAAAAACACTGTTACTTCAATATTCAAGCAGTTAGAGTGTTGTGTGAATCTTTGCAACATTATTAGGTTTTTCTATTCATATTGTTTTGCTGAAAACTAACTTAGTTACTAGCCGGTACCAAGATATAATAGTACCACAAAAATAAAAAAATTAAGAGCTAAGAGCTACATTTCAACAAAGATATTTTGATTCAATATTGTGTCTTCTTTGCCTGTAACGTAATACCTAAGTACTAAAACCTTTTTGTTTAGGTTTTTAGTAATCCGCTCTTCTTTCCGCTCTTTATTTTTTTGAACACAAACTCCTTAGACTTCAATTAGCGACTGACTGGCTGAAAGTACATAAAAAAAATACATCAGGCCATAAAGTTAGAGGAAACATTTAAAGTCAATTTATTTTTTTATCAGTCAAATGGCGTTTCCTCAATTTTTTCCAGGTGAAATTGCCAGATTTTTGTGTTTGACACTCTTTTGTAGTTTTTATTTTCTACGAAGCCTTAGAGAACTCTATTTTGTGCTTAGAGCTATGCGGCATCCTAAGTCTATGGATTGATTGAATCTTAGGATTGAATATTTCAAATCATCTATTTTATCATGACATTTTAATTTTTTACTTTTAACTAATTGCCTTCACATAAAAAATGCATCCATCAGCTGATCACATTTGTATAGAAAGGCGAGTTTTTTTAGCTATACAATTTATCGACTTACTTTACTTTTTAAATAAAAATGTTTAACCGACAAAGCTCAAAATTATGATGGTATTTAACTAAATATAGCTTGACTTACTCGTATTTAAATATTTAAAACCGTGTAAATAACCTATTTCATTAAATAAATAAAAAATACTGCAAGTAAGTAAGTAAGCAAAATATAAAGTGAGGGTACCGCGAGGTACCGGTGGCCAAATGGGGGGAAAGGGGGTTAAATGTTGGCAGCTCACTTGTGACTCTACTGGTGTTGCAGGTGTCTATGTGCGGCGGCAATCGCTTACCATCAGGTGATCCGTCTGCCACCTATCACATAAAAAAGTGAAATCTATGCGTGCCTGGTAGGTATTTCTATAATCTCTTCATAGAAGCAACTTTGTGACCATTTCCCATCGATTTTCCCTACAACGGATCGCGTGTCTCACTGACCGTCCGTGCCGTGATACAATTTATAAATTACACAGTTAGTTGTTAAGAACGAATGTTAAAAGAAATAGCCATGAAATGTTTCACTTAATTGACTCTCTTTGTGCATTTAATTTTAGTAAATTTGCTTTGTAGAGCGCTGTTAACAGCTGTTAAAAGCTTATCATGCATTAGGAGATAATATTTGGGAACGCTAAATGTTGTTTAAGTAGATATCAGACGAATTAGTTAGGTAATCTGTTTTTCAGAATTACTTAATTTAAAAAAATCCACTCTTATAGTAAGAAGGAAGAACGAAAGAAAATATTTTTTATCGATACCCATCCCAACAAAATTTAACATTATGATCATTTTGCGGATGGAAACAGCAGATTTTAGAAGGCAAGATTGTCGTTTTCTCAACAGTGGACAATCGGGCAAAAAAAATTACATCAACACCACAAAACAGTACTTTTCCATGCGACCTTCATTGAATTAGAATTCCACAATAAACATCAACAGTACTTGGGTTATAGATTCAATTGAATTAATTCACTTAAACGCTCAATTGGTTTGTTGAATAAAAAATGCACACGAACACGGAAAACAGAAAACAGTGGAACCGGGGATCTGGAAACTTCTTTGTGACGTAATGCTTGTGGAAAACTGCATCGATGCATAAAGTAATCAATTTAGTGTTCAAACGTCAGATTTAGGTAGGTATTTATCTTCGGTCAAGGGTCTACTCTTGGCAGATTTATGACTCAAGGCAAAATATTTTCAAAATGACTCAAGAGTAGGTCTGTATGTCTAAAGATGTGGCTTCTTGAATCATTCATTCTGATACCATGAATTAATGCGTTACCGTGCCGTTCGTCATTCGTGTATATCGTAAAGGATGGGGTAAAGGTCAGTGGATGTGTGACAATATTTTTTATGTGCCTATAACTTAGTCATCTTGAACCCTCATCATCATCTTTTCTTTATTTCAAGTAGGTAATCGAATCTACTATGATTTCCTCTTCATAATTCCCTCCTCCTTGGCTTTACATTTCCGTTCGTTTCATCACCAAACACTCCTCCACCAAACCTACTAAAACTTGCTTACCTTATTAAAATGTGTAACATATATGGAAATGTGTTAAATAATATGTTATATAAACATTAAGGTCAGACCTTTTTCATTAATTTTAATGTCATTTGATGATAAGGGGTCTTTGATCTTCATCGAACTGCTGGTCTACTACTGTTGAAAATAAACGGGATATACCCTGTTCTCCTGTTTGAAAGATAAGTATCTCTTCATGACCTTCAACCGTAACCGTACCAAATAAACTTCATCATGCTTCAACACACGAAAGAGTTCAAGAACCTTTTTGGTACGAATAGCTGAGTTCATTCTGTAATGTTCCAACGTTATGCGGGTAAAAGCGGAGTCACACGTAGTAGCGGCCGCTGTAGTGGAAACGGTGAATTATTTATTACTCATATTTGCTGTATTGTGGAACCGTCACGCAAGGCCCGTGGAAAGTGGTAGCGTACTTCTCCAGTATTCAGATAGCCAGTGAGACGTAGAACATTAACGAAATTTAAGGTTTACCATAACAAACAACTAACAAATTTGCAGACTTTGGAAAAAAGCAGACCCTTTCTTTACCCCCAAAGTAGCGGGACCAGATGCATAGGTACTTCGCAGACGGGGACATCGGGCATTGAAACACGGAATCAAAGCATTTGGAGATATGATGTGACGTGAAGGTATAAAATTAGAGCAAACAATTCAAGTAGCTTTGTTCTGCTTGTTGGAAGGCAAAGTACACCGAGCTATCCTCATCCAGAGTTCGTTGCTTGCTCAAGGTCTGAGTCCCCACATCGATTGCTATGCAGCTCTCTGTCCCCAGCTTATCTGATCTTACCTCAACGTCACACTTGAGTTAAATGTAAGTGGGCACTAGGCAGGTACATTAATTCAAGCCACTGACTATTTAAACGCTGTGGTACTACTACGTACCTACTTTTTGCCTACTAGCAGGTAATGCGTATTGTTGTGGTCTCTTTTTCCGTGACGCAAAATACATTTTTTGATCAGCTTTGGTCACTGTGGCCCGCTTACGTCACATCATGAAGTAGTATTACGTACCTGCCTTTATTATTTAATAAACTTGGCGACTCCTAAGCAGGTGATAGTTAATTGTGTAGATAAGTATTTTTCTTAGTAGTAGGGAAGAAAGGCTGTTTTATCAAAAAGCTTAGGTTGAGTATAGCCAAAATTTTGTCATGATCTAAATCATTATCAGACCATATTATTACATTACATAAAATGACTATGTGTTTTGACTGCCTCAGTGGCGCTGTGGGTAGTGAGTTACATTTTAAAGAAACGGCTGTGTTGGGTCGGGTCAAAATTTGTACCTTAGTTAAAAAATTCTCAGCGTCTGCCCGAAGTCTGGAAGAAGGCGGTCTTGTACTTATACCCATGCCTTGGGAAGAACGTTAAGCTGTTGGTACGAGTACTGCGTGTCCTTCGGCCGTGTCATACTGGAGACCCATCAAAATATGAGAGTAAGGGAATGGAGTATGCACTTATCTGCGCACATACTTGAGCATTGGTAGGTTGGTAGGGGGGAAGGGGATAAAAGGTTGGCAGCGCACTTGTAACTTCGCTGGTGTTGCAAGTGTCCATGAGCGGCGGCAATTGCTTACCATCAGGTGATCCCCCTGCTCGTCTGCTACCTATCACATAAAAAATAAATTGGTCTTTACTGCCGAAATGGACATGAGTTAGTTACTTCCACAACCATTGACGAAAAATATGTTTTATAGTTCCTGTAACGTTAAGAATTTTACTTGGAGGGGAGAAAATGGGTTAATGTTGTAATTCTTTTATAGCTCGACATATTAGTTTCTTGTAATTCTAATTAGGCTAGGGGGTTGCGCCCTTGGTAGTAAATTATGAGCGTTTTTTAGCGCACAAGGGCGTTTATTAACATCATGCATCAAACTGAGATATGCAAGTGGTACTTATTATGTATATTTTTATTAGCTTTTGGGCTATCCTTTGTTGGGTATTTGTATTAGGTATGCTGAGATATCCAGGATACATTAACCTGGATTTCTGCTGTGTTAAGTTGGATATCCGGTAAGAAAAATGATTAGGTACCTACGAGTACGAGTATATCTCTATTTTTTATTCTAGAGCTATTAAAAATACTTGCCCTTTTTGTGGTTCTACTTATACTACAGGGTGTTATCTGTGAACATTTACGTCCCTTTAACCACGTCTTCTACCACCTATTGAACAACACTTTTCTATAACTTTTGGAAGTTCGTCTGTATTTATATTTGCGTTTAAATGTAAGTAGCTCTACCTGCTGAATACACCGAATGAGCTCAAGGAACTACATATTAGCGATTTAGTGTGAAATTGACGCCAACTGTGAAATAGGTATTGTTAGTTCAATGGGATGACCATTTACGAAGGATTTTAGAATTCACAAACAGAATCTACTTACAAGAAATTATGACCTGAATCTAATGTTACAAAGTGTAAGTTTGTAAAAAAAAAGTTAAGTGTCAGCCTATATCCTAACTAATATTATAAATGCGAAAGTAACTCTGTCTGTCTGTTACTCTTTCACGCCAAAACTACTGAACGGAGTTAATTGAAATTTGGTATACAGATGATCTAGGCCCTGAGAAAGGACATAGGCTACTTTTTATTGCGAAAAGGGGGTTGAAAGGGGGGTAAAAAGTTACTTTTCCACGCGGACGGAGTCGCGGGCGGCCGCTAGTACTGTAAAAATTATTACTGTACCACTGCAGGGCAAAAGCCTCCATCATAGAAATCAAGTCACGGGATCAGGCTTAATCACCACACTTGCCTAATACGGATTGGTGATCCGTGATCACAAACTCGAACTATGTTCGAAAAGTTCTCTCCTCCAAACATACTTTTGCTCCGTTACCCGGTACTTAAAAGTTTGTGTATACTTACAGTATTTTTTATTAACTTTTGTATCCTTGTCTTGTACTTAATGTTGGCACGGTAGACTCCTAAAATATTTTTATGCTCTAAATGCCACACTTAGCGACGTCATCGTTATTTTAGTTTTTATTTGTATTAACCTTATTTAAATCAATCAATATTATTTTTCTTAAGCGACAAGTAAAGTTGATTAACGTATATGAGTGCGGCGGTTAGTACCTTGTCATAACAGTTGGCTATCTTAATTTTACTTCCAGAACAAATTGACAAGGTTATTATTCGTAAGTGTGTACCTCATCGGTATCTACTACTTATAAATTAGTGAATTGCCATCACGTCACTATAATAATATCTTTATTATTTCAAGTATTTAACAAAATTATTTGGCAAAAACAAGAATAGTTATACGCGAGTGAGGCAAGGAGCAATTTGCGAAATTATTTTACTGGCTAGTTTTGTTTAAAATTGAGTAACATCAAATTCATGTAACACAACATTCACACTTATACAGGGTTACCTCGGAGATAGTGAGTATATTTTTAATTGCAATCACTTTTTTTAATTAGAATGTTTTCACAAAGAAAAAAACATGTTTTTTTTTTTTAATCTCACTTTTTTTTTAATTCTATGAAACGGCTGGGTTAAGCTAAAGTATTTGAAATATTTGTATGAAACATTGTAAATCAAACAAAAAAATAAAAGTCTTTTTGTTTTTAGTACAAAAAAGTGCATCTGACACCGACGTAACCCGATATATGGAAAAATCTAACATGTGTCAGCCGTATGAGCTATTATTATTTATTAACTCACGTCCACTTTTTCTCACACCTTTATCTAATTGTGTAACTTTTTTGTCCTACTTTACATTTGATGTTGAAGTCATTTGTAAGCAGCACTCAATATGACATTCTTTTTAAATAAATCATGCACACCTTTCATGAAGTTTTAGAACTCAAGATTCTAATTTTAATATTATCATCATTGCTATGTATAGAACGTTAAGTCATTGGTAAGTTTTAATTATTCATTAATGACTAAATATTGGTTAATATAAATGAAAAATATGTACATATTTTAATATCCTATGTATCCCAACTACCTATAAAAAATTAAAATATAAAAAAACACTTGTATACAAAATATGAAAGATGAGATGACCATTTGTTTATCTACATTATTAATTTTAAATCATTCGGGGAACAACTAAATCCCCCTATCTCATACAGTCGCCTATTAAGATAGGACGTTTTGGTTCTTCCCCATCTGACTGCTGATATAATGCTTACCTACTTACTTTATTCTTTAAGATGCGATAAAATAACAATTATCTGCATATAGGCACTGAATGAACTGTAAACTCTGAAAATATAGGTATTCAATTTACGTACGTGTGTATCATTAATGATATCCAATTACCCACCTCACTACAGCTCATTATTTACACAAATGTACCTACTTAGGTACCTAAGTTGTTTACTTTTTAATATTTAAAGAACAATTTATATTGATGATTTCATAAGTTTTTGTTTCAAACACCTGCTTAAAAGACAACCTCAGGCAAACTTAATTAAAAACCGTTTTCTGATATTACGAACACAAAATAATTATAATATTTTTTAGTATCTATATTATAATAAAAATGTAAAAAAGCTGTGTCTGTTTGAATACTAACATTTAGGCCAAAAGAACTTGCGGCGATCCGAAAACAGTAACAAAACATAAATCAGTGTTTTTTTTTGTTGTCTGTTTATTTATTTTTTTCGAGACAATCTTGGAAACTACTGAAGGGATCTTAGGGATTTGAGTGAAACCTTTTATGTTGATGAGATGTTGTATAGCCGTGAGGCTTGGTCTACGTACTTATAGGGTACTAGCGGCCGCCCGCGACTTCGTCCGCGTGGAAAAGTAACTTTTTACCCCCCTTTCAACCCCTTACAACCCCCTTTTTTCGCAATAAAAAGTAGCCTAGTCCTTTCTCAGTGTCTAGAGTTTAATTTGACAACGAATTGACGTAGACAATACTTACTGACTCATCCATCGATGACATCACTATGATTTGAATGCAATACTAAATGTGCCGCAAGCTGTGGGTGATATCAGATGGATGACTTCAAGGACTAAGTAGTAAGTATGTCTTGATGAGCAAAAAATATCCCCCATTAATTAAAGTCAATTTTAATAGAGTTCAATATTTTAAGATATCTCAAGGTTTGTTTTTAAAACCAAATTACAATAAATCTAAGGATGAAGTTCTAATCCAGAAAAGAACATCTAATCCAAAAAACAACAACAAAATTAAATGACGAGTCTTCAAATGTTGACCCTAATTTCATCAGTTTTGCTTGATATGAAATATAACGCTCGAGTCTGTAGAGTCAAATAAAGAAAGATATCCTATAAACAAATGAAGATAGATGGGATATTGAAAATATACATACACAAGACGCACGCTTGAGTCTGTAAAGTCAAATATAAAGAAACATATATCCTATAGGAAAACAAATGAGGAGAGGTGGGATATTGAAAATATACACAAGATTGAAAGCCCTGACAAATAGTCAACTCTTATTCGATTACTGTAGTAGGTTTTCTTTTTTGCATTGATTTTGAACCAAATAAATGTGTCGATTGATGAACTTTGATTATTTAAACAAACATACAGTACCTAATGTATGTTTGTACGGATAGCCGCACCATGAACATGAATTGAATCAAGATGTTATGTCGCTACTTAAATCATGTAATCTTATCAAGAGTAATTTGACGACAGATAAGAATCGACATTATGTTGTAACCTCGTAACTCTCTAGCAAGATTGTTTTAAGGTGTAGTTTATTCAAATCCAAGCTGTAATTTTAATCTCCTCGCAGTATCAGTGTGTTTCTAACACTTGTAATGTACCTACATTTTCGTAAACGAGTGTGGGGTTAGCTCTTAAACATGTTTCATAATTTAAATTATTTCAAGTATTTAACAAAATTATTTGGCAAAAACAAGAATAGTTATACGCGAGTGAGGCAAGGAGCAATTTGCGAAATTATTTTACTGGCTAGTTTTGTTTAAAATTGAGTAACATCAAATTCATGTAACACAACATTCACACTTATACAGGGTTACCTCGGAGATAGTGAGTATATTTTAATTGCAATCACTTTTTTTAATTAGAATGTTTCACAAAGAAAAAAACATGTTTTTTTTTTTAATCTCACTTTTTTTTTAATTCTATGAAACGGCTGGGTTAAGCTAAAGTAATTTGAAATATTTGTATGAAACATTGTAAATCAAACAAAAAAATAAAAGTCTTTTTGTTTTTTAAAATTTGCATCTGACTCCGACGTAACCCGATATATGGAATAATCTAACATGTGTCAGCCGTATGAGCTATTAATCTTTTTTAACTCACGTCCACTTTTTCTCACACTGTTTATCTAATTGAGTAACTTTTTTGTCCTACTTTACATTTGATGTTGAAGTCATTTGTAGGCAGCCTACCTAATAATATGACAGTTCTTTACAAACAAATCATGCACACCTTTCATGAAGTTTTAGATCTCAAGATTCTAATTTCAATATTGTCATCATTGCTATGTATAGAACGTTTAGTCATTTGTAAGTTTTAAATATTCATTAATGACTAAATATTGGTTTATATAAATGAAATACATATTTTAATATCCTATGTATCCCAACTAACTATAAAAAATAATATAAAAAAAACACTTGTATACAAAATATGAAAGATGAGATGACCATTTGTTTATCTACATTATTAATTTTAAATCATTCGGGGAACAACTAAATCCCCCTATCTCATACAGTCGCCTATTAAGATAGGACGTTTTGGTTCTTCCCCATCTGACTGCTGATATAATGCTTGTCTAAAGGTTAGGTACCTACTTACTTTATTCTTTAAGATGCGATAAAATAACAATTATCTGCATATAGGTACTGAAAGTACATATTTTATTAAATAATTACATTTAATACATTAATTAAATATCAATTTAGTCATTCAAGACTCGCTTCCTCTCTCCTAAATTTTTGTTGTGCCCTAACAGGGTCCATAAGAGTGTATATAAAATAAAAATGTTACCACCTTACTATTTGTACCTTATGGAACGCAATAAATTATTGAGTATTGAGTATTGAATGAACTGTAAACTCTGGAAATATAGGTATTCAATTTACGTACGTATGTATCATTAATAATATCCAATTACCCACCTCACTACAGCTCATTATTTACACAAATGTACCTACTTAGGTACCTAAGTTGTTTACTTTTTAATATTTAAAGAACAATTTATATTGATGATTTCATAAGTTTTTGTTACAAACACCTGCTTAAAAGACAACCTCAGGCAAACTTTATTAAAAACTGTTTTCCGATATAACGAATACAAAATAATTATAATATTTTTTAGTATCTATATTATAATAAAAATGTAAAAAAGCTGTGTCTGTTTGAATACTAACATCTATGCCAAAAGAACTTGCGGCGATCCAAAAACAGTAACAAAACAGGAATCAGTGTTTTTTTTTGTTGTCTGTTTATTTTTTTTTTCGAGCCAATTTCGAAAACTACTGAAGGGATTTTAGGGATTTGAGTGAAACCTTTTATAGATGTTGTATAGCCGTGAGGCTTGGTCTACGTATAGGGTATAAAGTTTAATTTGACAACGGATTGACGTAGACAATACTTACTGACTCATCCATCGATGACATCACTATTATTTGAATGCAATACTAAATGTGCCGCAAGCTGTGGGTGATATCAGATGGATGACTTCAAGGACTAAGTATGTCTTGATGAGCAAAAAAGATCTCCCATTAATTAAAGTGTCTTTGTGAAGTGTGATTTTAATAGAGTTCAATATTTCAAGGTATCTCAAGGTTTGTTTCTAAAACCGATTTTTTAATAAATCTAAGGATGAAGTTCTAATCCAGAAAAGAACATCTAATCCAAAAAACAACAACAAAATTAAATGACGAGTCTTCAAAAGTTGACCCTCATTTCATCAGTTTTTGCTTGATATGAAATATAACGCTCGAGTCTCTAGAGTCAAATAAAGAAAGATATCCTATAAACAAATGAAGATAGATGGGATATTGAAAATATACACAAGACGCACGCTTGAGTCTGTAAACTCAAATATAAAGAAACTATATCCTATAGGAAAACAAATGAAGAGAGGTGGGATATTGAAAATATACACAAGATTGAAAGCCTCTGCGAATAGTCAACTCTTATTTCGATTACTGTACTAGGTTTTCTTTCTTCGCATTGATTTTGAACCAAATAAATGTGTCGATTGATGAACTTTCGATTATTTTAAACCAAACATACAGTACCTATGTATGTTTGTACGGATAGCCGCACCATGAACATGAATTGAATCAAGATGTTATGTCGCTACTTAAATCATGTAATCTTATCAAGAGTAATTTGACGACAGATAAGAATCGACATTATGTTGTAACCTCGTAACTCTCTAGCAAGATTGTTTTAAGGTGTAGTTTATTCAAATCCAAGCTGTAATTTTAATCTCCTCGCAGTATCAGTGTGTTTCTAACACTTATAATGTACCTACATTTTCGTAAACGAGTGTGAGGTTAGCTCTTAAACATGTTTCATAATTTGAAATTGCTTGAAGTGTAGTCGCCGTTCGGCGTTACATTTTAAAATGTAGACTTATGTTTACATAAGTCCGAATCTTTCTCGTTTTATTAACCATTCGCTACGTATTTTGTAATATTCAGTTTTGTTTGATATCTATGCAGTTTTTATAGACAACTGTTTGGAAAAAAACAGAGAAAACTCTTTAACCAACCATCTAAGATCTCCTCGGTTCATTTTTCGGATCAATTTCATAAACAAACAATGAAGAATGAATAACTAAAGTTGTAAGATTTGTAAGAATAAAAATAGAAAACCTAAACGTTAAAGCTTTGTGAAAAGTGGGTTGCATCACATCGTGTACGAAATAGCCATTGCCAAATGTCAGTTGCGTGGTCGTTGAAGCGTGCAATGCACTTGTTGATACCGCTAATATTTGCTCATAGATAATGTCAACAATTGATTTTAGAGATCTTTGCTAGTTTTGTTAAAACATACGTTACAAATGATATAACCACTTCCGTTCGACTATGTCAAGTATTTAGTGTAAATTTGTAAAGAGAAACCCTCTATAAGCGAGTAGTCTTACGAAAGAGCGTCTAGCTGTGGTCTAGTCCCAATTTTTTGTTCATTTGAGATGCTGTTTTTAAAGTCTTGTATATTTTATTTCCCAGCGTATAGTAAAAAAGCGTACGAGTATATGAATAATTACGGAAACATAGTCAATAAATATATCAATGTTTTTTTAAGGTTGTAGGTACATGTACCTACTGACAAATTATTAAGTACTTGAATATCGATATAATCTGAGCAATGGCAGCTTAGTGTATTCCATTGAGGAAGCCACGACCATCTCTAGATTTTTCACATTATGCGTATTTTATCATTAGCTCGGCGGTAAGAAAAAAAATCGTAAGGAATTCGAATAGTTTCTGAAACGTGTAACCATGATTTAGTTGGCCTGATTCCTCTGTGAAAAGGTTGCGAAGGTCTGACAGCAGTCGCTTCATTGTAATTACCAGACTCCCTAAATTCTAAATTATAGTCTGGCTTATCCCAGGCTCCAAAGTAACAGCTTTGAAGACAAGAAAGTAAAAAAGTATCAGCCTAGGTATACGAGTATACTGTGCAGGACAAAGGTGTCCGTCATAGAAATCATGTCAGCGCTACGACGATTGGATTAGGCTTAATCACCACGCTTGAGAGATCACAGCCCGCCATTTAAACTGTTAGACCATCAGAAGAGTAGGTTTCTCGATTCTCGACAGCCCTTTTCCATAAAAAAACTAACTAAGACTAAGTAAGTACATATTGGAGATGTGTGTTTCTAACCGACTTTACTTAATTTTAGGTGAAGTGGAAGCATGTATGATTTACAGCTAATATACGAGCAGATGTTTCTGCTTGTATACTTATTGGCTGTAAAAATGGTACTTTTAATTAGTGATTCCTTTTATTTTCCGTAGTTTAGGAAGGCAGTCGGTGCGTAACGCATCGACTGCGGATTCCACTTATCGCTTCATTCTTTGCATGTCTGTCAGTGTTACAGTGTTATTACATGCGGAGAAAGATTACAGCTATGATGCAAATGTTCACGTAATCTCGGAGCGGCGCCCGCGCATGCGTTGTATATTGTTAGACAATAAAGTTAAAGTTAGAGACGTGAAAAACTGGCGATTAATTAAAAGATGATAGTTTTCGGTAAAACGGAATTTGATCAATTAATCTTTAATGTCCGAGAAAAAAGTCTTTTGTTTTTGATATCCGTCAACGCTTTTTACTCGAATCACAAACCAGTTTACTTACTGGGAGCAATTGTTTTTTATCTTAAACATTGTAAGTTAAAGGCGGTGAGAGATTTTATTGACCATTTACTTTTAGGATACATAACTGTTAGCTGTATTACCATGGACATACAGAATTGCACCTATAATTAATATAGTCACTAAGACATAGAAACTTTCGACGACAGCCGGTCTTGTAAACGGAAACTTAATGGTTGCCAAAATCTTACATCGAATTTTGTAAACGCACCGGTGTATGAGATACTCATATGTTTTAAACTTATATGGTCACTAACAATAGGATAGGTATTTTCGGGATAGTAATCGTGTGAGTAACGAAAACCCCCATTTGAGTATCTATCTACTTACTGCGAACTCGCGGTTGAGTATCAAAATTGTTATATCAATATCGTTATTTTTTATGTGATAGGTGGCAGACGAGTAGACGGATCACCCGATGGCAAGCGACCGCCGCCGCCCACAGACACCCGCAACACCAGCGGAGTCACAAGTGCGCTGCCAAACTTTTTGTCAAACCCCCCTTCCTACCTATTGGGCCTCGGCGAAACACAACGCAGCAAACACACCGGACATAGCTCACCGGATTAGCAAGCTGAAGTGGCAATGGGCTGGCCATATCTGCCGCAGAACTGACAACCGTTTTGGGGTAAACGAGTTCTGGAGTGGAGACCGCGTCTTGGTAAACGTAGTGTAGGACGACCTCAGACCAGATGGAGTGATGATCTGCGCAAGAGGGCTGGCTGGAGCTGGATGCGAGTTGCCGAAGATCAATCAAAGTGGCGAGCATTTGGAGAGGCCTATGTCCAGCAGTGGACTGCAACAGGCTGATGATGATGATGATGAAACACAATTTAACGCAGGCGTTACTTCACGCGAAACTTATTACCGAATTATGTATTACTGATCCATCGACTTTTGTAGATGAAAACTTAGATTAAAAATAATCGATTTTATCACATCCCTAGTTATTACTCGAAACGATCGCTTTACGGTCGTGGGGCTTGCTTTGATTCGCTAGGAATAATAAACAAAGGTGATTATAATTTACTGTTTTTTAACATAACAGTCCAGTTGTTTTCTAGATTTCTCCGAAGGCCATTAAAATTATCTTTATGTTGGTATTTTTAATTATTGTGTTTATTTCAAGACGTGTATCGCGACTGGTCCTAGATTTATTGGCAATAATTTTATTATTTATTTATATTATTACACAAAGCAACATAAAATGAAAAAATAGCATGTGCTTAACAACAGTTTAACGTCTTAATTTTTATGTTATTCTTAAACACGTTTATACTTCACATTGTAGGTATAGCGTCTGTTGTAGATAGCAAAGGGAGGATCCTTGCTAATTCCGACCTTGATGATTAAACACTAGATAATGTACATCATTTTAGGAAATACACAAGTACCTAACACAACACAAATAACACAATACGGAATCAGGTAGTAATGCTGTGAGAAACAATGGTGTGAGAAATATTATCTACTTTTATTCTAATATTATCAATTCCGTCTTTTATTTGCAGCTCCGATAACATAAATGCACATAGAGAAATAATTCACCGTTAGGAATTATATTAGTACTTGTTTTATCAAACAATTATGAAATAACCACAAAAAATACATTCCTAATTAATAGTTTTTATAAGTGTTCAAAAGTACATAATAAAATAAAGCCATCGGTAGATAGAACACTGAAGTGACTGTATACTCTGATTCATAATCATGTAAAGTAAACTGACAGATGAAAATGACAAGCTTCTATGAATTTCGACATTTTGCATGAGTCAAATTGAGTGATAATGTATGGGGATGACACATTGACATCTGTCAGTTTACTTTACATGATTATGAATCAGAGTATAGTTAGTCCGTATTGATGCTGCCGTACCGTTCTAGATGGAGGCTCTTATTATCAGAAGCCAAGGCTCACTTTGGGTTGCGTCGCCAGCCCAGTTACTCATACACATTAGTTAAAAAATAATAATACCAACTTGGTATTGTAAAAACTAGTACAAAAGCAGGCTATATTTAAAAAAAATCAATTTGACGCCAACTAACTTTTCGCATAGCTTTACACCATAACGCAATAATTATTTGGATTACAATTGTAAATAATGGTCATCGTAATATTGCCAGTGTCGCATCAATGAGCCACATGACAAAAACACAATGAGTGACATTGAAGCCAGACAATGGTATTGGTTTACATAGGCCTGCCTTTTTTAGGAAGGCTACTCGACCCTAACACTTGTGGCCTTTATATGACGTCTAGATTTAAATATAATATCCACGTAGAACGAAATCAAATAAACTTATCAATCTAATGAACTTAACGGATTGATATGCTTTAACTGTGGGAGAGCCACGCTTCGGCATGAATGGGCCGGCTCGACCGGAGTGATACCACTGCCTCACAGAAAACCGGCGTGAAGCAGCCCCTGTGCTAGTACCGGAGGCCCACTCGGGGGGGAAGGGGATAAAAGGTTGGCAGCGCACTTGTATCTCCACTGGTGTTGCAAGTGTCCATGGGCGGCGGCAATTGCTTACCATCAGGTGATCCGCCTGCTCGCCTGCTATCTATGACATAAAAAAAAAAAAAATATGCCAAGTTGCCAATGTCGAACCATCGTTTTATCAGGTGATAGGTGTTCTAACCAAACGGTTGGCTGTTTCTCTACATATAATATGCAATTGGGTATTTGGACAATTTTTAAAAAAGTATTTTATTGTATTCTTAGGACACTAAGATACGTTTTATAATTGTGCTATTTCATTTTTTAAAGTTAATTTATAACAAAACAGCCATTTTAAATAATACGATTCAAATTTCCCGCCAAAACAGCAAGTCACGTGACAAATTAGCCCTCGACGTCATGATTCATCTTTGAGTAATATAGCCACTGGAGATGCCATACCGGGCGTTTCCCCTCCGGCAAAGTACATTGGTCAACTATTCGGAACTGGTCAACTAAGTTATACAAAACTACTTGGATGTCGCTACATCGCCATTTTGCATCGCTCCGTGTCGCGTGACGTTTCTCTTAAAAAATGGTGAATTGTGCAGTATTTTCATGTAAAAGGCGATCTGACAGCTAAATTCGCAACAAGATCGCGTTTCCTATCATAAGTAATGACTTTTATTAATTATCAAATGTGTATTAAACTAGAAAATCTATTTTAATAAAAAATCGTTACGATACGTAAAACGACAGAAAAAATTAATAATGATATCGTGGTATCGGTCCTAGTGATGGGACCAATTAAATCAACTCGACTTTTGAATGAATCATTCACTCACTGCAGTTAGTTTCAAAATCCGTTCTTTTCATTATAGTTTGAATAAAATAGTATAGACGTATATTATAATATTAAAACATTGTAAAGTGAATTAGAGAAATTACTGTCCTTTCTTCTGGTCATACGATGTTGGAACTTGGAATTTATTCTAAAAATAAAAACCGGCCAAGTGCGAGTCGGGCTCGCGCACAAAGGGTTCCGTAGCAGCAAATATAATAAACTTAACCAAAATTACAGTTAAATCAACCTATCTCAAAAACTATAAGAGATACTTTGATCAAACCAAAAATCGTTGAAAGAGTTAATTAGCATGCATCACCTCTATTTTTTTTAGAATATTATACCCCGTAGTTATAAAAATAGAGGGGGGGGGACATACTTTTTACGACTTTGAGAGCTGATATCTCAAAAACCGTTCACTTTAAGAAAAATGTTTTTTAGAAAACTTTATATCATTTTAAAAGACCTTTCCATTGATACCCCACACGGGTATGTACATCGAAAAAAAAAATTTCATCCCTCAGTTACATGTATGGGGGGCCCCACCCCCAATTCTTTTTTTTACTATTTAGTGTCATATTTTTGTAGCGGTTCATACAACACATATTCCCATCAAATTTCATCACTGTAGTACTTATAGTTTCCGAGTAAATCGGCTGTGACAGATGGACAGACGGACAGACGGACAGACGGACATGACGAAACTATAAGGGTTCCGTTTTTGCCATTTTGGCTACGGAACCCTAAAAAGGTGGCTATAAAATATTTCGAGGTAAAAGGAATAAAATATGTGGCCCGGGAGTATCATGCATGATAACGGAGTAGATAGTAAACCATAATTGGAGCTCGCTAATTTTAACCCTGCGTTCGTCGCTAGGGAGTAACGAACATGAACTGTCGCTACCGGGTAAAATTAACCCACAAAAATAATGACCTTATCTAAGAGATGGTATATATAATTTAAACTTTTCGTGTTTATAGTTAAATTTAGTCATGTTTTCTAAAAATAAAAAGCAGAATATTAATCAATAATGTTTTATTCTCTTTCCCTAACAATTTGGTAATTACTACAAATTATCAACTTTTTAACGATATTTTTTACAAAAATCAACATAATGATAAAAACAAAAGGAATTTCGCAAATCTGAGATCTATTATTACTCATAGAGGAAACGTACTTATATTATTAAAAAAAAAGCAAAGGGCTTTGCTAAACATTTATCAAAGAAAAATAGGACTCAACATGAGTCAAAAACTTCACAGCCGAAAAAATGGGTTTTATAAATTAAGTAATTTTTACGACATTTACACGAAAAATTCATTACAAATAAATGTAGTATACCCACGGCATATCCTCTTAGTACATTTTATTGCAAACAGTTTTGGTCATCCGGACTTTTTTCAGGTACAGGGTTGGCAACGAGAGCTACAAGTAGGGCGAGGTGGAGATTAATTTTCTTCTTCGTCGTCACCAAGTATAGACTCATTTTAATTTAAAAAATCTGGGGAATGTTACCAATAGAAGACATTTTCATTATCTGGGGCCTTGTAAGAGCCATGGCTAGGTCTTTCAGTGCTCTTGTTCAAAGTTCCATGACTTTTCCTTGATTTTGTTAGTTTGCCTTTACAATAACGTAAGAATTGATGCCACCATCATTTAGAAGACCATATAAAAGTACTAATGGCTAAAATAAGTAACACATAGCTCATCGACTATGTCAAATCTTCATTGTTTTCTGGTAAATCTATCAATTGACCTTCGTCATCTTCTTCTTGCTCTGATTTGCTTTCCTGCTCATTCAATTCTTCATTATCTTCTATTTCAGAATAATTTTCTTCCTCATTCTCTTCTTCCTGGAGTATTGCTTCTATTGCATTATCATACAAGTACCTAGACGTCATTGTGGAACTGTAAAAACAATAAAAACGTATTCGTATAATAATTATAATGAATTAATTATCAAAAAAAAACGTATCACCGAGTGTCGCTACTGGGTTGAAAGCACCCATACTCACTTTAAGGGTCCGGTGTGTCCAAGTGCGTGGTGGCAGCTGAGCGCTACGCGGGGACCGGATCTAGCAACTATTCACTTGAAGGTACTGAGCGTGCCCGATCGCTCAGCGTAAAAGAAAAAAATATATATTCGTTTTTATCATCTCTGTGGTATTTTTTACCCAGTAGCGAGCAACGAAGGGTATAGAAAAGTATACGAATGTTCGTTTATCCAATATTTCAAAAAAATTAGACCCCCAGAAATATATTCGACACGTGTACAATAAACTTATTCATTTTGAAAATCAATATAAATGCGTAATAAGGATTTTTTGTAATATTTCAATAAATCATTCTAATTAAAAATATATTGTTTCATTTACTCTCCCTTTGTTTGTCCAAATGTTTAACCCCAAACTAACAGTAACAGCACCGTTCACAAGGGGAATTTTGTTGTTTCTTGAATCGTGACGTCACGCGTTCTGATTGGCTACAAGCCGTTTTAGTTTTGATAATCCACAGATGCAAAATTTCTTATTTATTTTTAAGAAATAAAAATATTTCTAATGTTTAATTTGTAAATTAACATAGATATTCTGAATCAGCGTCTTAAAATCTACATAATTCAATTATTTTCTTATTTAATTGTTAACCATGTCAAATACCGAATTAGGTAGGTTATATAATTATAATGAGCTATTTAATTAAAGGAATTAAAATGAATGAACCAAAATCATGTCTATACAAAAAATCAAACGAGTTAAGCAGTATAGGTACCAAATATATATTTATCACTATTTTTGTTTAGCAAATTTGTAATAATACTACCAAGAGAACACAAGTTTAGGATTTGGTAGAACAACGTGACGAGACGAATCATCTGTGGAAAGACTTTTGGTGCAAACATGAAGGCAAAAGAGCTGGAGGCAGATCACCAATGCGCTGGACCGACCAAGTAACAACTGCCCCACGAATGCACTGTTAAGCAGGCCATAAACTACGATCACCCTGCCAAGAGTGTAACGACCAAGAACAACGTAATTAGATCGATAAGATAACTATGACTTTTTCCACTTTAGAACTAGACAACTTAAGGGTACTTTCGGAATTGTGTAGTAATCCGTGATGTAATGAGACAACTGACTGAGTACAATATTGCTTCAATGGGTACAAGTCATTATAAACTTGGTACCTACCTAATTTTTTCAAATAATAACTTATTGTATGGAACACTGATTTACAGAAAAAAACTTGTTCGGTTATTTATTTCAATTAATTTGTAACTAAACTAAGTACCTTAGCTCTTTTTTGAAGGCTTTCAAGATAACGAAATTACTTAGCTTCCTACTTTTTGTTTTATTAATAAAAAGACCTTAATTGATAAATTATGAGAACTTTGTTATTGACAACTAAGATTATCAAATTGATAACTGCATTGTTTTAATTCAAGATCTTGCTTGTTTGGGAAGCGTCAGAAACAATTCCTTTTTATAACGACTTTGATAAATACGACTATTTCGTCTATGTAATATAGACAATGTTATCATAATATTAAACATAAACTTTTATTAAGATAAGTACATGGTATTTACAGATGTAAGTACGTAGAATACGTGTACACATATCGTGCCACTTTAATTAGCTTACAAATCTCAACTAAGTAGTAATTAAGGTAAAAGACAAATAAAATTAAAAGGGTAAAATATGTTTTCATTCGTATTCGTATTCGTTCGTTCATCACATCACATGTATGTACCTATAGTGAAATTTCATTCTAGTCATAAAAAATAGTTCAAATGGCCCGACTTTATTGCGTCACATACCTACTTACATTTATTTTGAAAGCCTTTAGCTGTTCGATTTTGTAGTTTGTTTGTTTTAAGATTAGATAAATAATACGAATATATCGCAATACGAGTAGAAGTACGGTATAGAGTACGTAGGTACTTGTCAACGGTACGTGTATATCGTCGAACAATGACGGCTATAACTTTTTTTTCCGCTAATTTTGTTTTACTAAACGATTTAAAATATTGGCACTTTAACTGTTCACCGCTTGAAGATATTTTAGTTTATAATAGTGATATAATAAATGTGTTTATTTAAAAATATCTACCTAGAAACCTATACCTATAACATAGCAGGTATCTATTGGAAGTTCACAATCGATATATTTTTTCCCAATTGGAGGATAGGGGGTTTATGGGTAGCAGCGCACTTGTGACTTACTGGTGTTGCAGGTGTCTATGGGCCACCTTATAACAAAAAAAAACTAGAAATCCCCTTTTTAATCTTTGGATGTAAACAAAGCGATGTAATTAAAACAAAGAAAGTAAAACACATGCGCTGATGCCACCGCTTAGATCAAGCGAGTCATTGCATTGTTGTGCATGCTGTCACCTCGAGAACAAATGTGTTGCTTCAACAACAATACTCGTTAGATAACATTCTCTATTTGTTTTGCCGGGAGATCATCTTGATGATGCGCGTGTTTCTTTACTAATCACCTAAGGATTTGTAGAAAATGTGGACTGCTTGCGTTTTCTTGTAACTTATCAAGATGGATGTGTCCACAAATACACTAAATACCCCTATGTCAAATTAATTACTATGAAATTTCGATGTTATTAAATTGAGACCATAAATAAAGGTATAAAGACTTGGATCTTTATGCAAAACCATTTACGTAGGACTTTTTTCGATGTGACAATAAAATCATGTACAGTCACGTTTTTGAAGTTCGGTTAGGATTTCCAAGAATATGGTTATAATAATTACGAGTAAATTAAACTGAGTCTAATTGCATTGTTATTCATTATAAATTTAATAATGCATTTGATTGCTACAATGTTGTACACTATCAATTTATACTAATGTAATGTAATTTAATACGAGCAGGTATAATGATGAAAGCTATTGAAATAAAATGATAGGTCGCAATCTTTTGGGGGCGGAATTTTATTACAGCGTTTAATTTACTCCGATATTATAATTTTCAATTGATAGAATTAACTTGTAAACTAAAAATGGGATCATAATTTGACACATTCTCTTCCAAAAGATCCAGTCCCCAAAATCACAGCTTTAAGCTTCAATAAACGGCTCGGGCTGTAGGGATGTTATGATTAGATTATAATATGAAGTACGTACATGAAATTGTGCTTACGATATTGAAATAGAATTGGACAAACAAACGGTCTATTGACGCATTTGTGCTTTTAGTGATATTGAAGCTGAGCAGCTTTGAGCTGTTGTCACGAGCCAAGTAGGTATGTACTTTGTACTATTCTCGCCCAAGTGGACGCGAATTGAATGCTGAAATGCATGTCATCTTTACGTCATTTTTTTTTATACTACAGGCGGCAAACGAGCAAGCGGGTCACCTGCTAGTAAGTAATCACCGCTGCCCATGAACATCTGCGAGATCAGAGAGGTCACTGATCGGTAACTACATCTTTACTAATTATTTTGTGTCTTTACACAGTAAGAGTCCCCGCAGACTACAGACTTACTATCGGCCGATAGTTTAGTCGGGTTGGTCGGTTCGTACGCATCAAACTTTTTTACCTGCATACATCTTCATACTGATTAAGAAGCCGACCAAACTATCGGCCGATTAAAAGTTTGTAGTCTGCGCGGAGTCTAAAGATTGTGCTTCTGTCACATAAACAGCTGACTCAAGTAGAGTTTTCTGAGCTGGATATGACATAAGACCACTTTGATTTTATTAGTAGTATTTTTTCAACGACCAAGTTTTAAGATGGGTTTCTAAATATTTATGAATAACTGTTCTTTTGAGGCCAATGCAAAAATAATAGACAAGTACCTAGTAGTACGTACAGTTACTTATTATTTTAGTTAGTTCGTTCGTTATATAGAAGTTACCCTTTTTTATTTCGGTTTTATAAAAGTCCCTTGTATTGGTATGATAATTGAATCCAAAAATTATAGCAAAAAAAAAAAAATTAAATTAACCAAGTAGTTTCTTTTTTCAAGGTATAATAAGTAGGAGTAATTAATCAAAAGAAATTACATTCACCGACACATCCTGTTTGAGACCAGGATTACCGATGCACTAAGCATTTGCAATGCAAGAATGCAGAATTCACAACGAGCAGATACTGGCATTCCTACTTAGCTAAGCTGCGATGTGTCATGATTGTATTGATCAATATTGATCCAAGTGAAGTCCAAGGTGAGAATGGAAATGTCATTTATTATCTTGTTATTAAGAAGTTAATTGCCGTTGCCTGGCTTCGGTATTGTAATTTTAAATATTGCAATTCCTACTTAGGTATTTTTTTATCTAGGATTATAGGATAATAGGACTAGGACCTAAGTACATTTACCGCTCCTAAACGATTGAAATTTTGCCGCCCGTGTCCTTTACCAAAATAGTATGTATGTATATACCTATAGACGCTGCCCGCCCCCAGGCCATGGCCTATACGGCCTATTGATAAATCTCTGCCTATGTGCCCTATTTCTATAAAGAGTATGATTGAACTAGTTAAATACCTAACTAGTCGTTTTGGCCTTAGAACATTATCCCCTTCGAACATTGTTCTCATTAACCCCAGGATTATTAAGTTTTACGCAAGTCAACCTTTTCCCTCTTATGAAGCACTGGGTACCGTACCATAGACCAAATACCTTAAATAATGCAAACCTAGCCAACAAAACTCGGCTACGTTGTATGAGGTTGGCCATCTGGGATGCCTTTTCGAAAAAATCAACTAACAAAGCCACCCGATTCAAGTACTTACCTGCGCAAATATCCGTCTGTTTATCTGTCGCATTGATTTATAGTGGAATATTATGTTTATGTAAATGGCTGTCCGTATAGACAAATGATGAGCGTTAATGATGTCGGACCAAGAGAGAGAGAGCAACAAGCACTTAAACGGCTGAGACAGCATCAAGCAGGAGACTTAATCCATTAGATCATTAGCTTAATGAATTACCTTCGTCATCACGGAGTCATCGCACCATAGAAGGAAGAGGAATTAACGCAATGTCGCGTATAACACGACGAATTTCAATCGCAACGGTCGGACGTTAATTTTATTCAATACGTGTATTGTTTTTGTTACTGATTCGATGTCGAATGGCCTCGCTGCAAGATGACCAATAAGGCAGGTTTGGATGCGGGTCAAGTTTTGTCAATGTGTGGGATTGTTGGTGTGTGGCGGTAGATTATACGGGGTTTATATGTGAACATTTTCGTCCCTTTAACCACATCTTCTACCAAGCATTCTCAATAACATTTGTTTCTTTCATTTTTGGAAATTTGCATAAAAACAAATTTTAACAGCATAGTCGGTCGCGTGACTTGTTCATTTTGTATGGGAATTCGAATAAAATTGATGGATGTTTCAAAATACGTCGAAAAAATTTAAATGTAGGTAGTCCAGAATGGTTGGTAGAAGACGTGATTTGTGCACATATTTAGACATCTATAAGAGCAAAACCCTTGGATCTAATTTAAACAAAAACATTTTCTATTTCTATTTCAAGTTAGTTATTAGTTTTATTATTGTTATGGGCTTTAGTGTAGCTCTACAAGTTCCTATAAGGTTCGCGATAATATTTTGCGTGATATTTCAACCAATGATACCTACCAATCGCTGTACTAATGTAAATAGAGAATCAAACCCACGATCTCTGGCGTAGAAGCAGGGCGATACCATCGGGCCAATATTTTTTTGTTTTAAATAATGAAGTAATTCTACGATCTCTCCATCAACCCACAGCAGTCTCGAGGCATTGACATTGAAGTGGCAAAAACAAACCTCGACCTTCACGGCCCAGGGGACTCTACTTCGCCTCTATCAGCTATCGACTGCTCATTAAACAATTATTAAATACAACCTCTGTTTACCTCACAGATCATGAGTAAACGCAGACAATAGTCTGTTTTTATTCATATTTTTTTGTTTCAATATAGAGTCAGACAGGCTGCGACTATTAAGAGCGTAGTTAAATCACTTATTTTTTCTGCATATGTGTTTGAACTTTAAACACATAGATTAAAACTCCTCATATGTTTAAGTTGAAATAGTTTAAGCATACTTTAAAGGCGTGATTCGACCAATCTTTATCCGACAGTAAATATAATATTATGGTAGGTATAAGACAGTCATTCGGTACGAATCAGACCGTTTACCTCAGATGAAGATTGGTCGAATCGGGCGAGTATCATATTATACCTAATACTAATATAGATCACATTAGATATGTTTTATAACTAGGTTTATAGGGACTGCTGGCCCATGAGGACTTCTTGCAGCGCCAGGAAGAAGAACGCTTGGGATATAAATCTGTAGATACAGATGTTAAAGATTTAGATTTATTAGAGATACTTAGAGATCTCTAAAAGAACTCAGAAGAAGAATTAAGATCTCTTAAAGAATACTTCAGCAGAGGATGGACAGAAGAGACGAGACAGATCACATACTTAATGGAAGTGAATTGCTGCGGCCCAAAGACACTAGCAGCACCTGTACAGCAACATTTGCTGCCAACCCTTCAACTCCCCATCCCTCCAATTATACAGTATCATCATTCATCACTCTCTCGATGAAACAAAGCAGCGCAGGCACTTACCTTAATTAATTAAAATTTTGTTGCTCTAATTCATCCACAAACTAAACCAAATTTGAAATCGAAATAAGTTCTATCGGTTATATAAAATCTATGCTATAGGCACTTTAGATCTAAACAGATCTGTACGTATCTATCGTAAAAAAGATTCACAACAATCGTAAATATTTGAATATGTATAAAAACTCTTTGTTTACAGAGCGTGTAATTATTCACCATCGGAGAAATCGTTTGCCTGCTTAGAGCTAGAAAAAACTAAAAAACCTTAGAAGTAGATATTAGTTCCATCAGTCGATTTCTCACGGTCTGTGGAGACAATTGAGATAAATGCTTTGTATAGTATTCGCTCACGTATTTTGTTGAAACTTTGTGAGTTAATAGGTTCTTAAAAGTATTTCAGAGATATATTATTTGGGTAGGTAGGTACAGACACCCACTTGAGTTAGCTTCTAAGCACTCGACTTACAACACTGTCTTCTGAAAACTTGAACATTATACATACAGCCTACCTAAAAAAAACCGGGAAGCATCTGAGTTCCATCTGTATGGAGCTGATGTTTATTATAGTTCATAGGCGGTGATGGTCACTTACCATCAGGTGACATGACAAAATCGAAAACGATTCTAAAGACATTTGCCTTATGTTTCTATGAGGTTTGACAGAGTTTGGTTTCCTGTACCTATATTTTGGACATAGGTCTCTCCAAAGCTCGCCACTTTGATAGATCTTCAGCTAGTCATGGTATCTATATCGTATTCGTCATTCGTATTTGGGTAGTCAGTATTAATGTCACTATTGATTACTATTACACAGACTTAAAGTTTTAGTTGCCTTGCCAGCTCAATAGGTAAGTAAGAGGCAAACATAACTTCTAAAGCTGAACTGCCTTGTCCTTTAAATAAATAATTATATAAATCGTTTGCAAAAAACCTTTTTTATCTATTGACTTAATCGATTCACTGATGAAACTGAATAAATTTATTCTCTTTACCTATAGAAGAAGTGTAAACAAGAATTGCTTGTAAGCGCCTCGGCCCGAAGGTCTCCCAGCTCTTCCGATAAGTCAATGGTAAATGCAATTTTATTGTCCATTAACTGTTCTATTAATAGAAAAGCCTTAGACGTTAAAATATACAGATATTATTATAAATCTTTGAATTGATTTTGTGGAAGATCATCTTCTAGTGAAACAATTAAAGCAATGAATTCAAGAAATTTAAAAAACAAAACATTTTGTTTCATTCTGGATTTGTTTTGGGTAGGTGTACCTACCAAAAGATGTTTGACGTGAAATAGAATTAGTTAAAGTTAAATTTGACCCCCCTGATTGACCTTAATTTAAAATTGAAAGAAAGAAAGAAAGAAAGAAAAATCTTTATTTGGTCCGATATTACAATAGATGAATTATACACTGAAATTTAAAAGCTAAATTTAACTGGACCAAAATGGCGCCCACTCAGCATATGGCATGGCCGGGGGAGTAGCCCCGATCACACCGCTGGTATTCTGTTGAAATTGATGCTGTCACTTTTATTTGTAACATTCATAAAAGTGACTGCATTATTTTTAAACTATGACCAACTTTATTTTTCATTTTGTCATATAGGACAGGTTTTTTGTGGTAACCTAATGTGTGGCTAACTACTAATCCTCACGTTGAAATACTTTATTCGAATTTTCAACCCTTAGTGAAGACGTAGGTACATTCACCACGGTTACTAATAACTATAAATGCTCTATTTAGATTTCAAACTTTATTTATACAGTCAAGATCAATATCGTTAGGAAAATACCTCCAGTGTTGTACAGATGTCCGAACATGCTAAGTATTGTAGGCCTGCGATATTTACATATTATTAGTGATGACGTTTGTCAACATACACTGACCTCGGAGTCCATACATATTAATAACCCGTTGCGGTAGTACCTATAACATCCAATAACGTGCATGGTAAATTATGTTTTCAAGGATCGACATTTTTGCAGAATATAAATATGAGGCTATAAGGTGCTGAAGGTTTCCCTTAAAATTCCAACTGACATAGGTCTTTAAATAACATTTCATTTATTCGATAAACATGTAAGTTGTTCTTAGTTTAATTGATTAGAATAGAATAGAATAGAATAAAATTTATTTGGTTAACACAATCACATAAAACAAAAGAAAAATACAACAATCTAAAAAAAAACACAAAAACGAACATTTTTACGTGACGTGTCACCAAAATGGATTCCACTCAGCTGTTTTGTCACGGCGCATAGCCATGACACTGGTTTTCTGTGGAAACCATTGAGGTAGAGAGAGAGTGATGTATGTTTACCTTTAATGAGAGTCACTAGAAAAGTACTCACGCAGGGGCTTGTATGGTTTTTAGGGTTCCGGACCCCACGAGGTACAGTCAACGGCTAGGTAAGTTTTATAAGGGTGCAAGTAATCTTTGATTCTTATAAAAGCGCGCGCGCTTTCGTCTCCTCGTAGTGTGACAGTTTAACCATTTCGACACCAAAACTTATCTAAAGATGGAGGTGTCATCGACTACTTTGGTACCCTACATTGACGGCCCGACACGAACTTGGCCTTTTTTATAATGTTGGGATGCAAATTTGATTTGTTCTACAGATTTATTACCCCAATGTCAAACAAAGGAGGGCAATATTTATTATCTAGATCCTTAAATAAGTCGTAACTAGAAAGGTCTAAATGAACACAAACTTTAATTATTTCCAGGTTTACTTTACTTTTTACACTGGTTTTTACTTCCTTGATACGGAAGGAACCTGAAAATTAGTTAGGCGCTCAAGCAACGTTTCCGGATCTTGTAACGACTCACGGTTGACCTTTTTACCATTTTACTATTCTTACACACAGCTAGTCACATTTTGACTACGCCAGTCACGAGAAAAACGATGTCCTACTTGCGTAACCATTTTTGCGGTTTTTCAATGCCAGAAAGTTCATAATGAATTGAGTAACTACGAGTAAGTTCAATTATTACGACAAGTATTATGACAATGCGCGTGAAAAATAAAATACTTATATGTATTTATAACTGTTAGGTAACACTAGGTAGGTATACTTACTTACAATGTCATTTTTAGCTGTAATAAGTAAGACACTTCAGAAAAGTAGGTATTTTAAAAATGGGCCCAATATTGGTCTTCTTTTCGTCTCTGTCAGTATCACTCATGAGTCATGACAGAGTGGTCGTGGTCATCACTTCAGGCATTGCTTTACAACACGCCGCTACATATTGGTAAAATACACTATTTTAGAAATTTAGTTATTAATTGCAGAGACAATCACATATTTTGGTTTGTATTATTACAGTCTGTTAAATTTCTTTATTAGACAAGACATAGGTATCGAAAAAGGGTTAAACGTTAAAATGTTGGCAGAGCACTTGTGAGTCGACTTCCCTGTGTTGCGGGTATCTATGGGTTGGGGCAATCACTTCCTACCATCAAGTTTTGCATGAAAAAAATCTAAACTTCCAACATTTTTATATCAGCAATCACCGTCTTCTAGAACAGTCGCATCGCTTAGAACATATAACACAATATACATACATATAACACATAGAACATATAAACATCAACACTTTCATTTCACCGGCGACCTGCAATTACTTTCTAAGTAGGTACATGATCCTCGCATCTCAGCAAAAAACCTATCAGTGAAAACTGGTCGGCATCCGGATTGACGGATCTTCGAATAAAAATAAACTAGTTTAAAGATATTTGACAGTTGACAAGTTGTTAAGCGAGCTCTTTCAATTAACAACATTGTTTTGGGGAGAAATGGAATCGATTATAGTGCGTTAATTATCCAATTGATACTCAATGTTTTAGTCTCAGTTTTTAGCGGTGCATAGGAATCACATGCAAATTTGAATCTTCAAACAAATAAAAAAAACATGGAAAAATATTTTGCTCTATGACTCTAGGAAATTTGCATATCCATACAAAAACGTTTGTACAAGTAATTCTAAGACGATCCATAATTTGAATGGTTTGAGCGCCGGTTGAGACGCAAGGGTCGCGGGTTCGATTCCCGCATCAGCACAAATGTTTGTTGTAAGATATTTTTCTGGGATATGGGTCTGGGTGTTTGGGGTTCCTTCGTTGTTTCTGGTTTCCATAGCACAAGGGAAAACCTTAGTTTGGGACCAGGACAACGTATGTGATGTTGTCTCAATTTATTTATTTTAAGATAATAAGCATTAAGGATATAAATGGCGTCTCTGAGTGCGGCTGTTATTGTCATAATAATCCAACAATATTTATAGAAAACTATTAAGTATCTGTAACGGATGCCTGTGTTTACTGATTAGGAAAATAAAATAACAATAACTAATTATTTGGGTTGTTATAGTCATTCTGCACTTAATTGAACCTTAGACTTTCAGAAATTACTCATTTGAATGAGTAATTGACTTCATAAGTGAATCATCCTGATTAAGTAGAGGTTTTGTGTAGTTACGAAATTTCTAAGTCGTTTGTTTGTTTAAATTAGCTAGAATCAAAGTAACTTGCGTAAGATATCAAATTACCTAATTACCTATATGTAAATCATCAGGTAGCAGTAAATGGAAGCATTAAATTTATACCTGTTAAGCATCTTCTTCTTCTTCCTTCCTTGAATTTCTTGAATGTTCCTTGAATTCCTTATATCTTTAGGAGTTCCTTGGATGCGGGTGGCACGGGACCGATCTGTGTGTCTCAAAACACACTGGGGGAGGCCTATGTCCGGCAGTGGACGTCTATTGGCTGAAATGATGATGATGATGAAGCATCTTCTGATAATAAGCGGTTATTTGTATTGTAACAGTGTTACTTACCTAGTGTTATTATAAACGTTGATAATTTAAACTCTAAAATAGCTCTATAAAATGAATTTGAGTGTGCGATAATATTATCCATTATGTAGATTTACATTTTATTCGTAAGTAATCGTTCAAATCATTATTATGTGAATACGGAATGGACTTAATTCAATGATTTAATAGGTAGGTATAATCACATCGTTATAAAGTTTATTCACACATGTAAAGCATGCACCTGATACTAATAATAGGTATGATCATTTTACATATTTTTAGCTGTCATGGCTGACGTGACAACGTTCGTTCGTGATCGCTTGATTTCACAAAAACGTGATAAGTACCTATTTCATTGCTGAAATCTGTAGGGGTGAGGCTCTACAGATGTAAGAAAATATACTTATTTATTTTAGCTATTGGACCGCGATCGTGAACGTAAATCGAGGTACCTACTACTAGGTACACATAAAAACTGGTATCAGCCCTAAACCTACCTAAAACTCTATGCTATGATATGTTAAAAACCGTTTCAAAAACTTTCCCTACGAAAAGCTACCAAACTTTTTTACGCTTTGGAGGATTGCATAGGCTTTAGGAGATTTTCTTAAGCACGTCTAGTTTTCATTCAGTAGCATAATTAAATTACAAACCTAATTCGAATAGTAATTACCAGTTCCCCTAGCTTTATTGGGAGAGGAATGTTCAAGTACTTAAATAAAGTATCTTTATCTTTATCTTTAAAAACAATTTTGACGCCCGCAGTGTTTAAGTAGGTCTTTAGCCTTTATCGTTCTTCAACACTTCCCTACTCATGTCTTCTTCCCACTCTGGCGACTAGGAAGCGTCGCTGGGGTAAACTCGGTATTCCTCCGGTCGCCGCTGAAGAAGAGCTCGCCATAACCCGCCTGAAGAGTACACAAGGAGGAATTCCCCAGCATAAAAAAAAGAAATGCCGAGGTCCAACACACGCTTAGAAGCAACAGCTTTGGGATCACATGAGATAGGTAGGTACTTACTTAATACGAATATCGTTATTACCGACTCACTTGTGCGTAATACGGCATACATATCACATTATTACTGATCTTCACGTAAACAAATAGAATCATTTTTATTAAACAAACCATCCATACGAGTACTATTCGTAAACATAAACAAGATAAATCTATGGCTGTTATTCATTTCATTCATCGCAGTCGGGTTTAAGATGGCTCATGTTTTCTTTAGTACCAACTTCCAGCTATGTATCAATAAATCTAGTAATGAAATACGATTGTCTGAATAGCAATAATTTAACATCTTTATGTGGAAGTTACACAATGTTAACATTCTGTACAGTACTGATTTATTACGCGATGACCGGGCTTGAAAAAATAAATTATGTTAGTTAAGTACTTATTTTTCATACTTTAATACCTATTCAAGAGTAGGTAATTATTAAGAAGTAAAAATACTTTAATTAATTAAGATTTTTTAAAAGATCTTATCGGTTTATCAGCTTCACTGATGTTATTATCTTTGGTCTGAGAAATTACTTAGGTATGTGATTTAGTTTAATTGATCTTGGCAATGAACAATTTTCGTAACAGGGTTTCGTTTCGTTTTCGTTAAATATTATACGATTCTTTCTAACAATATAAGTAGAACATACGATGTTTTACATCGAGACCGAAATTAGGATATACTTAGATATAGTGTGTAGCTCATAGAATTAGAATGTACAAGATTACAATGTACAATGTCATTCTATTAAATAAGCGCAACGAAACAGAACGCATCTGTGTGCGTAACGTGATCCTTTTTTAAAATTTCTCACTTTATTCTCTTTTGTACCAAGCGAGCAGAAACAATCCTACACATATGTACAAATAAGAATATTCTACATAAATCTTATATGTTTATATTCTATACCTATGTGTAAGTGTAATAAAATGTATTACTTATAACAATGACTTTCCACCTACAATGGACTTCGCATCTGCGCCTTGTAAATGGAACCTGAAAATTGTGCATAAGCACACTTTGTTTGACACGTGTTGTCAATCCTCTAGCAGAAAGATGCCAAAGTGTGTCGTGAAAAATTGCCGAAATAATACCCTTACGACGACAAAAAAAAAATGGTGTGACTTACCACCGGTAAATAAATTTAATTTATATAAGTTAATAGTGAAAAAATATAGTAAAGTCATTGAATTTTCAAAAAATATGCCTATTTTTCAACAAATGTTTCTATTCCTTTCTCTCACTTGCGTAAGAAAGAGAAAGAGATAAGAGTGCAGCAAGAACATAGTCATAAATGATAACTATGGAGTCGCTCTTTTATTTAGTTTTTATCACCCGAGCGAGAATATGGCAAGTCACTAATCAATTTACAATAACTGTTTTTTTTAGCTTTCCACTATAATATGAGATTATGAGAGAGAAGTGGCGCAAGTTAGTTGCAATGGAAAGTTTTCAGGTTCCAGTTTTTCCCATTAATATCATTAAAATAAAATTATTACGCACAAAAAAAAAGTAATCTGGGGGCACGGCGGTACCCCACCAAGTCGAGCAAAAAAGCGGCACGGCCGTACCATCCTTTTCTCGAAGCAATTCAGGCAATTTTCGACCCCCCGTAACTTTGTTGTGGATAAAACTAGAAGACTGAATTTTCAGTACCCATGCAGGCATTGTAAAGACACGGTACGTTTCAAATTTCAATCAATTTGAATCAGTAGTTTAAGAATTATAACGGGCCAAAGTTTCTTAACTAATCAATTTACAATAACTGTTTTTTTAGCTTTCCACTATAATATGAGATTATGAGAGAGAAGTGGCGCAAGTTAGTTGCAATGGAAAGTTTTCAGGTTCCAGTTTTTCCCATTAATATCATTAAAATAAAATTATTACGCACAAAAAAAAAGTAATCTGGGGGCACGGCGGTACCCCACCAAGTCGAGCAAAAAAGCGGCACGGCCGTACCATCCTTTTCTCGAAGCAATTCAGGCAATTTTCGACCCCCCGTAACTTTGTTGTGGATAAAACTAGAAGACTGAATTTTCAGTACCCATGCAGGCATTGTAAAGACACGGTACGTTTCAAATTTCAATCAATTTGAATCAGTAGTTTAAGAATTATAACGGGCCAAAGTTTCTTAATTTTGTCACTCACTGACTGACTCACTGACTCACTCACTGACTCACCGATCATCAAAATTCTAAAGCACTACTAGCAGACCTAAAACCTTCAAATTTGGAATATAAGTAGTGTTTGGTGTATGAATCAAGGAAGAACTAAAATATTTTTAAATTTTGATCCAGTTTGCTAGATATATGAACTTCAAAATACCTTTGCAATCCTATATAAATATCATACCGATATATAGGATTACCACGTTATATTTGCAGTTCAATAGATGTTACGAATTTTCTACAAAAAGGAATGAGATCCCATCAAAAACAATACTTGTCAAAAAAACCAAGTCTCGCAACTACCTTAAAAAGTGGTGAGATCCAAGGGTTGTCTGATTGCCAAGTCAATAAATGAATAACCGACTTGGCAAAACATGGATTCACCACTTTTTACGGTAGTTGCGAGACTTGTTTTTTTTGACAAGTATTGTTTTTGATGGGATTTTAATTTCGCAATAACAAACCCTTTTATTTGATAATGGGAAATGCACAAAAAGTAACTAGTCTGCCATCCGGAACCGTTCACCATATTGGATTTAGCATGACATTATCTAACTTACCATGTCAATGCAAAATTTAATTTTAATCGGGGAAAACTGATATATAATATTATGTACGACATACATACAAACATTGCAAGATTAAAAAATTATAAAAAAAATAGATCTAGGTACAATAATTGGATTATTATAATTTGTTCGAGTTACGGATCATTTCTTTAATTATAATCATCGAATCAGTTACCTACATAAACATATAAAAATATAATTAAAATAAATAATAAGCGTTGCGACTCCGTGTATTGCCTTGCTCTGAACTGTTCCGTAAATCACCATATGCAGCTTCGATTGACACGTAGTTTTACATTACCGCTTTAATTGTCAAGATGTTTACACATGCAGGTTTGTAAACAGCAGTGTATACACAGATCAGTTGAAGCATAATAAGGTGAAATATGGAGCATGTGCCATCTTCGCGCTTGGTTATTGTATGGCGCGCTATGTCCATTGTAGGTGAAATGTCATTGACTTATAAAGATGTTTTTTCTTACTTGCCTACTTACATGGTACAGTAATATTCCATAGAGTTTAAGACCTAACAATTTATAGAATCTTAAGTACCTACCTACCCAGGCAGTACGCACATAAAGTGTAATTAACTATACTTACCTAGTCAGTTGGTGTTTCGCCTCGAAAATACCTACTCAAAGTATAATACATACTTATAAGATGTTAGGGATCTCCCAATCATGGGGGAAATTTTAGAAATGCTACGAAGATGCTCATTATAACTCACAATAAATATATACACATTTGAATATAAATAAATAAAATAAATAGAGACAAAATCACATACATTGTCCTGTCACATATAAATACACACTTTTGAACTAACTTATTGGCAAGTGTAACCTCACGGAATAAACATTCAGTTTCTCTACATACCTATTGATGTTATTTTTCGAAGATACGGAAACAAAATCTTATTTAGGTATATAAACACATACAGTAGCTAGGTGCAAGAATATTACTAAGGGCGTCGTTCACCATCTCTCAGTAAAGTTTCAAGTAATTTGTTTGGAGGAAACTGGCCCCTGGACCTAGGCAATAAAAAGTTATAGTTTTGAACTAAGCACTTTTTCAATTGCAAGTACTTATTACAATCTCGTATTGAGTCAAAATAAACAGAAGCGGTTATACGACGTAAAATATTAAATTGTAAGGAAAATCATCTAAAAGAGCTATCAATCTAATTTTTGTTAACTCAGAAAACCCTGCAATTACCTATACCTAAATGATATCCTTGTCTAAATCACGAGGGTTTGAAGAGATAATTATGATTACAACTACAAGCAAACAGCACGAGCTATACATTAAAAGACTATAACTATGCAAATAAATAAATAACAAGAAGAAACAACATAATATGATAAACACGTTTATTGAAACATACACACGTTCATACAACACTCATACAATTTAGTTACAAAGTGTATATTACAGCTCCTTTTAAATACATCTTTACTTACTAAACTTTAACCATTCGTAATCAGTTAAATTAATTATTATGAGACCGACTTTTCCCACTTAATTTGGTACTCAACTCGTTATATTTATTTAACTCTTAATTTGGAATAGATAAAGGATTTTTCGGAATTATTGTTATAAACAAAACGGTAAAACCCTTATTTTAATGACAAATATTTTTATCGTCATTACCTAGTTAAAATATTTTCATTATTAAAAGCCGATATGATAATGGCACAGACTAGGCATTTTTTTAACGGATTTTAAATTACTTCATGACATACTCTAGTTACTTTGATCAAACACTTGTTATAGTAAAAACAATTTTATTATCCCTAGAAAAATAAGAGAATATCTGCTGTTAAAGAACGGATCACTCTACCTATTCCAAAATGTTCACAATCTTAGACACTAGTTACATACATGTAAATAAATATTTAGCTGAGATGCACCTCAATTCAGAGTTGGAATGTGTATTGTTGCGCGAGGCATTTGGCAACGCGCCCTCGACCTTTCTGGTGCACCGACGACACCCGACTCATCTTCAACAGGTTTAGAACCTACGGCGTCAAAGGTCGCCCACCGACGCTCTCTACAACCTACGATATTATTCAATATACAAAGCTATATCTACATGCGCATTATCACTGGAGGACCAAGAGGTCAAGGTAACTCAATATTTGGTAATGTTACGCGTCAGTCCGAGCGCCTCATAAGATATGAACACTGATTTTCAGGGTCAGGGTCACAAGTTGACCGAGACCGAGAAGCCTGACGTAGACTAGGCGAGCATGTGCGCCAGCGCCAGCAGCAGCAGCGAGGCCGCCAGCGCGGGCGCCGCCGCCGCGCCCGGCACGCCCGTCGGCGACAAGTCCTCGCCGTACACGTAGCTCTTAGACCCGGTGTGCGACTTCAGAATCCTGTAGTTCACCTCATTGAGCGACACCTGGTTTTTCACGAAGTTGAACAACCTGTTGACGACGACGTAAACGTTGCCGTGGTCATCGAACGTGAAGCGGTCCACCCACTGAATGTAGTTGGGGTCTCGGGCGATCGTGCGTTGGCCAACATTGAAATTGACGGTTGTGTTCCATTCCGCAATGGTCGAGTTGCCTATTAGACCGAAGAAGAGCACGCCAGTCGAGTCCATCTTCATGCCGTCGGTCTGGGACGCCTTCACGCCGAGGTCCACCACGTACGGGCGGAGCGCACCATCTGTGCTTCCTAATGATTCGTTCCGCAAAACCGACGCGTTAATTGCGTACATATGGAAACTTGACAACGGACAATAGTATATTGTTCTGTCAACTTTTTGGTCTGCCGTGAAAAATTGCGGACCCAAAGCGATTCCATCGATATTTACTGGGAGATTGATACTGGTTCCATTGATGCGGAAAGATGTCGCTTCAGGCACAGACATCATAGATCTGCTGTCACGAACTTTCCACGACTTTTTATCGCTCCGGCGGAAAACGATTATTCCCGGATCGACGGCACTGTTGTCAGTAATATACGCATAATCACCATCGCGATTGTCCACAACAAGATCGTTAAGGTAGGTTGTGTTTGGGTATAGTATATCAGCAGGGAAAGGAATGCGCTCCATCTGGTTCTTCCCTGATTTGAGGTCGATCAGGACCAACGACGGCGGGCACTTGACATCCGGGTTTTGCGTGAGGGTGCCGACGCGCCCGTTGTCTAGGATCCACATGACGCCATTCTTGTCTATTTCGATGTTCTGCACGAACTGCAGGGCGGAGCAGTTTCCAACGACGTTGTCCTCCCAGCTAGGGAACGGCCGGAACTTCGGCGCTGTGTCGCTCTGCTGCACAGGGATGGTCGCCAGGGTCGCCGGGACCCCGTCCAGCATCCTCGGCAGCGCCAGGTAGAGGTTGTCTCCGTAGAAGTTTATGCCAGATATTAAGACGTTTTGGGGTATGTAGCGGTTCGTATTGAGGTAGTTTTGTCTTTCCTTCCGGGGTTCGCCATTCGAAGTCGATGGCGTTCCATTCGTAGATGACACGAAACTGTTCGCGGCGCGGCGCGGGCGGCCGTGGGGGTTGCGTGTCGTTCTGTGCTTGCGCGGCGGCGAGCGCGGCGAGGATGAGCAGCGGGAGCATCGCGGCGCGGCGTGTGGCGCGGTCGGCGCGGGCTGGGCGACTGACGGCGGACCTCTCCAGCACCAGCCAAGTGCCGGCGCCGCGCGTGACCACGCCGCGGACCTACCACGACACCACAAACGATTCAACTCCAGTGAGTCGTCTGCGAGACGGCTCCCGGGGTTGACGACAAATGCAACAATACTCAAGATTAGCACAGGTAATAAAATTATATCTTACAAGCAAGCCACTTTACCAGTTGAAATAAATATGAAAAAATAATTACACACTTACTAAAAAATATTTGATTCTTGCTCACATTCCAGCATTTATTTCAAATCTAATCTTCCTGTAATGACAATGTCTTTTTTAACTTAGTATTTAAAGTTTTTCAGGGAGGTATCGCAAATTGAAAACGTTTATGTTTAGCATTTATGTAGGTACTTATTTAGTTCTAAAGTTAGATTTTTGTGTAATAAAATATATCTTTCTTGTACAGAACAACAGAGTTACCTTAAAATATTAGGGTGGTAAGTATACAACTTGAAAGAAAATACATAAATTTTATTGACCTGCAAAATACATGATTAGAGAGGCCTTACCTACCTACTTTACCTTATGGAGAAGATAAGGTCAAATACCGATCTCAGCATTTGCTGCTCAAACTTCAAAACGATTTTGTCTTAAACATTATATAAAACTGCTATTCAGTGTTCATAAAATCTTCGCGAAGGTGATAAAAGCCCAAAAGTTCGTTGAACACATTTTATGCACACGACCACGATTAATTCTCTATTTCACTGTTACTTTTTATTTACTGTGTCTAGACGCAAATAAAACAATCGGACAATGTTTAACATTAATGTTAAAACTAGTAGTCCAAACAAACGACGTAAACTAGGTAGTTATTTTAATCTCTATAAAGGATTAGCATACTGTGCAGACGCCAAGGGTGCACGAAGGTCGCCGATCCACCCCAGCCAGACGTAGGGGCCGAAATGGGCCTAAACCACCGTAATTTAAACTTTTTAAAACCCCCTAAAGCTGTTTCAAAGGACGATACGGACCTTTTACCTATCGTTTTGATAGTAGTCTTAGTCGTAGCAGCTAAACGTAGTGTGTGGTGTAGGTTCGATTCTCGGCACAAATAGAGTTGTGTGTATGTACGGATAAGTATTTGTGCATCCCATAGGATTGATTAGAAATCGTGGTGTTGTTTTGATACCACCAGTATACTGCATACTGGTTTTAGATGCAAATGCGTAAACGGGTATTTTGTGACACCAATTCGGTAGGTAAGTAGGTATAGAAAATAGCCCTCAGGTACAAAATAAATGTAAAAATCACCCATACTTCTACGGGTGTATATCAGATAATAATCTTCTTTTATTTTTTACTTATTGTAACAGTATTAGTCTGAAAGACTAATACTGTTACAATAACTAATAACTGAAAGTTATTACAGATGTATGAGCCATTACAAAAAATTAGGGTTAACTATATGGTGAGAGCAAACGAACTCTGAATATAAGAATCAATATTAGTAAAAAAATATTTTTAATTCTATAAGCGATTAGTGAAACCCGGGCTCCGAAGTGCGATAATACTATGATGATGAATCATCATGTTGACGGATTATGTAGTTTGAAATGCTGCGTGGCCAATATACAGCAGAGCTATTCCTGCCAGTAGCGAATATGACGACAGAGATGTATTATTCCTTTGATCAAAGGAACCATTGACGTAAGCTTTATGATATCGCTGCCGTCATCAAAATTTGAATAGGTAAGTACGACTTTGATTACAACACTAGCCCCTTGTTCGCGGTGTTGCTCGCGTGGTCTAAGTACTAATCAAATGTGTCATATTGTTACTTGAAATAAATAAATTACAGATTACAGACAATCACACCAATCTACCTGGTCTCAAACTAGGGCAATAAGTACCAGATGACGATAATCAACTGGCGCCGTCAACCCAGAACAACCAGACTCCAAGAAAACTTAGAAAATGTAATTTCCTAAATTGAACCCGGGACTTTTCGCGCTTCGGGCTAACACCTTAGCCACTGCGACATCGAGGCCGTCAATTGAATTGAATTTAGTCAAGAAGAATTACAATGAAATGACAACCGTTTGACCTTCCCAACCCTAAGAGGTTTCAAGCTCGTAGTCCAAGTTTGAGAAGCGAATGTGGTAGCCCCGAAACTTTTGTGTCTAACTAACAATAACTAAGTGTGCGACGCCGAGGGTTCCCACAATAGCCGATTCAAGATGGTAACAGCGTATTTTATTTCACTTTGATTTGTTATTCAAACACACGCGTGTAAACCAAGTTTAAAATATTCCATGTTCGATATCCATTTTTATTCGATATCATTATCCATTTCTTTAGGAAATTAGGTAAGTAGTAACTTGTCTACATAGTTTGTCATTTTTATGTTTGGTAGGTAGTACCTACAGAAATTCTTGCAACTTATTTTTAAGTAGGTAAATAATAATTGGCATTGCAAATGTTTAAGTGACACGAACCCACAACCTTTCAAAATCCGAGTGGCCATTCTTTCTATTTGTCTGGTGATCCGTCTGCTCGTCTGCCACCTATCACATAAAAACGCTAACCCTCCTATTACAAAACATGGCCCAAGGTTAGTCTTGGTTTTAAAATAATGCTCTCCCTTTTTACAAGGTGAATTTTTAATCACCATCATTTTTAAGCTCGACTCAGAATCTGTAAGTGTACAACTCTCTCAAAGAAACATTAGTCGAAATACGACAGTTTTTGAACTTCCCATACTACGTGTAAATATACCTATCGATCGCGTGATCAGTCTGATTTGTGTGAACAGTAAAAAAATATATATATAATGCGACCCATGTTTCTAGGAGAAAGCAGTTCACTTACAGATTCTAAATCGAGCTTAAAAATTTGGATGGTGATTAAAAATTCACTTTGTATAAGTGACAAATATAAGTAACAGCATTATTTTTTCCATCACTAACTTTACCTAGTCTCCATTTTGTAATAAAGGGGCAACGAATTTAATTAGATAGTCCGTGCTACACGAGCGAGAATAATCGCCCTAAAGCTCCTCCCAAATCACCGATTTTAATCTTATCAATACGGGGATTTAGTTGAGAGGTATTGATTAATTGTTATCTGTGGATATTTTTGCAACATTTTTTCCGCGCGTTTAATTAGATTAGCCAAGAGTTAGGTGAACTAATCATGTCTGTAAAATTGCAACTTTCGAAAGTTTGTGAATCAGATTGAAGTAAAAAAAGTAAATTATCAGCCTATATACCTACTGTCCCACTGCGGGGCAAAGGCTCCAACATAGAAGTCAAATCATCGCTACTATGATGGGATAAGGCTTAATAACCATGCGTGCCTAATGCAGATTGGTGATCATAAAACCGAGATGTTCTAAAAGTTCGAAACATAAGTAAATACTAGACCAATGTGGCCTTTATCAGATTACTTAGCCTATGAAACAGGACATCAGACTGAGAGAATAAAAAAATAATACGTGACAAAAACTGACGTGACCAGTAGTTAGATAGGCTAGAAGACTAAGTAGGTACAAGTAGGTAATCCAGGATCCTGAGGTAGAGTAACGTAAAAATTGTATATAAGTATTAAGGTACCAATATGAACCTACGTATAGTTACTGAGCGAAAGCGTTATGCTATATTCTACCCTTATTACTAAACAGGTAGGTAATGATTTTAATTTAATGTCATCGAAAAAAAATGTGGACACCATATAAATAGATTTTGAAACGCCTTCAAATCCAGCTCTACCTACTACGAGAGTTCAATGATAAAATTAATATATCCTAGCTATGTTATTGTTATGATATTTTGAAATTTAAGCCATTCCAATAGTTTTTCATATAGGTAAGGAACAAAATACAATACCTACAGGTAGGACTTACCTTTTTATCTATCTACTACTCAGTCTAAAGCCTTACCCCAATCTAGGTAAGGATACATTCTATCTCATTGTTATGACGGCTATTCCACTGTCACGGCAAGGGTTGGCTTTTTGAGGTCAGGGAAGGTCCCACGTGCAATTGACCCTTCCGTCTCCCTAATTAGGCCCTTGTCCTAACAGCTTTGGCACTAACAAGATACCCTCTTTTTGACCTAGAAGTATTAGGGTGAACAATAAAGTTACAACGATAGGGTAAGTACCTACTTTTACCATTTGTTTCATGTGTTAAGATTGGATATTCGATTAAGTACCTACGTACCTACTTGATGCCTTGGCTCTATAGGGGTAATCTAAGTTCGAATCACACTATCCAAATTTTATTATTTTTGTAGAAAAGTAGGTTTAGGACATTCCGGCCAATTACCGATCTTAATTTCGGACTCACGGTATTTCCCCTGCCTGGCGGTATGTCATAAAAGGTAGATAGATAGATATTCTTTATTGCACAGAAATAGAATACATGAGTGAAACAACAGCTATAGACAATACATTATGGTGGTCTTATCGCTTGTAGCGATTTCTTCCAGACAACCTTTACATAGAGGAGAGAAAACAGCGTGTTGGCAATGGGGGTAAGGCAGTGGAAAGAGATTGCTGAATGAAAATAATAAGTACAGATACTTATATACATGACATACTTAAATAATAATAAGACATAAGGTAAGGTAGGTAAGTTAAAAGTTGTATGTACCAAAGACTTTAAATGTCTAATACCACACAGTCTTCATCTACCACCTGTTCTACGTTATTTAGGTAAGAAGGTATAAGTATTGAGTGGAAGCAATACTTATTTATTTAAAACTTTATTGCACAAATTGTTATATAATAGGGGAACTTAATGAGAAGAGGCAATTTCTACCAGTCAACCTTTAAAGTTAGTTTTATATAATTATAATATTTATATTTTGTATTTTATCCTATCTAACCAATTACAGTGTCAGTAGTTTGATTAAAAATCGGCATTAATTATTTTTTACAATACCGGTACAAATTCGAAAATTGAAACCTCAAGTCGATTTAATTAAATAAAGCCTTTATGATCGTTTCTGAGAGCTATCGAAAGTAGCTGAAAAAATATTTAGTAAATTAAAATATTGCATGAATGGTCATCAAATAAATACTTACCGGTTTTGGTTTTTATACCTTTAATTTAATCCACTTGGTCTACCAACTAACTAGAAACAAATAACTGTAACTATAAATAATTACAGTGTGTAAAATAATAATTACAATTTATTACAATGTCATCCTACTGGTCCTGCCATCTGTTCAGATACACGAAACTAAAAGCGCTACCTGGCGTCAAATGGCAAAACAGAAAGTCGGCATCATTAGCTTCAGCCTCTACTCGATAGATGGCGTTAAACAATATGTTGATGACAATTTTCACATAACAGATATATTTATAAGAAAAATACTTCTATTCATAAAATGGAATAACAAATTATAGAGTTTCCATTGTAATATTATTACACGTGTAATCTTTGTTTTTTTGAAAAGTATATGTAGTATTATTTCAGCTTAGCACTTACATCCCGTATGGTCTAGTGGCTAGGATACCTGGCTTTCACCCAGGAGGCTCGGGTTCGATTCCCGGTACGGGAAAACCTTTTGATTTTTTTATTATTGTATTTACTATAATTACAGAACAATAAAATTATTAATTAAAAAGAGAAACAGTTACAAGTTTGAATAGTAAAAGAATGCTAAATGTTAAAAAATATCTTTTCGTGGCACGATCGAAAGGAAGGAAACTGTACTTAATATTTTTTTGACTTTTGTTACCTACAAGCAATATTTTAGCTGTAAAACTTGGCTGAGAATACCTACTTGTAATGATGGTATATCGTAAATGCCCAAATGTTTCGAATCCCACTGGAGAACAGGCGCGTCTAAACATTTAGATTTGGTTTACGTGCCCTTGGAGCTTGATTGCCCCATATAAACAAATTGTTTGGATTAGCATGAACCACGTTGGGCTATGCTGAAAATGACGTCAATAAGTACCTATTTATTTAAGTAAGTACTAAATAGAATGAAACATGGTTCAGTGTAGCGGATGCCGTGTCACAGATTAACCACACCTAGGGGTATCTGTGAATATTTACATCCCTTTAACCATTTGTTCTATGACTTTTGGATTTGGTGGTTAAAGGGATGTAAATGTTGATAGATACACCCTGTTAGCTCTGCTACTCGTTGCACTGCTGACCTAACGAGAACTGTATCGCCCTCATAACATTGTGCTTTTTGTGTTTGTTTGTACGTTTAATTGTTTGTTTTAGATGTTGTGAAAACTCTACAGAAGAGTACGACTGTTATTGATTAGCGCTTAACCACAAAATAATTACACACAGAAGTTAGACTTTGACCTGATTTTGAATTTAGAAGAGTTCGTTAACATATGCTAGGGTTGTTGCCCGGCATGAGTACATAAGCGCGCGGCCTCTACCATAGACCTCGACAGATTGACAATCTTATGTCATAAGTTAGGATTAATGTGGTCGAAAAGGCGTTTTTGCCCGTTAGTGCGCATGCGTGAGTACATGACATATTTTTGGCTCTTAGTGGGCAGTCAGCCTTCTGTGTCAATATGTATTTTGTGGCTTAACACCGAGGGTGTTATTTTAGTTACTATGGGAATAACTATCACGGAATTAATGAATTAATCTTCAACATCGGGCGCAAGTGGACCTAAGTATCAATAAGGCTCAAAGTGGTTAGGCTCTTTTGTACTCATTAATTATGTTATAAGTTTATTACTGATGTTGGCGTAATTCTGTTCCTAGTTCGACGAAGTTTCACTTGATTGACTCCTTTGATCTTTTTGCTATTTTCATTGTCTTTCATATGAGCTAGTCTTCCTGTTTGTATGTACGTTTAGTATGTTTCAAAGTCATAATATTTACCCTGGGTTATGTATATTACGGTAACAACTACGAGTTTACTACGTGGGCTATTTTTGATCATGAGTGTTTGTAGAGCTACAAGCTGGATACTATTCTCGTTTTAATTGATGCGAAAACTGTTAATAGCTTTTATCCGGATCAAAGAAAATTTGCGAGTGAAATCTATGAAATAGTAGTACCTCGATTTAATATGACGTAAGTAGTACGTACAGCCACACAAAAGTATCTATACAAAACTGTCAAAATTCTTCAATCGACTCTCATCTTACTCTCATACACATTAGGTTGAGTTTCAATTGAGGAAATTTGACAGTTGGTGGTAACCTGATGTGTGGCTGACTGTACCTACTTTTGGAACATAACCTATTCTGGTAAGTATGATAGAAGAGTATCAATAGTAATATTTAGCTAGCCTAAATGAAATCATCCTAAAATCTGAAATTGTAAAACTGTAATTTCATTAAAAGATAAAGTATTGAATTTGGTTTTGGTTTTGGTGACTCATTTCGACCTCTAGTAGAAACTTAATGCAAATTTTATGAGTTAACGTCTGACTACAAGAATTACAATAAAACCCACATGATATGTTAAAATACTGTTTAAATTGTAAAATGAGTAATCATTTTGAAGTAATTTAACATACCTACTATCTATAGGTAGAACATAGTGTGTGTAGATACCTACCCTACCTACCCTGCCAGTGACTCACTCATCATCAGGCCAGACCAAATGTGCAATATCTCACCTTTTTACCATCATCAGGCTTGTGTGTAGTGTAAGTAGGTTTAAGTATTAAGTATATCAAATAGTTGGTGCTTAAATCATCTATTAAAGTTACAAAGGCCTATGATGATATCAAATATCAAGAATGTTTAGAATAAACACGATGTAACTACATACCCACGTAAGTAGATGAAAAAACCAAGCCAGAGTCGTTGGCAATGTCGTTTACTATCTAAGGATTTATAGCAAATACCTAAATACACAACAGATAAACGTTTCAGAACTCTTGGATCTCGTTAACGTTCAAATATTATATGAAGAGAAGTAAAACATAAACAGAAACATATTAGGTAGGTAGATAGGTACAGTTTTCTGTAGATTGTTATACATTACCCTTACCTTACAAGGTCCGTGAATATATTTTAACCGTGGTAGAGCCACGCTTCGACATGAATGGCCCGGCTCAACCGGAATGATACCATAGCCTAACAGAAGACCGGCGCGGCGTAAAGTAGCGTCTGCGCTATGTTAATAGATCTGTAGCGCTACTCCAAGAATTTGCGAAAGTTTTAAAATTCCCTTGACATCTATTGATTCCAATCCGTTAATTTTTTTCCGATCGTAACGAAAACCGGAATGAAATTTCATCTTACAAAGTTAAATATATGAACATACCTAGGAACATACCTATTCAGTTTTCGTCCGCTAGATTTCATTAGTCAGGCCTATACGAAAGTAATAAGGGTTGATAAGTTTTCACGAAATAAGTAAGTGCTCCAGTTTTAGATTAGATAAACTTGATCGATAAATTCTTGTCATGACGCACTTTTAGGGAGTTAGAAATTATTCACCAAATTAATACAATACAACTAAGTTTTTGACTTAGCAATTACTTTATGTTACGAATTGTACCTGAAAAGTTTTAAGAGGCGTTTGGTACAACATATCTATGGTAGAGTCGTTTTATTAATACTTAAATGAATATCATGGCTAACTGTACATTGAGTGTCTACATAGACTATGTATTTTGAATTGAAAACGGGTAAGTAAGTACCTATATCTATACTATGACCTGATGGTAAAATTGGGTAAAAGGTTATTATTCCTATCCATTAAAAGGTTAAGTACTTTTACCTAAATGTAAAGAAAAACCACTAGTTAACGAAACTAAATATTTTAGTTTGTGATTATCTTTTTATGTGTTGCAAGATACAAATCTGTTCTTTAAAGATCTATCCTACTAGGTATCTAAACACCTACTCTAGGTAGAGTAGGAGCTCCAGGCAGGAATAGTTTTAATAGACCTTTACTAAATTTTATTGCTCCTAAGGTAGATGTACTATTTGATAACTTAGCCTTTGATCACAATGCAAGAATATTTGTATTGCCTCGAGGACAGGATAGTTACGTGAACCCAAAAAGGTTTGGTTTGGCTAAATGAGTAGGTACCTAATTGATGACATGGGTATATCAGTAGCCTCAGAATTAATGCTAAAGGACGTTGGAGGAAACGACGACGGATCCCAAGCGGGCCCCGGGCTCTAAAGCCGAGCCAAGGTTTAGGCAAAATACTCCTTTATCCGATCATATGAGAGAAATACCTACTTTATTATCGTCAGCCACGAGAATTTTTATGTGACAGGTGGCAGACGGATCAGCGATTGCCGCCGCCAATAAACATCTGCAAGAGTCACAAGTGCGCCAACCAACCTTTAACCCCCTTTCCCCCTAATTGGGCCTCCGGTACCCTCAATCACTCGACGAAACTCAGCGCAGGCTCTGCTTCACGCCGGAGTCTGCGATTAGTAAAATAATTAGGTATTGACGTCTTGTCATTTCAAAATGTAGAGTACAATTTCTCGGGTGCTTTGCCAATGCGTATAAGAAGGTTACCAAGATCAAGGTAGAAGCGAGACAAATATATCATGTTCTTTCGGACATCCTGCATAGAAAATACATAATCTCTTGACATTGAGGAAATAATATTTCTTCTAAGATGAAGATCCATTGTCAACTCAAGGTAACTCCGCTGAAAGATGAGGACAGGTAAAGTGTATAGTTTATGATATTTGGTTTTATGCAGATATACGTAAGTATTTTTTATGACGACCCATTTGGCGTAGTGGTTTGAGCGCCGGTTGAGACGCAAGGGTCGCGGGTTCGATTCCCGCATCAAGACAAATGTTTGTTGATGAAACAGATATTTGTCTTGGGTCTGGGTGTTTGTAGTTCCTTCGTTGTTTCTGGTTTCCATAGTACAAGGGAAAACCTTAGTTTGGGACCAGGACAATGTATGTGATGTTGTCTCAATTTATTTATTTATTATTTATTTATGAGTGTTGAGGATCGACGGCTTAACGAGACTTTTTTTTATTGTTTTATGTTTTTGTTTTAATGTTTTGATATTTGTGTTTTGTTGGCTTATCAACCTTATCAACGTGTTTAAGAGGAAAAATATATCAGTTTGCCGTTAACGGCGGTTTTGTTTTATTGGCACCAAACATTACCAGCATAGTCCCATATACAGTCCAGACATAAAAATGAGTAGGTAACTTATATCTTCCATTTTATACAGGTTGCATCTATAAAAATGTATAGATATCCCATCTCATTTCACCACGTCTTCTTGCAGCTATTCTGAACAACCCTTCAGCGACTTTTAGATATTCGTAGATTTTTTTTGAGTCCCCATATAAAAATATAATTAAGTCACGTGCGCGATGAAAGTAAGATTTTCTTACGCGAATTTCCAAAAGTTATAGAACAAAATTTGTATTTTCTTTTCGAGGGTTGTTCATCCTACCAAATTACTTTGGGTGCAAACTCTATAAAAGAAAATAAATGCGCAAGACAATCACACCAATGAACCTGATCTCAAACTAGGCCAACCCCTGTTGTATCTGTACTATGAATACTAGATGACGATGATTAACTGGGGGCGTCAACCCAGAACAACCAGACCCAAGAAATCTTAGAAAATGCTCTCTCTATGTATAATAAGTAACTCTAAAACAGTAAATACAATAATAGAGTAAATAAATAAATCGAGACACATCACATAGGTAAAAACATTATCTGGGTCTCAAGGAAAGGTTTTTCCCTTGTACACAATTATGATACTAAGTACAATCTGTTAGTTTTCCTCATTGGATATTGAACAACATTTTTGACATTAGGGTGAAAATCATTTAAAGAAATTTGTCGGATAAGTATCATTGTTATGTGGCTGTCCGTACCTAATATGGAAACCAGAAATTGCGAAGGCACCACAGACAACCAGACTGTTGCGGTTTCATCAACTAATGTTCTTGCTGTAATCAAACCCGCGACCCTTGTGTCTCAACCAATCCTAAAACCACTGCGCTAAAGAGGTCGTCAAAATAAAGTTTTGAACTAAGGTGTAATAAAATTTGTTGAACTAACAAACAACTCTGCTAAACTGGCGCAAAACGGAACTAAGTGCTTAGAAATATTTTTTCAAATAGTTGATGCCATGGCACGGTATAATTTCAAGTTCAATATTTATTTAAAGAATACGTACAAAGTATACTTATAAAGTAAATCGCAAATATACTTAATATGAATATCCCTGTTCATCTGTATGCAATTATTTTATTGAAAAATATTTGTTTAAAAACCTCTACATGTGCTGTTTTAACTTAAAAGTTAAATGCTTCGCAAAATAAAGTGTAGGTACCTAAGTGTTTGTTTGATAACCTACTTACAATGACCCACTTAATTATTTCATTAATTTCCACAGATGTTATCTACTCATGGGATACATATAGTAGGTATCCATGTGATTCATTTAAAATAACGTTACTAGGCGCGTGATGTGCAAAAATAAATTAATACGGAAATACGTGGGCCCCCATTTAGTTAAACGTGAATGGCGCCAATCTATAGTTAGCCGTATATCGAATTTATGTTAGATAACAGTTAAATAGTTCCATGAAACGTTCGGCGGGCCTTCCATCATCACACCTCATCGTATTTATTTTTTAAACGGCTGCGAATATACAAGTGTGCGATTTAGCATCGTTCAGCCAGTCACCGTTCGGACAACACACCGACGACATTTGCGTCGCGCGCAAGCAAATAATATTCCCGCGTTAAATTTAAACGAACGCGTTCCTTTTTCGAATCCGCGAGTTCCATTCCAGGGTTTATTTTTATTTTACGGTGCACGAATATGCCTAAGAAAAAATAAATCGTAATCGAAAAAAGTTAGGGATCGGTTCGAAAACTTTTTGGAACATGTGCTAAACTGTGACTTGACTGCATGCTTACGACGCGTGAAAAATTCTGTGATAGTATTTTGCTGTGAACTTTTTAACCAGTGTGTCTTTTGACATTTTCGTTATTAAGGTTTCGTGAAATTAAATTTCGCGAAACGTTTACTAAGTATTCTTTATGATAGGTCCATATATGAAGGTGAGTACTTTGTACTGTATTTATAAATAATGTTTCGTATTTTTAAGTCACTATTGTAGCTATATTAGTAACTAGGTTACAAGTGATCGCATAGTAGGTAGTATTCTAGAAATAGGAGTCGTATCAGATATTACTGTTTACATGACACAATCGTAATTATTATAATAACTGGGTGTTTGATTAAATTTGACGCGCGCTTTGTTAATGACCGGGTATCAGCTAATCATTGCTTTTTATAAGTACTTTTATCAATTTGATAACGAAATATGCAAATTATTCATACAATATCTATGGAAAATTCGGGCTCCTACTTATTTTATTATTTATGGACGCTAGCAGTCAAAAGTATTATGCATTATATCCTCATTTATTTAAAAACTAATGATATTTAATTATACCTATAGGTGTCATAATAACAATACTAGAAAAGTATAAGTAAATAAGTCTATACATAAGTATTTTAGAAACGAAAGGCAAACAAATTAGACCTTTATTTAACTTAATGACAATCAATAGAGTTACATGACATAACACTAAATAATACCTACTTGTATATGTACATACTTAGTATAATTTAATGTTAAACCTCTTTTTAGAAAGAAATAACAAATTGGTACCTGGCTTTTTTGTCTACTCATGTTTTCAAATAAATTACATGGTCGATTGATTGGGTTATTGCAATTACCTTTTTATGTAATGTGCTTTTTGGAAATGCTAGTTACCTACTCGAAGATATAAAGGACAGCACTTCCAACCGTACATTAAGTTCGTACCTCCCTCCTATCCTTACCTTAATTGTGAATATTACCTATATGCCAGCACTCATATACTTATATAAAATAATAAAACATTTGATGAACGCCGTTGTCTCATCAACATCCCGGGAACCAGTGCAGCAAGATCCTATCCATAGACCCTGGCATAGTTCCCTTCAGTAGCACTACCATGAGTTTGAAATACTATCCTCGCTATCGAAAACTATCGCCTTGTCTCTTTCCTTGTGATGCATTTGAAAGAGACAGAGCAATAGTTTACGTTATGTCAGTTTTCGGATGTCAACTCATGGTAGCGCTACTTATCTGGAATAGTCCTTGCATCTGACGGGTGCTGTCTTTGGCTGTATTTCGTCAATAGTTCATACAGAGATGATATCCGCTAGCTGTACCTATACATCCCCATTTTCATTGTTACGTTTCAAAGGGACCTCTTCGTGTTGGATCTGTATCCCTGAGTTACTCCTTCTAAAAGAACCGGATTTGTGCCGTCATTTCCCCGTGGAGAGATACAAATAACCTTCATAAAATTTTATTAATATGATATGACCACAAATGTACTTACATAAAGTAGGTATTGTAAACAACAATATGCAAGTTCATTGCCATTGATGAGTAGATTAGTTTTTTTTAAATAACTAAGTGAATGGAAAATAACAAGTCAATAGCCTATCTAAGCTACAAAAAGGCTTATTGACCTGTACTGATAAATACAGGGTCACTGGCCATCAGGGAATGAAATCGTCATAATGTAAAAAAAAACCGTTGGAAATTCACAAAACCAACTGCCAAAGAACGAAAAAAATAACAGTGGAAGTCCCTTCTAACACTTACTGTGTTGTCTATGTGTAAGTAAGTATCTTAGTTTAGTTAGGTACCTATGGGCATTCGATATAGGTAATCTAGATATACTCAATTCCTTAATAAAGCGTTTGAAAAAGTGATCTCAACAGCGTTATTTATCATTAGTAATTTTACACTTATAGATTTGATTTAACGCGTTCAAGCTGCATTTAGGGTTTATTAATAGTTTATTAGCTGTATAGGATGTATTCTAACTAAAGAGAAACTCAAAAAGAAAGAGTTGTAACTTAACAACCTAATAAATTTTACATTGGCAGAATAAACAGTACATTACCTACAAGCCATCATTTAAAAAGGGATAGAAAAGTATTCATTATCCCAATGGATACACGATGTAAAGAAAACGCAGAGAAAGTAGTTGCCCTCATGTAAACATTATCACTAATGTACGACGATAAATACAGATAAACTGTGAAACCCCGTCACTACATAGCGACTACGACCAGAAGGCACTTCAGTGACAGGGGGGGCGTTGTAGTACACCATTTCTATGGGATAACGTCAAAAGCACGGTTGTTCATTTTTATAGGAAACTACATTACTTAGTACCGATTTTTGCCACGTGCCAAATAAGGCTAGGGTGGCTAAAAGAATGTACCTATCGGTAAACATCCCTTTGCCCATGTCTTCCAGCGACCATTCTGAACATTTGTTCTTTTTGACTCTCCATACAAAATAAACAAGTCACTGATTAATTAGACTTGGTATTAAAAGTTGATCTTTTATAAAATTTACCAAAAGTCACACTATGACTTAAATTTGCATAAAATTATTAAAATTTTCGATAATTCCCAAAAGTTATGGAGCAAAATATTGTTCATAATGATTGGTATAGGACGTGGTTAAAGGGATGTAAATGCTCAGCCCTTTATCTATGGTGCAATATTTTTCTTCTATAATCATTAATCAGTTATTTTCCACGAAATGCTTTTGCCGAATTAGTCATTGGTGATGAAAAAGTTATTCAGGCTAAAAAAACAAAAACGTCAATGGCGTTTCTTGCAACTCGTTTTGTCTCTACTTTTAATAATTACTTTGTAGTCACACTTAATTTATTGCCTCATGAATTATTTGTATCTCCATTTAGCATTTGTTGGTTTAAGCTTTACCTAATTGATTTTAACCATAAAAAGAACCTTTAGTAATTACTATTTGAAAGCATTAGGTAAGAAAAAACCTAATTATATTCTGGGTTATTTGATGAGGGCGTGGTTTCCTTAGTAGCGAAGTACATTTCAAAATTGCAATTAACATTTTCATAAATCTTGGTTTCTGTATGGATTTAATATTCACTTCCAAACTTTAAAATAACGACTTTGACTTTGGCCCGCATTTGTCTGAAGCCTAAATGGAACTGTTTAAAAAGATCGTTGAGATAATTAAATGCAAAATAAATTACATTAACATAGTAATTAACTATTTAACTAATGGGTAAACTGTTTGTAATAATATAGAAATAAATTGTCGATATCAATAATGACTAAAATAACTCATGGGAAAAGATTGATAACTAACTTAATCTTATTATCCTGCTAATATTTTAAACGCGAAAGTTTGTAAGGACGTATGTTTATTGCTCTTTCAAGAAAAAACTACTGAATGGATTTTGATGACTCTTCACAAAAATATAGGTAGCTTACATTATCAGAATAATCTTAGGCATTGTATAATATCCAAAATAATACGTGGATGAAACCACGGGGCGCAGTTAACCTTTGAAATTAGTTTCACTTCACCGTTGATAAAATAACAAATCAAAAAAATTACAGAAAAGTTAGTAGGTACCTTCTTGAGGAATTACCTGTGGTACCTGGTTCAAATGTACCTCTACCATTTCACTTGAGTACCATTTCCCATTTGTACTTAAATCACCCATTCTTATACCATACCATATCGTTTAGTAGGCGACTCAACTCAAACAGGATACAAAATATCTTAAGTATAAAATATTCAGTTCACCATTTCTCCATCTTCATTAGAAGAGATAGATACTGACCAAGAATATATTTTTATCAAAATAAAAAAAAAATGTTAATCGAACAAAAACAACTTTTACAAAGTTGTAGTTATAAGTATAGCAAACGATAACAACTGTATTCTATTTCATTCGAGCATATTCAATTCATTACTATACAACGATCAAATTCCAATTAAGCTAATGATCAACAAGTACTAGTATCGAACTCTAACTCTTTTTCCATAATAATAACGAATACTTGGGTTTATACACAAGAAGGTTGGTGCGTTACATTTTCGTCACCAAAAATAAACCCACAACACCTTTTTTGGTGTCTGCGTGGAATGGTACCTCAACAAATAATGAATATAGGTAACCAGTTCTCGGTTCATGACTCATATTTATAATAATTCAAAAGTTCAGTAACTCGAATTGGCGTGACGTCTCTACGTCTGGTAGGAAGGATGGTATTTTGTCTGTGAATTCATTTCTATTAATATGTCGTCACGCGGCGTTTAATTGTTAAACGTGCAAAAAGAACGGGAAATATAAATTACGGAATGAACATGTGTACGCTTCCGAGGACTAACTATTCAAGCTATTAAAAATATATATCTACAGATGACCAAGAGAAGAATGGAGGAATTCGTGAAGAATAAAATGAGGAGGAAGCCGGCTCGTTGTCTTCATAATATAACTATTCTATATAATCTATTGCATCTCAATATCTAACCTAACAAACACATCACTATAAAATAGACAAGATTAGTTAACGCTGTCGATATAACGTAAGTAGGAATATATTTATATTTCAACGCAAGTTAATATGAGGCCCTGAACACACACAATAGGTGCCTACTCATAGGTGCATATATTACCTATGCATAATATTCTCGTAAACTTCACTCAGTGAGATATTGATGAGGAAATGTCACGCCGAGATTAGACGCTCAGTTTATATTTACACAGCTGGCTGGTTGGCTTCCAGAAATCCCTAATGCTTGTATTAGTTGATCTAAAAGCAATAAAACCTCATCTTATTCTTGGTTGCATACAAGAACTCTTCTAAAAACGCAAAAAAAGTCATGTCTTTCGTGAAGTTCTATCCAAGTTCTGAACGTTTCTCAGAGTAAAGCATCTGCTTATTTTTCATCTTCCGATGAGATACTAACCAACAAAATGGTCTAGATGAGTAGATATAACTAAAGAGTATTGTAATGATGAATTATTCAATATACATCATACTTTACAAAGCCAATTTTCAGAAAATCCAGTAAGATATCCATTTTTGCTCATTGAAAATTAGTCGCACATTACTTCAATAATGGTTCTTAATAATTCTTATATGAGTTACAATAATTGCAAACCATACATAGTACCGTGATTTACTTTCCACTGGTCAGTTTACTCTGTGATAATAAAAACAATGCTTCGTTGACTGAGAATTCCATGGCCGGAACTGATTCCTAATAACACGGTTGGAGTCAAAAGCCACAATGTATAACCGATCAATGCTAGTTTAGTATCCCCGGCCGATAGCCGCGATAAGCCACGTGTGCGACACCATTGTTAGGAACTAGGTACTCGCGACATAGTTGATAAAGATACACATGAATATATTTAACTGGATATTTAGAGAATAGGAAAAGATAGAGAGAATACATGGCATGAAAAACCTCATAAACCTTTTACATGTTTTTTTAAAAGCTATAAATGCAATACAGTAATCTTTCCATACGAAGCTTTGTAGTCTAAAAGAAAGATAAAGAATGCAATATGCCTTCTAAAACCACTTTATTAATATTTCCATCGATATAAACTCTCCATACTAAAAGCGACCCATCAGTCGTCCTGTTCATTAGCAGTTTTAAAACTATAGATAATGTAAATTTCGAATATTCCGTCGAGGTTGAAAACAAAATGTAGTAAGTTCTATTTTATTTCCAACCCTAATCTAAAGAAATTGGTTTTAAATTCCAAAAATGCCAAATGGCGCTCTTTTGCAAATGGAACCTTTATTGCCGGCGACACTTTTAACTCGTTCACGCTGTTTGATTCGTTTTCTAATGATAATCTACGAATATTTCCAACAATTTGGCTGGATAAGTTTTATTCTTATTACGAAGGTTAATAAAATGTCGCCAGATCTCTTTTGTTATCTTAACTATGCATACAAATCTGTGTAAATTAACATTAGTTGTATCACCGAATTGGAATGACCACCTGTGTGATTCATGTTATAATGGTAGTGTACTTGGCTTTGACATTATAATACTTATCATTAAACCACCAGCGTGGAACGGCCCCTACAGTTATGGAGAGAAACTAAATACTTAGTGCAAAATTCAACTGGATGGTAGCGTTAAAATTTGCTGTTGCTTCTATATTTTGAACAGCGATTTCACCACCAGCTAACATCTATGTAATAAATAACTATACTCATTACTGTAAATTTGTTAAGACAGAACTATTAGGTAGCGTGTTTGTTTATTTATTGGTCGATTGAAATTAGTTTTAGCATCGAGGAATGTTTCCTATCGTTTAAAACTAGGCAATATTGGTTTACTTTCAAAACAACTCTACGCAAATAATGACCTAACATCGAATTGTACAGGATGAGCCATGCTAGCTCAGTGGATTAAGAATGCGCTCTCCATACGGGGTGGTCGTAGATCGTATCCGAGCATGCACCTCTGGACTTTTCAAATCTATGTGTGTATTTCTACCACTAGCTCGACGGTGAGGGTAAACATCGTGAGGAAACCTGCACATTTCGCATAGTTTCTGAAATGTGTAACCATGATTCAGTAGTCTGGTTCCCCTGTTAAAGAGTTGCAAAGGTCCGACGGTAGTCGCTTCATTGTAATAATTAACCCTTCATAACCTGAATCCAAATCTGCCGTACTACGGGTTTTATGCAATCGGAATCATACGCTAAATAAGAGAGAGACATAGAGACTGAGAGAGAATTGTGCAGGATCTAAAATAAACCTGAGGCAGATTCGTTTCAATTGTCAATTTAATTTACACTCTGAGTACCAAACAAAATCTTCTCTATAAATGATTCTGTTATGTCATGTGTGATCAATTATTGTGAAGTATTTGTCTTTATGAGCATCATCGCTGATTGATGTGCGCATAATAATAAATGATAATAGCAATTTAGATGGTATATTTATATCCTGCATAAATGAATACCTTATCGAGTTTAACATTATCTACTATGTTTGTATTACAAATATTCTGTATATTTTTGAAAAAAATATTGTTTTATTTTGACTAAGTCTGCTTTTACTATGTAAGTGGTTCCCATCCCATCTACATAATAATAAATGGCTTTATTTACCTTGTAAATAATATTGTTGACATTATCAACACGTTATATAAGAGTCGTATAGTTTCAAAAGCGGCAATCTTCCATACAACTTGTATGGAAGATTGCCGCTTTTGAACCAATACGACTCATTAACTTTCACACCAGTTTTTTGGTCCATTATTATTTCGTAATCCTGAATAATAAATATCAATATAGACTTGGTCGTCTAAATCAAAGAGAATATAATCATTATGGATTAAATTTAAAAAGTTAAAAACAGTATTAATGATATATCCCTTTTATTTGTTCGATCCTATTAGGTACCAAGGCCCACTTAGCAAATTATATTAAGTACTTACCGAGCTTTGATGTTTGATCAAATGATACTGTAGATAGGAGTCGAATATGGTGTGTGCGTCATTTTAATAAGTACGAAATACAGTTTCCGTTGACGCAAATTCTATAAATATTAATATCGCTCTAGATAACTGTGTTGCTAAGTGGGAAGTTAAATCCATAGTCACCAAATATACGAGTATTATGACAGCCAATAGTGTGCCAGTTCCAAACGATACACAAATTCTAAAGTGATTGATTACAGTGTTAATGTAAATATAACTCAATAAGATTGAGTGTTTTATTTCGTAGAAAAGTCTATGAATTACAAATTATAGTTATTAGAACTACTTTATTTTAGTAAATAACCTTCAATATAGGTACAGTTTATTTTTGATTGAAGTAAATAACTCCATTTTAACATACCTAAAATAATCAATTAAGCGAAATAAATTAAAAATAAAAATTCTAAAATTAAAAGTTTGCAAGTAAACTTAAATAAAAATATTGGATTCAACGAACGAACGAAATAACATTTTGCAGTTTTAATTATGTTGACGACTACATTTTAAATATGAAATTACAATTATTTTACCTAATAAAATTAGCAGTACTTACTTATGTGTTAGGTATACCTACTGGATGTGTCAAGGTATAAATTTGCGTTAGCTTCAGTAGTAATTAAAAGGCTGATGTTGCTTTACCTATACTTCTAATGTATGAGCGGTTGCCATGCTATTTTGGTCCCATGATTAAAATTGCATATTCATTGATCATATTAGGTTTCATTGATATAACAGGTAAGTAATTAAAGTTGATTCAGCTTAAAGATTACAACAAAAAAGCGTGTGAAGATTGTGTTGCTATGGGCTGTATTACAAAAGATAAAATACAATTTAATTCTTCCAAATAGGTTCAATTTTGCTTGTTTTGCAAATAAGGTTTAAATAAGGTATCTAAAATATACCTCATATTTTTTTTTGTGAATAGGTTTTTGTGAAAATACAATTTGACTTCTTTTTAATCCTATATAGTGATTGATTATTACTATATTGGATTGCAAACGAAAAAAAAAACAGAAGACATGTTTTATTGAAGTATATCAGTTAGTGATTAATTTATGTTTATCCACACATCTCGTACATGCTCATTTTGAACTCTTGATTGTAAATGTTTGCCTTACTTACATCAGTAAAGTATTATGTTATTAATATGTGACTTACTTGGAAGTTTTCAATACCTAAAAGAGTTTTAAATACAATATCGGCTCCGTTGTTTATATTGCAAAGGTGCCATTGCGATTGATTACCGATTTCGTCAGCATACAGTCCAGGTCGTCAGAATTACAAACTCCTCGACTCTTATGCCGGTGTGTTAAGGATTATAGTTAAACAAGGTTAATGTATACTACAGCACGCGCGTGCCTGTGTTGTACGTACACACTGCGGGTCATCGCATTCCCGTTAAGGTCGCCAGTTAGCACCTCACTTAGATCCAATCGTACATTACCGATGTGCTATTTCCATCACGGCTGCTCATTTACGATTGAACAAATCTGCATATTACTTCGAGCTTATGTCGATTCAATAAGATTTAATATTGAACCAACTTTGTTCACGTGACGCAGCGAACTGGTAATTAAAAATAACAATAGTTGATGGTCAACACACGCTTTGCAAATAAGGAAACTTGCGGTAGTTGTAGTAATTAAAATTTAGAATAATGTTAGAACAAAATCGTTGTTCTATCTACATTATGTACTTCCGAAAGTTATTCAGATTTTGTTTATTTGAAAATGTATGGAATCATTGAAGTAGATGTTTGTAATTTTTTGGATTCAATTACTATATGAAAAGCTACAAAAAGTAAACCTTTAGGTTCTTTTCTATGGATTTTCTATTTTTTCTTTGTTCCGTATTCGAAGCTGACCAATTGAGTCATAAACATACACGTGTATTTCAATTGGTCATCCATAGGTAGCGGAATAAAAGCGATAATCAAATAACTTATCGGTAAAATAATCAGGAATTTGTTAATTTTACACTGAATTAGCTTTTATTAGAAGTTGATTAAGTACTTTATAAGAAACTATAAGTACTAAAAAAACTTAGGTAGGTACCTACGAATAAAGACTATTGTTAAAGCGATAAATTGTTTGTGAAAATAAATTAATGAGTATATTATCAATGTATGATAGAAGAAATAATTAAATTCTGATACATCAATTATATCTAAGTTACTTTTTAAGACCATCGCATCGCAGTGACCTCTCTGATGATGATGATGATTGGCGGTGATCAGGCTCTACTAACATAAAAAAACTATGGTCTATGTAACTCATGTACATACATAGGTGCTCAACTCTATCAATACGTAGGTTAATGAAGCCACTACCACGTAAATACTACACTATCAAACGTGAAAAGGTCGGGTTATCATGCGGTCTCACGGTCGCCTCATAGTCAGTCGATTCGCTACCCGTTAGCTCAATTATTTAAACAATTAAATCAACTTTTTAACGCAAAAACTGTAGCTGTCTCATTTCTGCTATTTGTATCTAACTTGACTTGAAAAAGTGGATGTCATTCTTCTTCTTCTCGTGTCGATGGCAACAAGATATTAAATTTTCCCGGCCCAATACTCCGCCACAACGACTGCGCTATCGGTAGGCTGCAGGATGTCATTTATACATCATGTTGATTGTCACCATAAATCCGCCATTTAAAGCATTGCGACCTACGTTATCTACGTACCTACATTTAGTTTGATGTGCAAGCGACGAATCCCAATTATTAAAGCTTTCACGCACTGCGCGGTTAACCGCACCGTACCACAAGAGTCAGCCATCCGGTTAACCGTAACTTAAACTATAATTATTATTATGAGTATGTTATAAAATTTATTTCATTTGCACCACTGTGATACTTCTACCGTTCAACCGCTACGGTCACACTGCGCCTCGTAACACGTGACGATCAACCCGCTATAGGAAAATGTAAAAATAAGTAGTACTTTCCTTCTACTGTAACTGTGTCCTACGGCTAATCTGACGGCTGCATTTGCTAACCACCTAGAGGAAAAAATACTGGTGTATGTTGGATGCAGATGCACAGGACCTGATAAATGGATGGCGTTTAGGGGAGGTCTACATTCAAGAATGGTATTTAGGTGCACTTTGCCGCATAGAGTGGCTGCACTTAAAATAGTGCTGGCTTCGATCGCAATCATAGCATTATCGAGAGATCTAAGCAGTGCTGTGACCGTGTCCTCATCATCGTTCAATCAGACCGTAAAACGACATCATATTAGTCTCCTCATTTTTATTTGCGTTCTCTTTATGTTTTCCACGACCAACTTATTACAATTTTATTCCTTCCGAGTACTGATAGCGTAATGGCCTCCTTTTTGCTCAGTTTTATGAATGAAACAGTACCCACCTATATTTGAAGTGGCGGTGAACGAACGCCAGGCCAACGTCCAATTTATCTTTGTGAAATTACACATAACTACGGAAATAACCTTATTTTCTGAGAGCATTAACGTATGTGAGTTATAATAATAAATGAGAAACATAGCTTCCGCGTACGTTTTGAAATATATTTACGATTCTATTGTCTGTCGGGTCCTTTCGATGTTTTCCAAGTAATGGTCACTTTTAATGCTTGAATTTCTGCTAAATTTTCAAAGGAAAGCGTGAATTTCCTTTCGGTTTCAAGGAAACTGATCGTATGTCGACATATTCCTGTCAATCAAACAAAACGTTAGTCGGAATTTCAGCTTTCTTTAATTATTGTCACACATGTTCAAAGAGTGTCATAACTTAAAGATTGGCCGATAAAATATTTAATGATCTATAAAATTTGTGCTAAATTACTCATTTCATACTTTACTCACATTATTTAACGCTTTGGCATGCCTCCGAATATCTAGAGGCGAGATTAAACGTGAAGAACTTGACAGGTTGTGCTAGGTTTGATTTTGGAGTGGTCTATGTTTCATTCCGCGAATAGTATTTATTACCTAGACAAGATTTATTGTATAATAAATACGCAGAATTGAAGTGATTTGCGGTTGGGAATACAGTCACTTCCTAAGCTTTTTAAACGATTTAGTTATTAATGTGACGTCTCGTCTCATCTTTTTTAACACGACATTTAATCGCAGGGAACATTTTGTACAAATTAATTTACGGCACAATGAAGCTAGGAGTCAAGTCAAATGATTTCTTTACTATTGTTAATGGCATTTTTTAATAGACTCTATTGTTCACTTTGTTCTTTATTCGGAAATTTGGTGTTCTGGTTTGCAGTTTGCGTCGTGAGTTTATGCTGTCGTACTTACGATTTCTATTGATTAATAGGAGATAATCGTATGTAACGTAAATTCATATAGAGCGTGACATCTGCTTATCACCTCTTCAACTTATGCTACATACTTATAAGTATTTAATTTATGAAACCTGCATAATTTATTTTTATTGCTTCTCTTATTTCATTGTTTTATATTAATATTTGACAATAATAAAACGCATTATAAACACTTCTTCGTCAAGTTGTGCAGCTAAAGTTTGAATGCTAATATTTTTCCTATGTGTAGGTATTAATATTGTATTATTGTATACCTGAAAAATCTGATCGCTACACAGTGTACAAATGTGTATCAGGTAGTCAGATTTTTCCGGAAAGTAAAATCAGCGCAATTATATCTGGACAAACTGAAAAATCGATTTTCTTACATTGAAATAAAAATCTATTTATTTTATCTTCAATTTTTTTATATGAAACAAAATACCCAAATAATTCGTTGTTATGTAACTACTTTGTGTGTATAAAGACCATTGCAAATTAATGTGAGGTGCATTCATACCTGCTACTAAGTTCATGTAATTTTAAAAACATCTAAGGCACGTTAAACACGATAAAAAGTTGTTTATAAAACGTGACCACGGATTAATTGCTCTTGAGTTTGACGTAGCTGGGATGCAAAAGCACATGTTTTGTTTTTTTTTACGCCACAGCTCAATAACTGCACTAAATACAAAACTATTTGTAGTACTAGATGAATACCCACCGAGCGAGAAATTCAGGAAGTAGTTATTCTTTGATTCCTAACCAGTTTAGAGCGATTTCAATTATTTAGAACGATGGTACGCTCAGTGGATGTGTTCAGCTGGTCTGGTTCCCCTTTTAAAGGGTTGCGAAGGTCAGACGGCAGTCGCTTCATTGTAATTACCAGACTCCCCGATCCTGAATCATGACCAAAGCGACAGCTTTGGGATGCAACTGACAATTACATGCTAAGATGAGAGAGAGTACAATATTAATTTAAAAGTTAGTTGGTAATACTCATTTAATCTTGCTCTTTATGATTATCATAATTACTCGACTCAATAATAAATATCTAATGATGAGGGTCTTCTACTTTCATAGCTTCCGTAGGCACGTTCTCTGATTATAACAACGCCTGGATCACTGAGGTTGGTAGTTATGTTAATACCCATAATTACATCCTTGTGTCTCACTGATTCTTTTGTACACAGGCGCCGAAGTGCGATTAATTCAGCACGACTCGGCTTATACATACAGCTGCCATTTTTTCTATCGTCGAACAATCTGTGCCATATTGCAGTTGTTTATTACCGTTTATTTTGCTTGGTCTCAGGACTCGCTGGCCTCGACGTTCGTTTGTTTTGCATTATTTTACCAACCAGTAATGGTTGTATGATTTACGTTGATTACGGTATCTAGAGCTTGATAAACAGATAAATGTTTCTCAATTGCTGTGTAACTTTGCATGAATTTATTGAAAATAATAAACAGTTCAATTTTAACAGTTGTATTCCAAGAAAATATTTTTCAAACAATCTTATAATACTTTTTACAGTATCGTTTTTTAAATGTTTTATTCATGAAATTGTGAGTCACTAACAAACGAAGATTATTTTAATCGATCGCTGAATGATCTAACATTGGGCGACGAGGTGTAATCTGTTAAAAGAACTCGATTGTCTAATATTAGCGACGAGCATCTTGAAATTCTTGAGATACTATCACGCTATGGCGATATCTGGGTCAAAGTACATCATTCAGATCTATTACGATGAATTAAACTTTGATTTGCCTTACAAATACAGGATTATACAATCTACTAAGTCATTCGATAGTTTCGGCACTGATATTTTTCTTGTACTGTAGACTCATGTCAATGTGTCCAAAATTCCAAATCTGTCTATAATTCCAAAAATATCTTCAATCGATTCTCACGTTTATTACAAACTCATTTGGTTCTAAGTCAATTGAAGATAATTCTTAGCTCCTTTGGTTCCTGATCCCCATCCCATGACATGGCATGACACCTACTTGATGGGGTCAGATTTTTTTACCTGGCGATACAACTCAAGTATCGTTTTTTTTATTTTAAATCAAAAAAAAGTATAGCTTTACCTTGTAAGTAACACATTTAAAAAGATAAGCGTATTTGTTATGTAACTAACTGAATAAGTAATGAAGATACCTAACAATAGAATTAACTAAACGATTTGTAACTAGAGCGTCATCCAATACACAATGTATCTAATTATTATTACCAAATACTTCACTCGTATGACTTCTCTTAGAAAGTGGTTGCGAAATAGTTTTGGCACGTATTAATACTCGAAAGTATATGTAGTAAGTAATAAATTTAGGTAGGTAGGTATAGGTACTCAATTCATATTTTTCGGGACTACTTAAAACATTTAACCGAACATATTGAAGTATATTGGAGTAGACACGTGATGCTGACGTCATTCACGTGTTGTCAATGATAGTACAACATGCTGTTGCTGAAGACTATTCAAATATATACTCTATTTAAATTAGTATTTAGGCTTAAAACTATTTAAGTATCTATCCAATTCATTAATTAAAATTTATCACCAAATTTCTATTTACTCTTTTGTGTAGGTATAAAGTTTTTTTTTAATTTGCTTGGTAGGCGATTATGTATAAATTTTTCATAACATAGAGCAGGAATTTTGCTAACGAAATTGGTGAAGGAATAGCTATGTCTTTAGATAAACATGACATTAGTTGCTTTTTTTTTGTGCTCAGGCACGTCGCGTTCAGTTGGGGGGTTTCTGTTCTGGGCTTAAGATGTAAGAAGGCCTAAGATGATAAAGAGTGTAGTAAAAGCACCTGAATCTTGACAGGTAAAATGCTCATATAGCTGCAACTGCATGAATCAGCGATGATCTCTGGAGCATTGACCCACATTTGTGCGAGTGGGACATTTGGCAGGCGGTCCGGTCTAAAATACGACCGGGCTGTTACCGAGCGGTCGCCCCGGCCCTCGAGCGTGCACTGTTTCGCCGAATCCGGACTCTTCCGGATCAAAGAACTTCTGATGAAATTAATTTTATAAGGTTTAGTGCCCTTTTAAGTACGTGTGGTTTCACGTGTCTCCATCTAACAAGAAAACGGTCAGCATCTGTCATGTAATGCATATAGAAAATAGGCCTTTTATTTTGCTTTTGCTTCCAGATTTTGATCAGTGGTTAGCTAGCTTACACAATAATATTTTTGCTTCGTATTCGCACTTCTCTTTTCATAATTATATCCAAAAGGACATGGGTGTTATTGAGTTTTTTCTTTCTTCACATTTTGTTCTGTAAATCTTAAAGTAGGTAATTTAATTCCTAACCTAATCTAAAGTGCTTCTTGGTAACGAAATTCTGATTGGGAAAACTATTGAATACAACTGATGTAACTAATCAGCTGACTGTTAGTTTACACATCTAATAGGGCAATAAAAGTAGGTCATAAATTTCACTTTGTTTCTTTGGCTTGAGCTTAGTACCTATTCATCGTAATTAATGTATAGTTTTCTGTCAAAGAATCGAAGGAAATGACTTCGTTGTTTCGCCTACGATGTTGTAACAGTTGTAACATTACTTATTTATCTCGTGCCTATTAGTCAAGCATGGCAACGTACCAGACGAATATAAATATATTAGTTACATAATAGATACCATTCAGACTGAAAGTCGCCGAGTAGTAGCGTTACACTTTCTTCAACTGAAGGTTGTTCCAAAAAGATCAAAAGCGTATAAGAGTGATAAGTTTTATATTGTACAGAGGGAGGTAGCAGCAGAGGCGTACGGCCTGCAATGCAAACCATTTATCTTTGTGCAATCATCTTAAACAAATTAAAAATAGGTCTCATGTTATTTAGGACGACCGTGAAACATAACTTAAAAATAAACGTGTTATTTTCCATCGTAAGAGTAAAAAAATACCAGCTGCATTTTTTCCAGTGTCCAGGCGTCACTTTGAATTAGCTCTGCTCATTGGTCGCAAAGCAAATGATGAATTTGAAAGTCGTCAGATTTCGCATTAGCTGGTGACATCAGAACCCGTTTTCCGCTTATTTCCATGACAATATCTACAATTTCATTGTGACCGATATGGAACTTCTCATTTAATAGGCTGACAGGATAATGACTGCGAATGTAGGCCATTTATAACGTTTCGGGTCTAGTTGAGGCAACTGTAATAATGGCAAGTAAAAGTTGCATATTGAATCGGTCTGCTTTCACTTCACATATCGTTTCCTTTGATGTAAACCTCACATTAGGGGCAACGTTTACTTTCGCGAAAATCGCAGTCACCATTAAAACCAATTAAATTATAGTTATGGAAGCAAAAAGTGACCGCATACAGCCTATACAAGTTATAGGAAATTATAACGTGTAGCGAAACTAACTACCGCGAACGATCACTTTATGTCATTAGTGGCTCTGAAAGAACCATTGAAATGGTTGCCTAAATCGATATTAAATCCATTACCGTCTAGCCCACCTGTTCAACTTATAACATAGACGTAATAAAATTGCTATTGCAGACTTACGACAAAGATCAATGCTTACTTGAACCTCAGTAGAGTTTCTAAATGCAAATTAGCATATAATTTTTTTACCATTTCGGTCTAACTGATAGTTAGAGGAACCAAAAGTCTGTGTATATAGCAATTAACCTGACTCAATATTATGTTTGTGATTGCATATTCCTTTCTCTTCAAACAATAGCTTGCAGTTTAAATTATAAATGTTCACTTTAGAAAGCCTAATTTATTTGGGAGCCATCAAACGGTCAGACGTGTTCAGCTTTCAGCAGTCTGTAACTATTTAAATCAAGCCTTTTGTATGATCCAAAGTAATTCTATTATGCGAAATTTCAGTTCAAGTAAAAGTGAAGATTTCTCTCACGAAAGTGAAATACTTTCAAAACGGTTTCGTAATATATGAGTTTACATTGCATGAAGCGACAGCTCAGTTTATTGCAATAAGTACCTAGATAGTCTAATTTTATGCCTTGTGTACGAATATAAGCCTTATATTACTAGTTTAATAACGACGATTTTCTTTTGTTACAGTGTCAACATTTCTACCCCAAACATTATGATTTACAAATGGATATTATGATAAGAGTGAAGTGTTGTCAAGAAACTAAAAATCCAAAGTGACGAAGTGCCCTGTAGGTGTCTGTTAGTGCTACGTTCCGTTGCTCTCGCCATTATCTACCTTAGTATTTCCAAGATGTCTGACAAGACCTCGTCGTCGGTCGGTCCTAGAAGTTTCGAGACGATTTCGGAGGAGGACCTCGCGTCGCCGTGGGACGAACTGTTGGGGAATCATAAGCCTGTTCCTACTATAATTAAGACGAACGCTTCTAGTTCAACAATTTGCAAGGAGGAGGTGTCCTCTCACCCGCAAGTGCTGGACGTGGAGGCGAACAAGCTGACGCGCTCAAAGAGCCTGAACCAGCGCCGGAACAGCAGTGGTCTTCTCAACTCCATCCCTAAGCAACTGCGACTTTCTCTTCGAGGCGTCCGCAGTGAACCTTCAAGCGTCAAAGACGTACCAACGACTAGGAATGACAGTTCCCTCAACCTCCTTCTTAGGTGAGTTTTGTTATCTACCTTTGCTTTAGTCTGATCGCTCTAAAAATGCATTCCTGAGACGCATATCTGTTCGTTTGTCTATTTTGTAACTAAAAAAAAATAATTTTGTATACATTAAATGCATTTTAGAGTGATCTGACTTCTACTTATGTTAGCAAGTAGGTAAAGAAAGTAACATGTGAATGCTGAAAATGCTGCATTCAAATTAATACAGGTGTTTTTGTTAGTTAGTTTGCAATATACAAACCTTCTTGTTTGAATTTTGAATAGTTTGTTGCCCATTAGGACCAAACTTACAATGAAAGCCTACCCAGTACATATTTCCTTAGAAAATTTCAAAATACATAGTTATGTTCAATGTCTTTTGATTAACATGCACCTAATTTTAGTAATTTGCATCAAGAGATCGAGTTAAACCAAATAGACTTATGCTGCACTTTTTTGGGTCGTTCCTTCCTTGACAGTTAAGTAGTTAAGTTTTTCAACAGCTTAGAATAGATTAAAATGTCATAAACGATCGCACTTAGCAATGACATTCAGACTGCGATGAAGCCGTGCGGATCAATTGCACTTGACCTTCATCTCATGGGAATTCCTAGCGCCATGGCGTGGAACTACCCCGTAACGTAAGCCTTCCCTCTCACTCTAATCACCCTTGAGAGGATTCCAATAAAGAGCTCTGGAGCCGCGTAGCCGTGCCTTGCATTGTCTTGAAGGCTTTAGTGTTTTATTGGAGGATTTAGTATACATTTGCATTTAGCGTCTTCAATTTCATTACGTTGTATTTAGTACCCGTGCGCGATACGTTGAAACCCACGTGGAATGCGAATCTCCGTCCGATTCCCTTGTTTCTTCACGTTTGGTTATAGTGTTGTACCTAATGCAACATATTTTTATGTTTGATTTTTAGTCTCGAACTGACTTAGTACGTCACGTTAAGATGTGTTTCGAATTTACTGTGACATCACTTAGCTCAGGCACAAGCTCAAACTATCAACTAATCGCGCATGGGTAGTTAAGTAGTATGTAAATCGATTGTTGCGGCTCAGTTCACCATCACCACAATAGTTTTTTAATTATATATTATTATTAACGTAGCATTGACGCCTTGAATGACCAATGTGCCGCCGGTAAAATTAGATTACGTAGAAGGTCCTTCCTTTGCCATATACTGCTACTAGGAACCAAGAAATAGGGCTACCAAAAGTACCAAATAAACGTTAACTTTTTTCAATTTGGATTTTAATGTTATCTTGAAATAAATTAAGGTGACGCACGACACCGTCAAAAGTATGTAGAGGTACATGCGAGATAGTTTGTAAATTTATGTGGATGAGAACAGTATGATTTCAAATGCGGGTTGTAATTTTAGACTTATCGTTAGCATGAATTCCTTGAAAACATTACCTGGAATTATGGATGATACACATTGCCTAAAATTCAAATCACTCCAGATACCAAAACGTTATTAATTGATTATGTACTTGTCTAATTCAAGAGCAATTTTCAAGTGGTGCATAGAGATAAGAATGTTTCAATCAAATTTTGGTATCATTTAAACTACAATTACCTGTAATTGCCGATTTCATTGGGTAAATATACATACCTACTGGTTAATTAATTGTAACATAAAATACATATTAAGTGTACCTACCTCCAATCAATCAATTTTCCCTATTCTCATATTTATGCAAACCAACGTATAATTCAATATCAATTAAGGAATATTTTTTATAGAAACATGAAGTCTTGTTGTTAGTAGGTGTACTTATGTATGTATTTATTACAATCTTTGTAATAGCTGACCAAATCTAATGCTTAAAGGTTTCTCATTGATCTGAGATTCTCTAGCTAGAGAGGGTCTTTACAATGAGGTTTGCCTTCTAGTTATACCTACATAAAAAGTCACTTCTTATTATGGCAGCCCTACATCGCCTGAACTTTCTCATATGCAAAATTCTGCAGAGGAAGCGGACGTCCTTTCGCGATGTACTTAATGTTCGGCGGAATACCGGCGCCGGCGCAGGCTAGACAATCGAAAATTATTCGCCATTGACAGATTCCGACAGCTAGTCAATGTTCATCAGTCATGAAGCCGGATATTGGCATGATTTACTAATAATAAAAAAAATGTAGCAGCTGTGGTCAAATTGATTTAAAAATATATTATCTTTGTCACTTTTGATAGCCCTAATAACTTCAAGTCTACAAAATTGACCAATGGAATCTTTGAATTCATCAAGTTCTTAGAGAATATTGTTGAAGGTATGTGAGTAGTGTAGCAAAGTTTCCAACCACTACGAAGGTGCTTATTATTATAGACACTATCACAATATTTATGGACATATTAGGTAAATTCTATTGAGGTTTTTAGCGCGACAAATGCAAGATTGAACGGATATCCTCACCAGAATGTCGAAGTCGTGTCGAAGTACAAGTCAATGAAACAATGCTCTATTGACTTAAGAATCGTTTGAGCCATCCGTATGTTAATTTCAAGTATCAATTCACGGTCAACTTGGCGTCTGTCATGTCCTTTCGTTTTATTGGCAATTTCGAGTGAGGATGTTTGTGCCTTCGTATGCACGTCGCGGAATCTAAGGCAGGTCGCAGTGGCGACGTTCCATACTTCCGCTGCTCTGAGCGCATGGAATATTACTCCTTGTTTAGAAACTAGCTAATATCTCTGACTACAAAATATAAGAAGTCTAATTTTAGAAATAACTTGAACAATTAGATAACGCCACATAGGTATTGTCCTCATCCCAAAATAAGGTTTTCCCTCGGCTTGTACTACACTGGAAATCAAAACGCCTATGTGCCACAAACACCCCTAACATCAACAAACATTTGTCTACAACAAACATCTTCCGCCGGTCCAGATAGAATACTGATCCTATCTAAACACTCGAGTGGCACCAAAAGTGGAATGAATGGATGTTTACCCGTCTCGTGTCTTATAGATTATTGCTAAATCGTTATAGCAACACGTGAGAGAAAACGTAGTTAACCAACGTTCTCTTGTCTAATTAGTCAGGTATTCAGATGGAGCCTAGCCAGTCTGTCCCCCATTCGTTCCGATCTATGTCACCCAGATAGCTTGCAACGCGGCGTTTTCAGCATTGACCAGAATTCGCTACGTGCCGATAATTGTTATGACAAATACAACCTGCTAAGTGCACAGTACTTCAGGTTGAGGTTCCGTAAGGTTTTAATTTGTGGAATTTAAAAATTGCGGGAACCTTACTTTACAAACGTTTTTTACATAACATTTGGGTCATTTTTCGAGATTTTTGATTTTTTGTGGCTGTCTTTAAATCTATTATTCATCCGAAATTGACATCAGAATCCTAAAAGGTACTGATTATAGGTATGGAAGGCTTTTCCCATAAATAATTTTACTATAATTACTTTTAACTATATTTCAAGATTCTGATTGGAATATCAGAGGAATAGTAGATATGAATGCCCCATTTACTTGATAGCAGTAATTTTTGGTTAATTTGGAACTAGAGGTGGCAACCGCAAATATTTTTTCATAAAAGTGATTATAAGGGAGCTTGTACAAGCTACATAATATACTATCAATCACATTCAACGAAAACGATAACGATTAATGTCCTCATACGCTGCTAGTTTGTTTCGTATCGTAATGGGGCTTTTATAATAGTAAATTTTCAATATATTGTTTTCGTCTCTACTCGTAGATATTAGGTAAAACCGTTGTATGAAAGTTGCCGTAGATTCATAGTTTGCGGATCCCTGAAAATGAGTCATAGCCTTATCTTAGATAATTTAACGGTAAATACAAGGCTGTCTGTTTTGATTTGTCTGTTTAACGTGCAACTAATCATGCTGTGTAACAATAGCACATAAACACATTGGTTTGATTTGTTGAGGGATCTGTTTGAGCCTACTGGAAACTCGTTATCATTATAATGAATAACACTTATGACTAAAGGAAAAACCATTGTGAAATTTTTGTGTATGGTCAAACTCTTAATCGCGGAGACACACGATCCCGGCCCGAGATTTTCATGTAGGTATTTACCTCTTTACAAAGTCAATCGGTTGTGTTCAGACGTGTGTAGAGTATCTCGGTCTGCGAGGGACATAATACCTAAATTATGAGAAAAAAAATTATCTAAAGACCTCTGTATAATATGCATGATAACGTTATCGTAAATGATACTATGATGTATAATCAAACGTAGACCAATAAATCAGATATTTTTATCTTTTGTAGGATGCTAAGATAGGTGGATTTTCAAATATGAAGACTTCGCGTCATTTCAAATGAATTACCTTTTTCATACTGAGCTAATGTTTAAAATAATGAATTTTAGGAAAAGTATTTTAATTAAGTTTTATAAATACTTCTTTGAATATGTACAAGTGAATTTGTTATTTATTGGTTGAAACAGACCACATCCTTTCAGTAGGTAGGTACTTGCTACGACCCTGTCTATATTCAGTTTCTTAATATACATATCAAAATGTTTAAAGCTAGATCGGCGCCGCCTTATACCACACCCGGCCACTTAGAGGCGACCGGGACTTGCAAGCCCATTATTTATATAAAAAAATAAAAACCGAATATTTTATTTATTTTATGTTAATTAGAAACTGTAAGTTTATATAGTTAAGATATCATCCGCAAATAAATTTTGATAAAACTGATTATAAGGGAGCTTGTACAATCTTTATAATATATTATATTATGAATCACACTGGACGAAAACGATAACGATTAATGTCGTCATACGCTGCTAGTTTGTTTTGGATCGAAATGGGGCTTTTTTAACGAACAGTGAATCTTCAATATCTTGTTTTCGTCTCTACTCATCGATATAATATTATATAACCGTTGTATGAAAGTTGCCGTAGATTCATAGTTTGCGGATCCCTGAAAATGAGTCATAGCCTTATCTTAGATAATTTAACGGTAAATACAAGGCTGTCTGTTTTGATTTGTCTGTTTAACGTGCAACTAATCATGCTGTGCTAACAATAGCACATAAACACATTGGTTTGGTTTGTTGAGGGATCTGTTTGAGCCTACTGGAAACTCGTTATCATTATAATTAATAATACTTATTACTAAAGGAAAAACCATTGTGAAATTTATGTGTAAGGTCAAAACTCGAAATTCTCTTAGACACACGATCCCGACCCAAGATTTTCATGTAGGTATTTACCTCTTTACAATATTTAATCCGTTGTGTTCAGACGTGTGTAACGTGTGTTAGACTCGGTCTCTTAGGGACATAATAAACAAGAGAAAAACCTTATCTAAATACCTTTGTATAAAATGCATGATGACGATAATAGTGATGTATCAAACGTAGACCAATAAATCAGATATTTTTATCTTTAAGTAGGATGCAGTATAAACTAAGAATATGCAGACAACGCGTCATTTCAAATGAATCACCTTTTTCATACTCAACTAATGTTTAAAATAATGACTTTTAGGTGAAGTGTTTTAATAAGTATTATAAATACTCCTTTGAATAGGTATAAGTGAATATGTTATTGGTTGAAACAGACCACATCCTTTCAGTAGGTAGGTACTTGCTACGATCCTGTCTATAATTCAGTTTCTCAATATAAATATCAAAATGTTTAAAGCTAGATCGGCGCCGCCTTATACCACACCCGGCCACTTAGAGGCGACCGGGACTTGCAAGCCCATTATTTATATAAAAAAATAAAAACCGAATATTTTATCAAAACATTTTTTTCGACACAAATAGGGTGAAAGCCTACTATTGACAGCCCGGCCGACTTCGCTGTATTGAATGACGCCAGAGTTTAAGGAAAAAAACTGACCGTCTATAACCACCTTTAAACTTACTGGTTTCTAAGTCGTGTAACCTGGCGTGCCAATTTATTGTACCCAGAAAAGGCCCATTCGACAGGCATTAAGAGAGTGTTAGCAATAAATCCGACGCTTGCGCATGCGGATTCCCAGCACGACTGTACCAAGAACGCGCCGAGGACATTCACTTCCTTCGAACAGGACGTGCCTCTCAATAGTGATGTATTGTAGTAGTACAGTAGAATATTAAATTCAATACCTAACCGATTTCTCTATGAACAATTTAGCAATAAGTAGGTACATGTGTTAAGAAGTAAAACGATAGGTAGGTGGGTACTATTGGCTAAAGGGACAAGTGTCCGAGTTCAGGCAGCAGGAACCTCGAGATCGACATTAATTTTGCAATAGTGACTGTAAAAAAAAACATTATTTTTATATATTGTTGAAAAGACAGTAAAACTCCTACCTCTTTTTGATAAAGTGGAGACTAAAGTTTGTCAGTGTTTAAAAATAATGCTGTAACCAATGAGAATTTGTTGCTGCGTTGCATCGTGTTGAAGTTTCAATGCATAAATAATACACAGAAAATGAAACATCGTCAACATTACGCCTCATTAGTGAATAGGGCTTCATGCTTATTACAATGAAACTGAAATGTTTGACAATGGGCGTGTGCAACAATATCTGCAAATGTTACGCGGTCCTTTGCCCTACCTGACGTGCCTTATCGCAAGTCTAGACGTCCTCAGTCGACTGTAAGACCGTTTTAGAACAGGTTAATGACCTTTTTTGCCAAACATAGGACATAGGTACACTGAAATAGATCTACTTTCTTGGATTTTTATTTGTCATTTTATAATAAAAGACTTAGGTAAAAACAATAAAATACCAGTCAATGAAATCAAAAAATCTACAGCAGCTACAGTTATAAAGCATACTTAGTATTTTTAAATGTTTGGAACGATTAAACTCAAACCCTCTTATTATAAAACGGAGACTAATGCTTTTAAACTAAAAACTAAAACATTACCTACCACTATAAGTGGAAAAAAATTAATAGACCGATTTTGGAAATGCGTTCATTAGTAGAAACTTACTATTATTAGGCTATAGGTACCTGCAGAGAAATATTGACTAAGGAATAGTAAATATCCTAAAAAAAGATTCTTACTATTGTGAGCGAGGTAACGACAGAGAAAGATACATCATTGTACCTATAGATTCAATTAATTAACTGGTGAAAGTCAACGAACAAAAATTATGCCATATGGAAATAACATCAAAAAGTGGTTTCGAAGGAGTGTCTGTCGAAATTGTTGTTTTCATTATTTTGCATCACTAATTATAATTTTAGGCCACGTGTCGTAATTTTAAATATCGAAGCTGGAATATAAGGATGACGTTGGTCGTTACGAAATATTTTCTGTCACCTGAGCAAACAAGTTTCATTGACAAAAACCCCACGACCACCATTGTTCAAGGATGTACGGCTTCTGAGAACTGTTGCTATGTCTGACTGATCAAAATTATAAAATGATATGTGTACTTCTCTTCTCCTAAAAAATATTATATTATTATTTAGAAACATATTTGAGAAATGGGCTTGCGCAAACTGAATCCTTGCCAACATTAAAGCATAATTTTATGCAACTATACTGTAAATGAAAATATTTACTGTAGAACGTCATGGAAAACCGGGGAAATTGTAAATCAATACGCAATATTCAAAGTCTGCACCTCCCTTCAAGACAAATATTTTGATTGACGTGAATCATATACCTTGGGTTGAGTAGGTAACAGTTACGTTAAATTCAGAACGGGAATTTACTCCCAAAAGATTGGTACTTTTAGTGTGAGAAGAAAATCTTTAAGATTGGTCCTAAATACTATAGCCATAGAATCCAAAGTTGTTTACAAGATTCCTCGCAGATTCTACGATAAAAAGTTCGATACAGTTAATGGTAGTGGCGAGTCCTCAGATGACCACAAGGTACAATTACAACATGTTACAGTTACGATTGTGCCAATTATTCAATGTCCGGAAACGAATTGGACGAATTTTATGTGCATATACATAGATACTTCAAAGTATGTAAGTATATGTTGGGTTACTACAATCTGTCCAATTTTGTGTGATTGATATTGTAAGATAAAAAATACCATATTATATTCCAGTACCTTATGGTGTGGTTTGTCGGTACAGTGTGCAACGTCAATGTAAAGGTATCAATGAACTGCCATCTGCCGTTTACCTCACAAGCTAAACAATATTAAAACAAATGAGGATTGTTTTGAATGTAAAGTAGTGTATTATTCTTTTTTCATTAACATCAGCGGATCAATGAAACTAATAACATGTTTAGCTTATTTGTACTAGATCTCCAAGTTAGACAGTCTTTCTGTAAAAAATAATTAAAAATAAGTAGGTGTCATATTTGCCTTTCTGCTGCAAAATTATTTCTTCAATAGACAGATAAACCTATGAACATAGGTAAAAAAGGCAATATTGCACAAAACGAAAAGGTGTCACTGATTCAAATTTCAAACACTGCTTCAAAAACTACGAGTACGTTCTCGTTAAAACGGGCACGGGTAATTAGACAAATCTGAAGGGCACGAAGGTAGAGGTAGAGGCGATGTTTTTGCACGACGTAGTTAAAAACATTCAACTTGTGATTTTTTACTTGCGTTTATTACCGTGCAAAACCTCCTGATTACTTTTTAAAGCCTTATAATTACTATGATGACACTACATAGCGTGCGAGAAGATCTTTTAAAGTAAGAAAACATAAAAATATTATGTCAATGTAAAAACAGCTACACAGTCATAAAAAACAAAGATGCTTTAATAATGACTCTGACACTGTACTATTTCCTAACTCTGTGACTGTACGATACCTATTTTCTACATGAAAAAGATTGTCATCATAGGTTGGTTATGCTCGGTGTAGTACTAAGATGAATGACGTCATCAGTGAATCACAGCTGTAGTCGATGACTACCAAGCGAGTACCAGATACGGGGCCGCGATTGGCACAAATCATTACAACTACGAGAACTGCCTGCGGCATAGTAAGTAGGCGCCTGTCGGCAATTTAGTTACGGTCGGAGAATGCGCCTTGCGAAGTTCGTTTAAATGCAAGAAAGGAGTCAGTTAAGCTATTAACTGGTCGTTAGATCGACTTTATGTAGACGTTAACCTTAAATTTGTATTGCAAATTGATGCAATTGGTGATTGCGCCCCAAATTTTCACATGGTCTCTTGGACTACATTAGCACCATATGTTAACCAATAGTACCATAAATATGGCAATTTATGAACCTAGTTAGCAACTAATTATACGACCTCTATTTCATACAGAAGTACCTAATAATAGCAATCAATTGACTTTAATCAATCAAATACGACGGTAGCCAGCTTGAATAGTTTTACATACTTTGATTTAAAATAATACTCGGTCTAAATGTTTTCGACCGATTGCTTCGGTGTTTTGTTTGTCTCGAATCATAATACAGGTATAAATTTACGAATGATTAAAATATTATGCTTAGCTAAATGTGCAAAATTAACATAAATTCCATAAAAGGGTTAGGTATTTCAAATATAAATTCTTGAATTCAACCATAATTATTCAGATCCCAAGATTAACACTAAACAGTCATTGTTGTACCATAAAAGCTGAGATTCCACATTAATTAGATATTATGTAAGACTTGACTCAGAGTCACGAGTCTTGATAGAAGTCATTCAGTAGATACATACCTATAGAGTACCTGCAACCAACAACGTTTTCCTTTATCGTAGTTCACAGATTGTTTAACGATAACAACATTTTTATGTTGACTCCTGGATCCATAAATGTTACAAAATTAATACTTAAAGGTGAGACAGTCGTAAATAATGCAATGCATAAAAGTCAGAATATATTTTCTTAGATGAGAATAAGTTGATAAATATTAAATCTTTTCTAACAAGAAGTTGTAAAATCAACTTATAAAACACCTGTCCTATGGAGACTTATTTTATAACGAAGACTTATTGTTAAAACATTGTTACAAAAGAAGTACAGAGAACATAAAATCATTACTATACATTACGTACAAATACGCGTATTTACTTGCTACAAAAAGTAAAATAAAATCGAAGTTGCTTGCATGGAAACTTAAAGGCTTCATAAAACTACCTATTCCGTAGGGCCGGTATGAAGTCATCGTAAGGAAAATCGTTCTCGTACGATGACATAACTTTACCCAGGAAACAGCAGTAAGCGCCTGTTGTAAAAAATCCATATGTGAACGTGCATAAATCAACAGTTACATAAATATAAGCTTATCCATAGTTATTTTCCTGTATGAGTAACAAATTCTCAATAATTAAATACAGTAGAATCTTAGGAGTCAGAATAAATGAAATGTAGGATTTTTTAATACTTAAGTTTTCATTGCGAGGTAGGTTTTATCTAACCTATCTATGTACCTTTATTAAATAAAGATCTTACCTAAAATAGTACAATATTAAACATATTGGTATCTATTTTTACGTCATCACCAGTCTCAAATTATTAGAAAATATGAACTAATGTTATTGTAACTTTTTGTGCACAAATCTATGTTGCGGTTAGAACGTAGAACGTAGTCGCTCTAATTCCTTGATTAGTCTGAACTAGATAGATAACCTAGTAGAAAAGACTCGCATTAAACAGTTTAGTTATACGTTATAATAAACGTATCTGTTCACCGTTGTATTTATTTGGATATTTTATACCTAGTTTTAAAAAACTGGTAATAAAGTAACCGAGAAAGTTTTCCATAAAACTATAGGTATACCTAATTGAAAATTTTCTTGTTTCGAACAACACTAAGTCAAATAATAAAAAAATGTCCTTTTACATTTGAGAATTCTGACATTTTCACAGATTGGAATTTGTGATGATCTTACTCTCAGAATATTTGGCTTCAATATTTGAAAAATACATGCTAAATGTCGCATCTTTCCTCGGTAACCGAGTTCCTAGGTATTCTGCATTCTTCAACGGACCCGTCTGTAGTTTTTGCGCTGGTTTTTGCTATTACAAATAACATGACACCTCGGTCTTTGTATTGGTACCTTTCGGTTAAGCGTGAGTCATCGGCTAAACCAGTTCATCTCCAGCCGTTGACCTACTCTGTGAACTTCGTTTTAAAGGTGATAAAATTGGCAACGCAACGTTTTTAGCTTTTTGTGTTATCCTTATAACGTTTTGGTTCGATGAAGTCATGGCAATCAATCATGCCGTCCGTTTCATCCTATATTTTTTACCCTCGGATGATTGGGTAACCTAACTCTTTTGTTTCTGATTACTTAAAAATATCATCAAAACTTTACCCAATATTGATAAAAAATTTGTAAATTTCCACAATGCTCAGTTAGAGTAATTTGAAAACCACAAATACTTAAAACCAAAATATGGAATTCAACCACACGATAATTTATGATTGTTACTTAAACATGCAATTTGAGAATGAAGTAAAAAATAACTATAAAAACGTTTTGAAAACTTTGCCAAACTTTGCAAGTGTCTTAAATTCGCGCTTTTCAATGCCATCTATCGTCGAATAGCGGATTTAAAACTAACCCTGAAACCGAAGAAGTGTATGGAACGCTCGCAAGATCACTTGAGCGGGTTATTTTGGCCTCGCCTGCCGCCGGCCAGTTGGCAACAGCCCCGTCTCCATTTCATTGAGAACGAAGTTCATCCCGATTAGACCGGCCGACTCATTACCTCCGAAACGTCAAATGCTCAAATTATTCGCTCATAATAATAAATGTTATGTTCTGCAAAACTGTTTAACTCGCTATAGTCGCGCAAATTATGTGAAGCCAGTTACGAAATACAAATAGTAGTAGCGGTTTTCCAGGAACGCATCCAGACTGCTCATATGATGTTGATCTAAAATTTCCCAACAAAATTCTGGATTTTTTATATTTTCTAACACGTTCATGTTGTAATTTCGTAAATCGCAAACCGAGATGTGCACGGGAAACTAAAGACAATTTCATAAATAGGTAAGGTGATATTAGGATGTATCACATTACATACAATGTCACTGAAATTATTCAATCAGCCATCCAATAAGCAAAGTTGTTTTAACAGATGAGGTTTGCAAAAAAAAATATCTAAAAAACTATATTTTTTCTTCATGAAAACAAAACATAGGAATAACTAAGTGCTTCGTAAAAACTATTTTCCTCTTTAGGTGGGTACCACCTACCTACCGTCACCAAAACAGGATTTGAACTACGCAAAGTCTAGTCATATTTAATTCCAGTAATAAAACTAGTTTTCCATTTATTTAATCTTCTCGTTAGCGCTTTATTTGCCTATCATCGGATCATTTCATTGCAATTTCCTGTCACGCCTCAACTTTCCACGATATAAAGGATATATCTTACATAATTCACATTTACGTACTTTTCCTTTCCACGAACTGTCAGGCTTTTGTTGAGAGGTTTCTTCGGATGCAATATTTGCAGTGCTGACGTCATGTCTTAGGGTGACCAGATCTCCTGAAGATATTTTGTGTCTTACCCCGTTCTTTCGCGTTTCAAAAAGTCCTTAAAATGTTATTTGCAAGTTGACTATATTTTAATGACAATGTTAAGATTTAAAAAAATATATTATCCTATTCCGTAGGTTTTAAAAAAATTAAAGATAAGTCATCTATGGATCATTATTGGGTCTCTGGGAGAGGGCGTATTAGTATCTGACATGAAGATGTAGCTATTTAGTATCTTGTTTCTCCTCCCCACTCAGAAGTAGGTTTGTATTTAAGTGTTGTATTAGTGGCTGGGTCAATTTCGTCGAATTCATATTCCTCCGAAATTAACAACACTATCTTTATATAATTATTACATTTTAAATAGAAAAGGCTTAAGCTTCTATATACGAGTAACCGGTAAATTTTAAGATTTTGGAGGTATATAGAGGTAGGTTTGAAGACTGGCACAGTAAAGACATCTCGATGAGAATGGCCTAGCTATGCCTCAAACCACGGCCAGGTGAGAGAGCCCCACATAACTTATTCTCCTCCTAGCGGTTTGCGGAGTCCGCTCATAACTGTCTCATATCAGCATATCACCAGAGGGTGATAAAAGAAATTTTGTTATGTCTCCTTGAATCAATGGTTGCACTTGGTCACCCTGCACTGCACGTCCTAGTTAATTCACTTGCGTAACTAAAGTACCTTATGACGTAAGATTGGTATAAAATAAGATAAAGTGGGTAATAAACGTGACGTGACATTGGTGACGCATTGATGTTAATGGCAAATTTAAACGTATGGTGGTATTTCTGGCACCACAGTTATGTTGTGACGGGATGGGCTTAAAATAGTTTACCGTATTCTTATTAAAATACTAGCTACTAAGATATAGTATTGTTATAAATAAATCTTATAGCTCCAACGGTTGTCAGTTCTGCGGCTAATGTGACCAGCCCACTGCCACTTCAGTTTGCAGTTCTTGAGTGGAGACCGCGACTCGGTAAACGTAGTGTTGGACGCCCTGCTACAAGACGGGATGACGACATTCGAAGGCTGGCTGGAGTGAGCTGGATGAGAGTGGCCGGAAATCGGGAGCGGTGGCGTGCATTGGGGGAGACCTATGTCGACGAGCGTGGGTTGCTGATGATGATGAAATAAATCTTATAGCACTCATGTACGTAGATCATTCTTTAGTATTCATGAAAAATCTTGATGGGAAGTTGTTGAGAAGGAAAATAAGGAAAAGGAAAACTAAGATTTTTCCTTGTGCCTATTGATTCTTAATGATTTATTAAGCCTACCTAAGTTCAAACGATGATAATGTGACAAATCAGATCCATTAATTTATACTAATCTTTCCGACTGTGGTTTCTATTTAAAACCCAATTAGAACTAAAGAGTCGTAAATTGTTCTTATTAACTCGGTCGATTAACATTATCAGGCCTCCTTAATGTTGCGCCATAGATCTATATCTTAAATCCTGAGCTTTCCTCATCCAGTGGTCCCTGATGTGGTCTGCTGATCACCAACTTTTTGGAGATGTTGGACTGCTGTCCAACGAGTGGCAGACTACCCTACACTATGTTTGCCTAAATCTAGTCCTCTCCCCCTCCCCCTCCGCTCCAAGACATCGATGTTATAGATATTTAATAGGTAACATATTTTACCTTTTCATCCCATACCCATTTATTATAATTTGCTTAGACTAATAGGGTATTTGACAAAAAAAAATTATGTGTTTAATCAAAAGACCTCTCAATTTAAGAAATATTATTGAAAGAATTGCTCGATTGCATGATTACATAGGTATCATGACATAGATAACATATTTCGCCTTTTCATCCATACCCAATTATACTAATTGCTTAGACTAATTACGTAGCCATCAAAGGCTTATCGTTAACATATTTCTTAATAACATAGTATATTAACATCTATTATATTAACTTAATTCCAGTAATCACCGATGAATCTATAATGAAATATTATCTAATTATACGAAATTCCGTCCCGTGCCACTAGAATGCCGCTCATTGTTTTCCTAGACATATTATGTCTGCAAATAAGTAATATTAATGGCCAGCTAAGAATGCAATCGCAGTTACCGTAACGGTTCACCGAACTTACCTATAGACTGTCTAATGAGTCTGTTTCTAATTACATAGTCACGCTCGTTATTTACTACTTGGCCCGCCCTCACTTCGTTTGGAGGCATTAGTTCCACACCATACCGATAGATGGCGTTGGGCGTTGATTATATCGCGCATGTTTTTGTTTTTAGGGTTCCGTAGCCAAATGGCAAAAACGGAACTCTTATAGATTCGTCAAGTTTGTCTGGTTTCGGTTTAGCTTTTAAGCCTTGTTTCTCTAATTTACCTCTTTATGTATAGTATAGAAGATTATAGATATTGATAACATATTGTGTATATTGTATCATATTTTATAACTAAAAAGTTTTCGTAAAAAATTTGGTGATTGGATTTATTTTGATAACGCAATTATATCTGGCTTAGCAGAAATATTATCGTTGTACGGTGGATAGAGGTAAAAGCGAAATACTCTATGTATAACCACGGGGATTACAGGGAGTTTCTCATCTAATGTTGGCCGTAGATAAGTATTGCATTTAAGAATGCCTAATAATAAAACACGATTATCATATTGTCCTACGTCATAGAGGATACGAATTGAAAATTTCAATAAAGGTAACAATGTATTAGAACAACCTCCAAAATCGACCCAAGATATAAAACTACCTACCTACGCCATTTACCAAAACCCAGGCTTAGATACTTCTTATTTAGACTGTTGAAGACTGATGGATTTTTAACACTGATGGATGAATGAACCAAAAACATTGAACAGATTTCAGAAGTCTCAACATGCATTAACATGTTAATCAAAGTTTGTACACCGGCCAAAATAACCCAAGACCATCGTAGTGCAAGTTTGGCTAACAGACATCTGTGTGATCTCACCCCGTGATGGTTAGAGACACAGACGAACATACATAGAACATTTTAATAGGTAATAATAGTCTTTGATACACGAGTGTCGCCGCCAAAGAAGGTTCTATTCGCAAAAGACCGCTACTTGGCATTTTCGGAATTTAAAACCAATTACACTGGATTAAGGTTGAAAATATAAAGGCACTAGTGACGGCACTTAAGATGTAATTACTAATGACAGTGCTGTTGATATCACTTTTTCAAACACTTTCAGTATGGAATTGTGTATATAAGTAGGACTAGTATTATAAGATCAAATGCATCAAATAAAGATCAATTAAAATATACTAACGCGATATTTCTGCACTTTGTAGGGCCCTCTAGATATTTTCTTTATGTGGCACCTTGAACTACAGGACCTACTTACAAACAATTTAATAAGTGCTGTCAACTGTTTTACTATTGCTCGATTAGACTAAAGAGCTGAGCTTCTGACTTCATAGAAGAGGCTTTTATGTTAATGACAATGGAAACGAGACCATTCAGTGTACTACAGCTAACTCTACAATTATTCTGCGCTTATTCTTCTTAGTTGAATTATTTTATTTATCAACTGCTAAGTAGTGAAATATGAAAAATATCGCCGTATTAATGAATATAATAGACATTTTATGAAGTCTTATTTTGCATACTTTGTAATATCATACGATGAAATAAATATACTGCGCTGTATCAAAATTTGTTTTTCCATCAATTCGAACATTTCACATACCTACGTTGTAGTAAACGCAAAACGCCCACATACATACGGTGTGTGGAACGATAGCCGTCCCGCTCGTGTTATGTCGCGTGATCACATTTGCGTCCAGGACTTACTATCAAATTCACTGGGATGCTTATTTAAAACGTTGATTCATAATTTGATGCTTTATAAAAGAAATATTTTTTAAGATCCATCGATAATCCAAAGAAGAAATAGCACCCTAGATTTATCTTTGATATCCGTCTCTGCCTGCGCCAGTTCTTGTCCTTCTTCTTCATTCTTTTTCTCAACGGAGTCATTGCACTGAATCACGGTCACACTCTTTTCGATAAGCTCCAGAAGGTTTCATTTTACCAAATCTTATGAAATCAGATATAGTATGTAAGTAGGTCAAATACCTTTTCGTAAAAGATACACTGCCCTGTACCTTGCAAAACATTTTCAAGAGTTTATTATGAGATATCTTAGGACTTAGGACTAGACGCAATAACTACCTGCGTGGTCAACTTTGTATACTGTTCTTTTTACAGTATATTCTTATTTTCTACATTGACAAAACTTTTTGCTTTATTTTTTATTCTACATTCCGTATTCAGATAAAGCGATAGATATATTTTCAAACCGCAGACCATACTATTGGATCAAATTACAAAACAAGTTCAGGAACTTAGAAGTTTAAGATTTTGGATCTTTTGACAGATTTGTAAACCACACCAATGGCCTTGTAGCCGATAGTAGCTCATCTGCGTGTCGTGTGTTATGTGCGCATTCTACTTGGTGGTTGGTACTTGTGTTGGTACCTACAAAGCTAAAACATGTGGCCAGTGATCCGTTTACGATCGTGATAGATTCGTTCAACCAATCAATGCGATTTAAATCCGTAATCCAGAACAACTCTGCGGCCTGAGAATAAACACGCAACGATTGTTTGACAGACGTTTTACACGCCATTCAAAATATTAACGTTCTCAATAAAATAGACACACCAGACGATGCCGCGCTACATCTCATTTATTGTATTTAGCGTAAACAATTTCATCTAAAGATCTTTATGAAACTGTTTTTACTTTTACAAATAAGCTATTTTTGATGACAAGTCACAATATTATTGCTGCGTCATTTATCTTTTTATAAAAATTTCCTATGAAATAGGACGCGCGACGGGTAGCGCTTGAGAAGTTTTTTCAACCGAGATTCTAGTAGAAGTATAGTTTAGAGCACACAGCTGAATCCATCCATGCAGTGACCGTAAATTTTAATGAGTTCCATCCCACACACACCATGGGTTGCTACAGATGAGATTTACTCAAAAAATAGATTAGGCGACATCGTGACGCTCTGCGCGCCGCGGCGCCACCGGCGGCGGCTGGCACGGTCGACGGGACGCCTCTATAGTATTTGTTTGTGGACGTCTTCGCATCTGTTTCGTTAAACATCCGCACGTTTCAGTATTGGGCCAATTCCCCGCACAATCGGTGCGAGTGGTAACTTGGTCGCGCGTTCGACGTGTAATTTTTTCAACGCCATTTTCAATTTTCTTTTCACCAGAGTGTAGCTCTACCGGCTGAAATGAATTTCGGGACGATGTTGCGGAAATTCGTAGTGCTCTTGTTCGACATAAAAGAAGTGTTCAGTGAATCGCTCATCAACGTCCTGTTGAAAGACAGAGTACTGACGATTTTGTAAACTAGTGCGAAATCACCTCCCCCACTGAATAGTATTCTCAACTGTGTGATAACTTCTTAATTTAAGGTTAATACAACATCAGATAAAGCGCTGGTTACGCCATTTCTGTTAATGCAGTATTACACTGTTACGATAAAGACTGCGAGTTTATAAGCTTTAAAATTGTTATTGTTGACTATCCGGCTGATAGCGAGTCGGCTGACCGAGGAGTTTGTTTGATGCTAAGAACGATGTCGGGGCTTAAGAGATGCATAAGCCAATTGTCTATGTTTATGACTGGAAAGCCTGTGAATTCCTCGGAAACTGCGTGGAGAGATGAATTACAAAGGTGAGTCCGTCGGTGTCATTTTTACTGAACATCTTATGAAACGTGTGCAATTTTAAGACTTCTACGCAGTGTGTGTCACTGGATGGCACAAAGACAAGGCAAGTGGAGAAAAGTGGCCTTACATACCCGAATATTTGGCAACGGGTGATCGGGACGTTTGTTGTACAGGATTTCTCAGAATCAATATTTCGTGTAAGAAATGTTTGCTTTCGCAATCAGTGGCCGGCTAGTTATACATTCCTGTAAGTGTACTGAATGTTTATAAGCAACGTTTAAATTAATCAACAACCAGGTGTAACCGCATTTCTTGCGTGCCGATCGTTTGAAAAGTCGCCTATTGTGATACCCAACGGACTTAGAGAATGTCTGCAAAACCCAAATGAATGTTACATTTTATTAAAAAATGCAGTTTTTATGGTTTTGTGACTAAATTACGCCTTACATATAAACGAATCCCTTGTTCAGAGTTATCAAATCCACAGTAGCGCAGATAACACTACGTAATAAGAATCATTTTAAGCTTCAGCACACATATGTAGCTCGTACGTGTGACTATGATCTAAAATTCATACACTAACACTATTCTACTAAGTATGGGAGCTGAGAATGTTGCAAAGGCTTATGAAACGATTTATTTTTTCTAGTACTCATAACTAAATGTACACGTAGCGCAACCAACAGAGAATGATGGAAACATTAATTTCAGAAAGACCCAACACTACAGAAAATTTATTACCACGACCGCTCTGTTAAAAGTGTACAACTAAGATATAGTATAGTATTTGTTTTGCTAGTATGTTAACCCTTTTAATTACTGGGAAAATGGTGATTACCATCTTGAGATCTGGTACCATAGGTTTACCATAGGTCTAATATCTAGGCGGTACCTAATACTGTCCATGGTTTGGGAAACATTGCATCTTTGTATCTTTTGTTATTGACTTATATTGCTGTATTATGCGCAATTTCTGCGGAATTTATTGAAATTATTAATTGAATTTACCACACCTAAGTAGTTTTGCAATTTTCAACACAAGCTTTCGCAATTTATTACCACTAAATCGTCAATAAATTACCAAGTAATACCAAAAGTTATGGTGTGTTTCCTGTTTTGCTTAAGCAATTAGCATTAACCACGCAGTTTTCATGTCTTGAGGTTTTCCTTCATAGTTAAGTACTACAAATTTTCCGAAAAGTCTATTAGGGATAATAACTAACTAAACTGTGCTTAATTTGAAATGTTAGTGTTAAATGTTTGGCCTTAATCAAACTAAAAGCATGGTATAGGTACAGGTTTCACGACGTATCTTTGGGCGATGTAGGGATGTTAATGGAAACATCAGCCTCAGCTCAGTACAGTCAACAACAATAGTTAATGTAACTTTCTCGCAGCTAGTGACACTTATGTTCTACGAAATAAGTACTATAAACTGCAATATACGAGTATGTGCAACTACTTTGATTGGTGCATTTGTAACTGCTTAGTAATTTTCAAGTCATAATCTTAGTTTATAGTAAGTAATTAAAGTCCGACTTATAAAGTTTTATGTTGGGTGTAACCATAGGTAGATAATTGAGATTTACGTAGTAAGTAGAGAAATTAGTCATTGCGTCTTGTATTTTCTTCTTAGGCTATATTTTCTACCGCCTTACTCTGTCAGTCTATCGGCTATCTTTCATAGACATACATGAGGCACTTCGATCACAAAATAGGGATTACACACAGAAGTAAGACTTTGACCTGATTTTGAATTCATAAGAGTTCGTTGACATATGCTAGGGTTGTTGCCCGGCATAAGTACATAAGTGCGCGGCTTCTACCATAGACCTCGACAGTTTGACAATCTTATGTCATAAGTTAGGATTAATGTGGTCGAAAAGGCGTTTTTGCCCGTTAGTGCGCATGCGTGAGTACATGACATATTTTTAGCTCTTAGTGGGCAGTCAGCCTTCTGTGTCAGTCCCTATTTTGTGCTTCGATCTTAGTTCACTCTAAAGAAAATGATGTACGTCTGTCTAGCCGAACTAAATGTATCCTTGTCAGTGCATATAAGTACTATTTATACGAAATATTGTAGGCACCTACATTGAGAATCTTTCCGCATCCGAAAAAGAAAAATATGCATAACCTTTTGCACATGGTACCTAAGTACGACAATAATTGGACTTCAATGTTTGTTTATGGCTCATAACCGTTTTGTGTGGCGAGGAAACTTAATTTGTATGATGACAATACATTATATGGCTTTGAGAGGTGTTACATTTGTATAACGAAACGGGTACAAGGTTTATTTGACGTTAAGCTAAGTAATACCTCGCCTTCAATATCTGAATATATTTTAATAAATTTATATAAAGAAATAATTTATGACTATGATAAGTAAGGATAAAGGAGACGAAAATAAACGATTTCCTAAAGTTATAGAGTTCATAAGGGTTATTATATTACTTTTGTGCCCGACTCTGTGTCTACGAGTATTTCACTTGTTTTTAAAGATAAACTGCGCGATTCAATTCTTGAACTAATTTATAAAGTGCCTCCAACCTCGGTGGTCTAGTCTCTCACACTTGGCCGGTTTTTTCAATGAAGAAATCCACGTGCCACTTCTAGTCTCCTTGCAAATCGATCAATACGTCAATGCATAGTAATCAGCTAAACGCCGGCAGGCACTTTAATCAACCGTACTGTATTCAATTAACCCGTACCTATTTGTTTTTCGCATACCATAGCACTACTTGTCATAATTTGTAATCGACGCGATTAATCTCGGATAAACAACGTTTAATATGACGCCGCCTCGTTATTACTAAGTTAGTAAAATGCAGCCTAAGGTGATTTTCCACCATAAGAGCGAGACGAGACGAGGCGAGAAGATATTTAAATATGTATGGCAAATTTTCAACCCTCTCCTTGCGCATCTATGGTGGAAATGGTGAGAATTGACGTGCTGACGATATATGCGAGGCGTGAATTCAAATAATTTTGTTTGTGTAAACATGAACCGTATTGCTTCCGATATAGAGTACCTATAAATTAACTCGGCAATAAAAGTTGATGTTGCACTAAGGCGGATATGAGGAGAGAAGAATTAAAATTATGTATGATAGATATCGTCTCGCCGGGTCTCGCCCCTCTGGTGGATAATCACCTTTATACCGAAGCCAAGATTATAAAGCCTTTATGGCTATCAAAACGTTCCTATTAATTTAACTTATCCAATACCTAATGTCTACTCGTAGGCACAGCTCCTAGGTATGTATATCTATTTATGTGGATAGGGAAGGAAAACCTATGACATCCAATGAATACCATCATATTACGATGGTTTCAGTGAATCAATAAGGTCTACTTACTCGTAACTAAATTAGTAGTTTTGATGTGAACTTTACAAATGGTTTCTACATCTCACAAAAGTTGACTTTTTGATTCAAATCATCATCATCTTAGCGTTTTGTCCCAGCTGTGACCCAAGCTTTCGCTTCGGACCCCTGGGTCCGTTAATGTCAATATTTGATTATTAAAATGTTTTTTTTTTATTAAAATGTAAAAAAAAATAATTGTTAGTATGTAAGTATTCTACATTGTATGTAGTATTAACATGTCATCTACTTCAACGCGGAAACCGTGGTAAAATACTGGACATTCCTATGTGCGTTTAAATTTATCATTATTTATTTATAGTTTTTCTTCGGTATGCATGTAGGTACTAAGACATAATAAATGTTTCTAGTAATTGTGTAATACTCGACGCCAAGATCTATTTACTTCAGTGTTAGTGTTAATACCTATCTGATGCAAAATAATTAGAATATTCCTAGTGGCAACAATATAAGACATCAGGAAAATATTTATCTGATCTTTATTTATTTCTTTATTTATTGTTGCATGCATCTTCGTACAATAGGTGAAACGAATAGTTTTTTAGATCCCGTTTTAATAATTTATAGGTGAATTGAATGCCAAGAGGCATTTTCTGCCAGATAACCTAGTTTGTAGTAGAAAATAATATAAATTTATACCTACTCTGTACTATTTATTAGTTAAGACTTATGTAATTAACAAAACACTTGCGCCGTATACTCGTAATCGGACGCCAAGCGACATAATATATGTATGTGTACAACTTGAAACTAATGCCCCAAAACGATTGAAGAAAGGGGGGCTACTAGTTATCTATAAATGACAATTTAAGAACTATGAGGTGCTTTATACATCTGAACTGCTTTTCAGAACATCCAGCCCGCGAACACTTTATAGAGATATGGATCTCTTGTCTTTTGTCTAGGTCATATCGGCACTTTAGCGTCTTCCATAGGAATTTTCCAAGTGCTCATCAGAAGCTCCATAAGTATTTGCTAAGACTTTATTGAATTAATTTGCTGTTTGAGCGGCGCGTCTAGACGAGAACATTGATGTCATTTCTCACAGTCAGGGTTGCCAAGTCTTAGAAATGAATAGCCGGACAATCCAACCAGTTTAGCCGAGCATTTGGGTAAAAAAAGGGCCGACACACAAAATTTTAGTTTTACTATAATCACTAAACGAGAGGGACGAGTAGATGTGAGCCAACTTTTGACAGGGGTTTTACTCCAAAAATAAAAATAAGCCAAATGTTGGCTCAAATCAAAAGTTGACTCCTTCCAACACAATAACAAATGCAAAATAACCGTTCAAATTTTAAAGACCTAACAAAATCCTGAAAGGCCACAGTCTTATTTGGCCGGACACGTAACTAAAACCGCCTGATTATGCCCGGCTTTTCCGGACGCCTCGCAGCCCTACTCGGAGTCAAGGACGGTTTGATTGAGATATGAGTTGTTTGGTCTCATCACTGATTTAATTGACTTAGGACACTTAGGACCTATTTATTACCAATGTTTCTTGTTATGATGATAATAAGATAACTTACAGAGTTGATTGTAAACAGGTAAATACATTATAAACTTTAGGCCTCTTTTTTGTTTGGGAAGTCGCAAACATAACATTTTCTAATTTGGACATCTTTAGGAATAAAAAAGTAAACTAAATCCGGACAACGCTATTGGTTTATCTGAATCTGTTTTTTTTTATGTTTCTTACCAGGAGGAAGGAAATATCCTTCCTCATTCATTGTTTGTTCAATCGCGTATATACTAACTTTTAATTGAAACAATCCACGTGGAATAATTGATTATATCTCTGAATAATTTTGCTCAGAATTGCCATAATTATTTTGATACGATCTTTTAATGTCGTACTTGATCGTATGTCCATAAATTACGAGTAGATACAACGACACTACTCGTTTTTCTCTAAGGAAAACCAGAAATTCATACTTAAGTATGTATCCAAGTAGTCCATAGTTTCTAGGACTCTACGTATTATCTACACGAGTATGTGTATTACCAGAAGAGTAATTCTACTTTCTACGTACCTCTACAGACAAAAGCGATAACATATTATAATATTTTCAAATTGAAATGTAAAATATTGTACTACCTACTTGAAAAGATAATAACATTTCAATATAAAAGCTTTTCTGCTGATATCTCAAATGCAAGGCATACATTTTATGGTGTCCCTTTTAAGCGATAAAATATCTTGAGTGCTTTTAAAACCCTCATATAGTATAAAAGCACGAATACGCATGTTTTATTGAATATTGCCATACATTTTTTACATTGAACTTAGAGACGTTGAGTGAGTTAAAATCAATGAAAAATACAATTTAATTAACAAAAAAACATTACTTGTAGGTGTGAAGTTATGCATGATCTTCGCCATAAGATACTTTTTATACTTTTCCTAGTTGAATTGAATTTCATGCAAATGAATTTGTTTAAAAAGACAGTTAATTTCAAACTCGAGTCCATACCGTTCAAGTTAGTGAAATTGTGTTCATCCTTGTTAACAAGTTTAGTAAATGTGTAAGCAGTTTTTTCATCCAATAGGTTAACATTGGTGAAAACGTTTGCTATAAAATACCAGAAACAATGCTGATTCCACTTGACATGACAAATGTTGTTTACCCAGTCGATTTACAACAATCGGCGTAATTTGATTCCGCTAAAACACGTAATTCAGTGACCACCTACTTGTGACGTCTGCTCCCCATGTTTTCATTTAAATTACGTAGCTAACAAGTTCAACTAATATATTAGTCTGCATTATAATGCAGTTTACTAAATACTCACTTTCATTTTAAAAAGCGTAGGTAGTAATTCGCTGATCAATGTTCATTAAATTGTAGTTTATAGTTCTTAAGTATTTCTTCTTACCCATATTTAAACATTAACTGTCGATGAACAGAATCTGGGGTAAACTAACGTAGGCAGTCGATTGATAGGTACTTGTATAAGTACTTGGTTTATTTCGAGAATGCAGATTTTGGAGAAATCTTTGAATCCATTTGGTTTCTGAGACTTTTGCAAAATACAGAATATAAATATATTTTTACGTGAAATGTATCTGTTCCAGATACCGTCAAGCCCGCTACGCTGCCAGACGCGTGAAAAAGCGCGTCATCTTCAAACACGGAGACTGCAACGTTGTCCAATGGAACGTGGCCAAGCGCAGGCGCCGATACCTGCAGGACATCTTCACCACCCTCGTGGACGCCCAGTGGCGCTGGACGCTGCTCGTGTTCGCCCTCTCCTTCATCCTCTCCTGGCTTCTATTCGCCCTCATATGGTGGCTCATCATTTTCACCCATGGCGACCTCAATCCTCCCGATAACCAAAACGTCACATTCGTTCCCTGCCTAAACAACGTCAACACCTTCACCGGGTGCTTCCTATTCTCCGTGGAAACTCAACACACCATCGGCTACGGCTCAAGGACCACAAACGAGGAATGCCCTGAAGCCATATTCGTTATGTGCATTCAGAGTATTGTTGGTGTCTTCATTCAAGCTTTTATGGTAAGATTTTCTGTCTTTTGTTTCTCCATTAGTGGTTTTTGAGGATTAAGTAATTTCCGTAATAACAGTTACTGGTCAATAGTTTTGTTGTTGCACTAAACATTACCAGAACATAAATCTTTTTTATGTCCTCTTACACCATGAAATATGTTCGTTAATGCGGTAATAAAATTATGCTCGTGAACTATGAATAAATAAAGTTCTAATATTTAAGCATTAAGTATCAAAAAATCTTCCTGCTTCGAAGCTAATGTGAAGATAATTTAATATCAAAATAAACTTGGCACTGATCCAAGCGTATTAACGCAACATACTATATGATCCAACCAGATGCTCTCTTAAAAATAATTACCTACTCGTTTGTATACGTCATTTAGCAATTTCACAAAGAGTACAAATATGCACTGCAAAGTACAATGACATGATAAGAGTACGCGTATAGTTTTTCTAATTAGTAAATACTTTAAACATAGACCCAAGGCGTCCTATTTTCAGCATCTGCAAGTAGACGCATGTCATTGGTATACTGTCCAGTATACGTTTAGACAGTATGCAACAAGGTTATTCTAATTTTAGGTGGGAATCGTGTTCGCAAAGCTTTCTAGACCTAAAAAACGAGCCCAGACCCTGTTATACTCCAGGAATGCTGTCATTTGCCTGCGGGACGGGCAGCTGTGCCTGATGTTCCGCGTCGGAGACATGAGGAAATCGCACATTGTCGAGGCCCATATCAGAGCACAAATTATCCGCCGCAAGGTATATTTTTACAACAAAACGGAGACTGGTTAGTGATTGGGGATTTCCGTCAGCACGCTTACCGTCTATGTAGAGTTCCTACTGACACCACTCTCTTGTTCGAACCTGCGGGTGTTGAAATCTAACAATGACAGTACCGTTTTTAGATTTTGGCTCCCACAATCTGTAATGTAAACTTCAACTTTTGTTTCTCTCTTGTCCATAGGTGGGTCTAATATTTGCGAAGCTGGCCCGAGCCAAAAAGCGTAACACCACGCTCCTGTTCTCAAGGAATGCGGTGATTTGTTTAAGGGACGGGGAATTTTACCTTCTCTTCCGTGTCGGAGACATTCGCAAGTCGCATATCCTTGAGGCTCACGTCCGCGCCCAGATTATTCGGAAAAAGGTAATCTTCTGCCCGGTAGTCTGCCACTTAACATTGCCTTCGATATTTTTATTGATGTTGTATTTCGATGTGAAGTTATTTTGACATTTTTAATTCGACCCATCTATGGACTTGTCCGTTATCGCTTACTTACACTGCCTGCTGTGTGCTTTCTTTTACATTGTGTATGCTTTCTTGTTTTTGATTTTCTATGCATTACTTGATACGGCTTTAATTGAGACTGTTTTAACATAAATAAATTACGGCATTCTTAAAATCTTGCCAAATTTTATTGGAAATTCCGGTTTTAAAAGAAATTCAAACTCGCGTCACCAAATGCGGGTGTATGCTGCGTTTTAACATACAATTAAATATGTTTTCATTATTTGCAACATTCAAATGTATGCCTCATTAACATTATGTATATGTCTTCTCGCTAAAATATGACTTATTTTACCCAATGTTTGGCTGAGATTACTTTGAAGGCGTTCCAAATCCATGCATTCATCATCCAAATATTATTGCGCTGTAGATCTTTTTGTTTCACGTTCAATCATCATCATTCTCGTGTATTAAAACCACCTGTACTTAAGTCACATAGCACGTGTGGGTGCAATGTTGTTAGTAACTTAGCTACTTATAGTTTCTAGAGTATGGTGCCATGATTTATGATTAATAAATCAGCACGTGATTTTATGACGTTTTAATGCTCACTCACACCATAACATATTGTAGGTACTATTGTAAAGTTTATAACTTAGTTCCTACATATAACCACCCATAACTACTACATACAATAGCGCCTTCTGGAACGAATCTAATCATTCGACACGGTGACTCTGAACCATCTATGTGAGTTTATTTTTATATGTGCGGATATTATTAAATATTTTTCATGATGATTTTCTACTTTTATCAACTTTTAATCCTAACTTTTATCTACTCGGCACATGATCTCGGCAATTATGCCGACATCATGTGCATCATAACATTTCCAATTAAAGCTGTTATTTTCTTTCTGAAACGAATAGTAACAAAACTAATTTGCACGTGTTTGTTTTGGCGCTTTATTTAATATTAATCCATTTGGCTGAAATTATCTTAATATGCTGGACACGGCAGATAAATAAAATAATAGATAGGTAGATTCATTATATTCTCAACCAGACACATAGGTAGTGCATCATATTCTTATGTACCATGTGACTGCTCTGTCTGTAAAATTGAATGGACTAAAATATGTAATTAAATGTCCTAAACACAGTTATAAGGGATATTTTTACATGTTGCATCGGTGCTATGAACTGAAGTGCCTTGTTTTTGTCTTTCAACTTCTAAATAAAAGGAAAAAATGTTTTAACTTTGACCACAGTACAAATTACTTGCACTATTGGATCAAACATTTATTTCCCACATATATTAATCTTAAAAATTTAAATTACATACTTAATTGAGATGATCCGTCCCGTTTGCCGTGACCTACGTGTTGCTCCATTTATAAGTTTATACGTAGTCTGAAAGGGGCTGATTGATGTAGAGACGGAGCCAAATTGAAATTACCGTTTCTTCTACTAACTTTACAACAAAATATTCATAATTGGTTTTAGTTTCGGTTGGAAGATCCTTAGGATTAGTTAGATGATAGAACATGACTTCATGCTATACATGACAAGCTTCTCGTGAGAAAGTATCGATATTATTAAAAGTTATAGTATCCAACGTAGTAGAAAGGGCCTTGCACCAACCAAAACTGCTGCCAACTCGGTACATACGTAAAGGGCTATTGAAAGTTTAAAAATAAGAGCTAATCAATATGAACCTGTTTTGGCTCGTTCTTGCACCTCATGTGTTGAACTAATTAGAACGAGACAATACGATTCTTACGTATTAGTTAAAAAGGAACATTATGTACATCAAACGTAATTTCAATCACGTAGTCTGGTGGTGGTAGTCTTCGCTTTTTTTTATAATTCTTCCTTTAAATTCACAATGTGCCAGCTATTGCTGTGACTCACCCTCAACTATTTACTAAACTGTATATGCTTACAAACAAAAACTTGTTCATTAGCTTACAAAATCTTTCAAAATGTTTAGATAACTAGAGAAGGCGAGATGCTGCCATTCTACCAGCAAGAACTGAAGGTCGGAGCAGATGGGGAAGAAGACCGGCTGATGTTCATATGGCCCATGACCATAGTCCACAAGATCAATGAGAAGTCACCACTCTACAACCTCTCCGCTTCTGATATGCTCAGGGAAAGATTCGAGATCGTCGTCATGTTAGGTGAGACTTTTACCCTTCTTGAATCAGCTGGAATTTTAAACATGCTCATATTAGTTGAATGAATCTTTTAATAAAAGCATCAACGTACCTATGCTAATATATAGAATGGTAAAAACTCATATTTTATCTTTTTATGTTCAATCTGCGCTTTTGGGACGACTGCCAAAAATATGCTAATTATGGCGTCTCTTGTATGATTGAATATCCCACTTCCAGATTCAAATCTATTAAATTACGTAGCAAGCTTGGGTTGGTTACATGATCTTATGTACGATTTGCCACGTCCTATTCATCATGGTACGCCTCGGGTATGCCAAATGAACTTTGGGCTAAAACATCACAAGTCACCTCAAGAACGAAAACCAGAAATATAGAAGTCTTATTATTAATAGGTGCATAATCTGGCCCTACAGTGATTCAGAATAATATATTAAGATTGCATTGTAAATACCATAATTCACTGAAGATTCTCTAGAAGCAGCAAAGGTGAATCGAGTTCGCACAACGACAGACAAAGTACGAAATGAATTTGTGATTTATTTTGGCCCAAGCCCAACACCGTATGTTCATGGTATCCGATAATATTTTGTATTCAAATCTTCCAGGATCAACCTCATTTAGTTGAGGATCACTATAATAAATATATGTGATGCTCAAGATATGTGCTATGCATAAATACTATCCAGAAAACTATTGAAAAGATTATTTGACTTTACCAATAAAAATATTTTTTTGGTTTCAACAGAACACTCCATTAACCCATTATATCTGTCCGTATAATTTATGCTGTACAGTCGAGGAGACACAAACAGAAAAATATGAAAATGTTCCATAACGAAGAAATTGTGAAGATCGTAGAAAGTAAATCTGTACTAATGATGTCATCATCTGATAACGAACGATGTTTCCACATGCTCTTGGCACTTCCGTGACATCCTCTTGGTAATTTGCCCTAAACTATGCGTATGACAACATATACTAATCTATACAGATTTATAACAGTTTTTGAGCTAGAAATAACACTAATTTATAACTGTTTTAAATTAGTTTTTCAATCAAAGTAGGTAGTCCCTTCGGGTAATCTTACAATATTCCTTTAGGTACTTAACAACGGTGAAATAAACTAGAAAACAATTGATAGCTAGCAGGAAGATAAAAAAATAATAAAAAATCCTAGGAGATAAACCACGTAGTGTTAAACAAAGAGCCCTTACATATGGCACGTTTAGAAAACATTAACATTGAAAAATTTACATAAGTAATAAGTGAGATTTCATTTATCTCGTCCGACATGTGATATTTAATAATAGGAAATAATACAAACCTGAATACAAAGGAGCCCGACATGCATTCTTGTGACTATGTTGTACTACTATGTTGTAGGACCTAGGTGCTTTTAATTATGATTTGAATCTGGAGGAAGTAATTAAGTTAAATTATGTTTTTATGATTATGATTTTACTATAACATCATTTGGGTCCATAATTATATAAATTTTACATGCCATTACTTTATACCTTAACCTTACCTTTGTGCCGTATTTTTGCATAGAGAGATTCTGATGCAGGAATTCGAGTTAAAGTGCACTATCCAATAAATTATGCGAGGAAAACAGACTTCAGAATCAAGAAATCATAATATTTTATTGTTTATCTTTTTAATAACAAGACACGTTAACTTTTAATAAACCTCTATTTGATAGTTATACCAGCTAAGTGCATTCAATGCACCGAATTATAAGGTGCAACATTGTCGGTAGTTAAAATTATTTCCTTTCCATTTCTTGGTCTTTTTAATATAAGCTGTACCTATATTTAAAATAAAATTGTGTATTCCAGAGGGTGTAATCGAGTCAACGGGCATGACAACACAAGCCCGGAGCAGTTTCTTGCCTTCAGAAATATTGTGGGGTCATCGCTTCGAGACCATGGTGACCTTCAGGAAAGACACGGGAGAATATGAGGTGAACAAAACGCAATCAATTACTGACCCAATGTTGAATGATAAATCATGTCAAGCGAATAGCGAAATATATTTTGTTCTCATTTCATTTCCTTTTGATTCTTTTTCGTTATTATATCGATGAGGATGAACAAATGGATGCGATAAAACAATGAAACAAATCATTTTAGAATAGGTGCCTAAATTATATTTGGATAACGGACCTTTTCTAATAGATTTTCTAATAAGTAATAGTTTTTCTTATCTATAATATTAAAACCAGCTAATTTAACATAGTCGTCTAGACACTGATAAAGCGTTTTCGATCGAATGGTGACACAAATGATTTTTCCGGACGTTATAAATTAAGAGCAGCTCGTCTTCAAAATGCACAAACAATTACATATGTGCAAAATTTATACTATTTACATACATCCTACGTAAACACAGAAACAAGCAATATATTGACGTATATTGTGCATTTAAGCACACAACTGTTAGTTTCCGGGGGAAACCAATAACAACGTTTGTTCCGCGTTTTAAACAAACCTCATTGACAGAGTCTTGTGAGAATGATGCTTGCTTTTTGCATTAACTTTACGATTTGTTTCTGCGGTTTTTGCCTTCTGTCGGACTCTCCCCGTTTTATGCAATCTGTGAAATCTGTGATCACTGTTCAGAAGGCCATTCGAAGTTAAAGTGCACTATCCGATATAAATTATGCGAGGAAAACAGACTTCAGAATCAAGAAATCATAATATTTATTGTTTACCTTTTTAATAACAAGACACGTTAACTTTTAATAAACCTCTATTTGATAGTTATACCAGCTAAGTGCATTCAATGCACCGAAGTATAATGTGCAACATTGTCGGTAGTTTAAATTATTCCTTTTCCATTTCTTGGTCTTTTTAATATAAGCTGTACCTATATTTAAAATAAAATTGTGTGATTCCAGAGGGTGTAATCGAGTCAACGGGCATGACAACACAAGCCCGGAGCAGTTTCTTGCCTTCAGAAATATTGTGGGGTCATCGCTTCGAGACCATGGTGACCTTCAGGAAAGACACGGGAGAATATGAGGTGAACAAAACGCAATCAATTACTGACCCAATGTTGAATGATAAATCATGTCAAGCGAATAGCGAAATATATTTTGTTCTCATTTCATTTCCTTTTGATTCTTTTTCGTTATTATATCGATGAGGATGAACAAATGGATGAGATGAAACAATGGAACAAATCATTTTAGAATAGGTGCCTAAATTATATTTGGATAACGGACCTTTTCTAATAGATTTTCTAATAAGTAATAGTTTTTCTTATCTATAATATTAAATACAGCTAATTTAACATAGTCGTCTAGACACTGATAAAGCGTTTTCGATCGAATGGTGACACAAATGATTTTTCCGGACGTTATAAATTAAGAGCAGCTCGTCTTCAAAATGCACAAACAATTACATATGTGCAAAATTTATACTATTTACATACATCCTACGTAAACACAGAAAACAAGCAATATATTGACGTATATTGTGCATTAAGCACACAACCTTTAGTGTTTCCGAGAAACCAATAAACACGTTTTGTTCCGCGTTTAAACAAACCTCATGAAGAGTCTTGTGAGAATTGATGCTTGCTTATTAGCATTAACTTTAACGATTTGTTTGCGGTTTTTGCCTTCTTCGGGACTCTCCCCGTTTTTATAATATGCTGGTGAAATATGACCACTGTTCAAGATGACGTGCTTATTTCCTTTGTAACTTTTTACTCAACTGGAATCAGAAATATATTTTAATACCTTCTTTTGTATTATTATAATAGCCATCCGTAAAATAAATTTTATTTTATAGATGTCATGTAGTGCAGGTAATTTCCTAGTTAATAAATCTTGACTGCATTCTTGCGAGTTATTAAACGTTCATGATGTACTTTCCTTTATGATAATTAGTCCAATAAAATCAATAAATCAATCTCTTGTATACCAATACCTAGACAGAATTATGACATCATTTCACAATGCTGATTATTATTTCCTAGTTTATTAGAATTTTTACAAATGTTATATAGGTACAATGTCTTCATTTCAGGTGGATTATACAAGATTTAACAATACGTATGAAGTAGACACGCCCTTATGCTCCGCCAAACAGCTTGATGAACTTCGAACTACCGTCTCCACTTCCCAGAAATTAGGTATAGAACATTATATTGTATTTTTTTATAATCATTAGAATCATTATCGTTATGTTAAATTTTGTTACCTACTCCAAGTACTGAGCTGTGAGTTTTTAATTGGTAAATTACTATAAGTACATAGTATTCACATTTATTTGGTAGAAATTATAAAACCATACATTTTCCTTCTTCCAGATAAAATCCTAGGCACCATACCAAAGACCTTTCTCTAACGAAACATTAGACCTAAGCTCAGTCGATTCCATGTCCATCGACGAGCACATTGAAATCAAAATTCCTGAAGCGAGGGCCCGAGAAAACCGATTGATGGCCCAGACCAACTTCGTGCAGCATATCAACGAGAAGTCTCGGAATCAGAGTCACACACACTTAGCGGTGGAGAACGGCATCGAACTTCCGAGGAACCACGTCGAGATGCCGAGGAATCACCTTGAGATGAGGAACCACGCCGAGAAACACCCGGAGAAGGACCCACACATGCACAGGAGTCACAGTCACGCCAGCATCAAGAGAGCTCACGGTCTCATGCCCAATGGCGTCGGCCACGCCGCCCATGGTCATGAGCAGAAGACCGACGAAAATAGTAAAATGAGAAAGTAAGTTGAATGAGTTTAACAGTATATGTCACTTTTCATTTCTTTAGTTAAATTTTAACCAGTGTGCATAGATAGTTATTATTCTTGATAAGTAGGTAATTGGTAAACAAAAAGCTACATCTCAATACCCAATAATTTACATGATATCTTTTATAGATACCTACTTAATCGTTTCTTTAAGAATATTCTATTATGGACACTGACTAAAATAAACTAGTTGGTTTAACCAGTGGTAAAAAAGTGTCTGTAGGTTATTTTACTCACGTCACTAAAATGCCTTCAGTTCTCAGTTCATTAAAGTTCATTTTCGCCTAAGGACTAAAATTCTATTTATAGTTTTATTGCCTCAGGGTTACAGCAGTGACAATGCGGGTGAATATTTTAGATATTTGAAAATTCTTTAAACAATTAAAACCAACTCTGCAAATGCCTCTCCGTAATTATTGTCTATCTATTTGCCTCACCCTTTCGTAAATGAGTGAGACAAATAATTAGTAGGTAATAACAGGACGAGTATTTGTGGGGTTATAGTCTTTTTATTTTTGTACTAACCAAATGGACATTTTTAGGAACTTTTTAAAGAAGCTCGTGAATCCGCTACTGAGCGAGAGGTCCCTAAAACTCCCGTTTCCTTCACCCCGTCGCTTGGCAATCTGGAGGCAATGAGGCTAACGGTAATGAGACCTGACGCTACTGCTGGGAACGGAGAAGAATAAGGCGTATCATCTTGCTATAACGATAGATATTAGTTATTTCCTCTTAATAAAATATCTACAGATTTACAATTTAGCCCAAATGGTAGGAGTTTGAAACCTTTTCTAATACCTACTTACTTACAAATGTACCTAATAGATAACGGATTTTTATGTGCATCAGCTTGTTTGTATATCTGAATCAATATTTTGAGATGATACGACTTTAAAACAATTTTAATTGTGAACCGTCCAAGTTGCGGCGTCGTGTTTTTTTTTGTTTTTTTTTTACGGATATGATTTGTTTACCCCTTCGATATTCCGTGTACTTACTTACCTGCCCAAATACTTTTGCATTGGTGTTAAACAGCCATTTATATGGAATTTTATACATGTTTTATCCTTATTGTTCTTAAGCGCCTAATTCATTTCAGTTATATATTTTTTTCTTGTAATAACCATACCTACTTATTGGTATTTAGTAAAACATTAGGCTCTCAAGAATCTTTAAGTAATGAGTGTGTTCACGTCGTTTTGGGCGTTTCATAAAATGACACGCAAAGCTGGATTCCGTACCTACTTATTTTATTTTTTCTTTCCAGATCCCCTAGCGCAAATTTTATAGGTGAGAAGCCAGTGATCCCTATTCTGGTGACATCAGAAGCGGATCCAGCATGACGCGTGCTGCGCGAGCTCAGCCCGGCGGCCGCGCTGCCGCGCCGGCGCTCCGACACGCGCGTCACCTTCGAAGTGGAGAACATCGCCGAAGATGACGAACTTAGCCCTAACGCTACCAGTGTCTAGAGATACCACTACCTAACTATTCGAAGATCTCGAAGTTCACCAACTTAAATTATATTCTCCAATAGTAGCAAGTCCGTAGATTGACAAAATTTAAGGGCTGTTACTTCTGAAGAATCATCCAAGTTTATATCTCTAGAAGCGTTACAAAGCGGAGAAGTCAGCCGAATTTGGAGAAATTGGCTATATGCCAAATGTGAAAATGTGTTCCGGGGTACAGCAGACTAGCATGTGACTATTTACCTAAATAATTGTACGTGTGATTAGTACAAAATACACGTTCAATTAGACTTAAAATATTTATTAAATTGTAAATGAAAAATGTGAATTAGTTTAAACGGAGGAAACATTTTGAAAATTCTAATGCGAGAATTTCGTATGAAATATCATTTATGTTTAAAGTTTATACCTTTTCATTTAATTTAGCAAAATAGCAGACGACCTTTTTTCTCTGAAAATTTTATACCTTGAAAAAATATATTAGGTCCACAAGTTAAACTTGCAAAAATTATAAAGGCTATTTTGCTGAGTTTGCAAATGAGGTCTATAAACATCATACCTAAATCAAAAGAGACTGTTACAGTAAATTTTTACATTTTAAGAAATTTGTGCTTATAAATACCTACTGTAATTTATATGCCAAAATATTATTTAGGTAATTTATTAACTACGAAAAGTCTTTGAAAGACTTCATGTAAGTAATGAATTTTACTTATTGAAGTGTTTGATTTTTCCTAATTTTAATTTGTCAACACTGATTTCATTTTGCACTTCTCTGAACTTCTTTTTTATCTTTGCTTAAGTTCGTGTTCAAAAAAATGATACGGATATGTAAAAATTTATTAATCTCTAACCCCCTCTCTCATTAGGTAAAAAAAGCCTAGTCAATCTGTTTGCTAAACACGTTGAACGCACTTGTTCAAAGTAATGCTTTGTGTTATTTTGTAAACCTTTGCCATCATGGCATTTCGGAATACAGCTAATTTTATACGTACAACGACCTAGTGATCTAGTACGACCTAGTGATCTTCAAGAAAAGGGCTTATTCCTTTCTTAAGAGCCGGCAACGAATTTGTGATGCTTCAGGTGTTGCAGATGTCCATGGGTAATCACTTACTATCAGGTGAGCCGTCTGCTCGTTTGTCCGCTATAATGTAAAAAAAAGATTTACTTAACTAAGTAATTCCTAATCTTATGCTTAGGTTCTATGGCAAATTTTACATCAGCTCAAAATTTTTCAGGAATATCTTATCCTGTCCATTGTATCTACCTACCTAACGTCGATATATTAATTAGATACTTATCCGTATTATTTATTTGAAATTATATCATGTGGCGATGTACCAGATAGGGTTGTATTTAGTTCAAGTATTTATTTAGGTAATAATTAAATTAGATAAAGCTGGGGCGTGATGCTGTAGTAATTGATGCGGCGAGCTTTAATAAAATTTTAGTAGCATCTGATGTTTAATATTTATGAAATTGTAGAAGAATTAGATAGAGCGTAGTTTTGTTTCATGATTTTACTTGTTCGTTGGAAGAGGATTTTAAGAGCTGTTATTTAGGGAAATATGACATACCTATTTAAACTCAGTTTTTAAGTAAGTATAAAACGACATCATACTTAGTAAGTTTTCGAAATATTCCAATGCTAAATTGAAAAATAAATTTTATCTTTCTTTGGATAATTTCATAAAACAAAACTGCGCTTTATAGTTACGCGACAGTAACAAATATTTTTTTATTAGGTAACACCTAAAGGATTCTTCTTTGGGAGGCACTAAAGTGACCAATTTTATAAATTATATCGAAACATCTTCAGTATGTTTTCGAATATGTATCTTAAAGAACCTTACTTAAATATCATGTTTATTTGAGGGTATATATTTTTTGTACTTAAGATTCCAATCTGAAAGTTTTATGACTATTTGTCTACTTCCATGCAAAAGTTAGCACTCTTTCCATATTGAAATAAAATTAAGACCCCTGGTTTCTTAAATTGTATGTATGTAACTATACCTAAGTAGTTAGCACTCGTATATACTTCCAACTCCTGTCTTCCATTCTTACAACAGATCACTTGGACATAGTTTTGCAAACAAGAACCAACCTTCGTTTCGGATGCATCAAGAAAATCATGAAATTAATTGATGTTATTATAATACTTACGAGCTACGTAATAGTTCCTGAAGAATAAATTTCATGACTTTATTGACAGAGCACCTATAGGCACCTACGTTTTGTATATCAAAAAAGTTGAATGATCATGAAAGTAACTTTTTGTGGGTTGGTTCTAGTTTGCATAACTTTTAACATGACTTCCAATTTAGGTAACATCATTATTTTTATTTAATTTAATATTTTATGATATGAGAATAAATCCAGTAACTTATCAAAATTAATGAAAAATATCTCAGTGGTAAAAATGGTGCTTATATTTACAAGTATTCTTCTTGAAGTCTGTTTAGCTAGTATCTACGTAAGGCGTTGTGAGTGTATTTATACCTTTTAGTGTAGTGTAAAAGTGCCTAATGCTTTTAATGTAAGAAACATGTAGGTTTAGTTTTCTACAGAAATAGTTCAACATCCCCCATGCCTTAATATTTTATAATATTAGTGGTGACAGCAATTAGACTCAATTGAAATTACTTACCAAGGTTAGAAAATATTGTGTGTTATTTACCTTGTATAATATACTTAACTTACAGGGACGTACCTAAGTTAGAGCTTCACATGACGTTATAATTTTATTATGAACATAAAATATTCGTAGATTTATTCCAAAAAAAACTAAATAACCACGTACATAGGTAAACTACTAATTCATTTATTCGAATATCAAGGATAAGAGGCCAAAAATAGGTATTTACTCATTAAATTGTCTATCTTATTTGGTCCCTGTATATTATGACCAACTGTCCCAATAAAAATAGGTCCTCCACTATATCTGTGTACAACAAAAATGTGATATAAATGTAAGTCAAAAGAGTATTATTCGGCTTCCAAATTTAATAGGCACTTTGTTATCTATTGTATAAGATTAATATTTTATACACAATATAAATACTTAGATATCTATTTACATCAAGTGTTAGTCTTACTAATGCGTCGTCTACTTATATTGGTACAATATTTTGTGAATGTAGTCTGTTAAATAACACTATGTTTAAACCGAGCTGCCGAAGATTTTGTATGGGTTAGCGGCGTTACGCCACCTTACTACAAAACGCGATCTAATGTTATTACCGTACTAAAGCTCATGCCATCCCGTCACAACACGCAATGTTAAGGGGCTGGTACGAGTTTAGTTCCGGAACTTTTATTAGATCGGGTTTACTAATAAGAGGGAGTGTTTAAATTAGTTTTATTTTATAGTCTAAGGAAAATGTAATATCAGGGGTCTTGGCGGCGCGGGCGCTGCTTGTACAACCAGAAGCTTTGTATTTGCCTGATAGCTTATAACAGAATAAAATATTATCTATTAGTAAACAAGTGTTTAATTTTATACCTCTATAGTCATGTCAATCCAAGCCACTGGATTCGACTTGAATTTCTGACTCAAAATTGTAGAATCGACTGTATTAGCCGGTAAGTATGGGTATAAGGATTAGTAGGTAGGTACACTTACATAATAAAACTAGGAAAGTACCTTAATTGTACCTATTCTCGATAGTGAGTCTCGCCCGTAAAAAAAAATTGTAGTCCTTTAATATTGTTCGTTATGGCGGTTATGGGAATTGAAAAGGATTTATTTAGTTTAGAATATATTTTCTTGAATTTGTCGTTTAATGACGTAAGTATTTAAAATAGGTACATATATCAGTAAGTGTTACTTATCTTATTTATTCATTTAATAGTTATTATTTACATATACTTATTCTAAAATATTTATCTAACTAGAGGTACATAACTAAATTGATTTCAATGACACACATGAAACATTTTCATAGTACTGCTACTCACCAATAGATGGCGTTTATATGCAAAGATCAGTTCAATGAGTATAAATAATATTGGGTAAATATTTTATTCAGTTATTATGAAACTAACTAGGATTTAGGTGATATTTACTTTTTATTCTCCTGTAAACGACGTAAAAATAGCAAAAATTATGACATCACCACAAGAGAGGGTCCATACGTTGTTTACCCCCATTATCATGCTACCGCGTCTTTATGACTGAAGTAACAATATAGTTCTATCATATTCCTATGTAGATATACTTATTCGTCTGAAATTACCTAATGATGTATCTATCCCCTAATCATTTGGAGCTCTACTGGTATCGCTTACCATCAAATGCAAGTCTGCCACATAAAAATTGCTTGACATCTACGCACTTATCTAAGTTTTAAGCAGACTATTCTTCCTACTCGCCCTCTTCTTCGCCGCCTCGTCCTCACTGGACGACGAGGACTGTTCCGTCGGGCTGTTGAAGTTGAAGTAGTCTGGCGGGTACTTCACTGATGAAGGCCTGGTGGTGAGGCTGGCGCGCCGGATGGCGTCTACCACCAGCCGGTCCGCGATCTGGATGAGCGGGGAGCTTGGCGCTTGCGAGTTCAGAGAGTGCCGCAGGATGATTGGGGAATTTGGGTCGTTGTATACTGGAATTAGTAAGAAACAATGTCTCAATTATTTATAAATAGTAGGTAAAAGATATAGGGTACGTATATCGGTAAACAGCTAATTAGATCCTTCTTAATTTTATTCTAGTCCGAATAAAGGTTTCGGCTGTCTGTACATACCTACCTACCTAACAAACACTTTTCCCTATGGTGTGATTAATAGATATAATTACTTCAACTGTTTCAAAGGATGTTTAGGGACACGTCAAAAGAGCAAAAAAATTTTTTCTCTTAGCCACAAGAAGGGCCTAAGTTCAAAAAGGGCAACTTCACCACGTGACACTGTGTACCTTAATGTTACACTAGTACTAATAAAGTCTGCTGTTTAATGAATTGAAATAAATACTTACTTGTGCCTAAATGTTTTATTAATCACGTCCATCACTTTTGTGTAGCTTTTTCTTAAATGATAAATGGATAATATCTACTGATTCATAAAAATTCATAGTAACAAAGTGCCTAGATCATAATGACAACTTTAAACCTTAAATAGATAGGGACAAGGATCTATGCTTACCTACTTACAAGAGATTTCCTACATCTACTCATATCTAAATCTACAGGTTCATTTACGTCAAGATAATGGTAATCTGTAAACAAAAGATCACCGGACAATATCGCTGTGCATGCTTGTTAAATTTCTAGTTTATCTCGTAACTTATCCTGTAAATCTTTATAATGCAGGGGAAGTAAGCAGTGACAGCACTGTCGGCATCTAACTTGATGGGCACTTTTGACACTTAGGTAACTTAAATTGCTCTTTATGGGTGCTTAACAACATCCCTGACACATCTTGACACTATTTTCCTTATTTATTTTACGTGTCTGTATGTCCTATCTACTTTTATGCTCACCAAATACTTACTAATAAAAACTAGGTTCCACGAACCTATATAGGGTTTTCGCAGAACAGATTACTGTTTATACTATCAGTTCCGCCAAAATTATTAGTTTATAGATATCTAAATATCCGTGTTGATTTATAATGATTCAATAAGGGGTGTCATAAAATACAAGCTTTCTAATAACTACTTACTTAAGAGTGATCGTTAAAAAAATCTTACCTGCTTTACTTCTGTGTCGACAAAATGTTTAGTAGTAGAAATGGACGTTTTTACCAGACTCACACATTAAAACCACAAAGTACACACATACACTAATCATTACCTACGTATCTATACATAGTTATGTACACCACAATGATTAAACGAACAAAGAAAGGACATCACAAACATAGCAAATCTTTACCCCCTCAATGATATAGAAAGCTGAAATCTTTGTCCAAAACCGTGAAGTTTGCCTACTGCAGGGATAGCTGCTATCCTTACTTAGGTAGGTATATAATATTGTAATGATTTATTGCTATAATAAATAGGTATGTTATAGTATCTACATCCAGCAAAATAGTCTTACCTAATAGGTGCTAGAAGCGAAGTAATTATGTAAGTATATGAGTAGGTAGTAGATAAATCAAACACAAATAACGACACAACACAAATAATTATTCATTCAATATTTACATAGTTAGGTAGGTAGGTACCTTGGTTTTCTTACACCGGCTATAGAAATATTATGACAATAAAATTTTGATGACAAACACTTAAGTTTTATATTTTATTCTCTTTAGACTATTCTTTCTTGCTACTCAGTTTTGGCATATTAAAAAAATCGGTTGGTATATTATATTACAATTGCTTTATTTATTGCTCTATGTACTTTTTTGTGTTATGAAGAAAAAAGCGATAGCTTATAATCTACCTATATTGAATTTCTTTGAAATATAACTTAATACTCGTACATTTTTTAACTATCTACTCGTAGTACCTAGCTTTTCAATGGAATGTTTTAATTTACATGATCACACAACCCTAAAATACCCATACATTATGAGATTCTAAAAACTTTGTTTTTATTATATTTGAGTAATAACAAATTGCAATCTAAAATAACTGACTAGTACGTATGAACTGGTTTATAAACAAAATGTAACTTTATGTTTTGTTCTCAAATGAGATAATAATTTAACAGATCTTCATTCCATTTCAAATTGAACCTTATTGTCTAAGGCGTAAAGTTGTCACAGCGTGACTGTGAAGTCGCCGTCCTTCTGCTCCGCCCTGGGCTCGGGCGGCGGCCGCTCGGGCATCTTCAGCACCAGTTGCTGTTGCTCTGAGCTCTCTGGGACATCACAAACATGGAACAATTACAAACACATAAGCATCACACTTTGGCAAAGGACAATACATTGAAGGGTGGGCACGTAACATAAGCAGACACAATAGAAAATGAATTGTTTTTGCCCTTTAAAGGGCTTTTGGGTCTTACGGACGTTATAGGTATCAGAATCAACAAAATTAAAATAATATATTTAACAATTTGATTTTGTTGATTGATACAGTTCCACCTAGCCATAGCCTCTCACCCGGGCATTCTCTGTTCTATGAGGCAATAATCTTAGGGCTTCTCCGACCACAGCCAGACCCAAGACAATTGAGAAAAAACAATTTTCTGGGTTGATCGGGAATAGAACCCGGGACTTTTTGGACTGCGACAAGAATTAATTTATACGAGTTCAACGTGCTCCTTTTGATGTCCCAACTTGAAGAATAGGTGTACTTTCATAGATATAAATATTTTTCTCTATGAACATATACAAAAATACTACCTACTATATAATAGGACAGTTACCATTAACAAATACACCAATCAATCAGCTAATCACTTTTGTTTATAAGAAAGCGATTTTCTCTATTCACATTCATTATAAGTATGTCTCTTAAAGAATTTTTTTACATATAGGAGGATATCAAAAGGAACACGATGTATGAAAATGTAGAGTAATTGTTCTGAAATATCTTTAACAAAGCATAAGTCAATCCTAAAAACCAAGTGTCATTGAAATTAGAAAGTCAATTTTCCACTACCAAGTGGACATTTTCATAAAAGATCGAGTTCCAAGTAGCATAGGTAGCTAAGTACGCGTCGCCTCTCATGTCACAAAGTCTTGATAACAGCGCGCTATCAATCTTATAAGTGTCTTATGCTTCGTGACCTAGTGTTACAAGTGCTTTGGCATCTATGAACTAGTTACTGATACTCATTACATGACAAGTATTAATTACACGATGCGTGTGCGACGCTGTACCCTTCCTACGTTATTAGTTAGTAGGTATAGTTTAACATCCCACTCGTGTCTGCTAATTGTTTGGTACTTTTTACTTTAAGTAATCTTCTTCTTCATCTTTGCGTATTATTCGCAGTTGCGTCCAAAATTTTTGCTTTGGAGCCCACTTGTTATTATAGTATGTTTCACATTTGAGTTGAGTCGGTTGAAGAAATTTGATATATTTGGATAGCCCAACATGTGGCTGTTCGTAACTCCGTATCTCTTCTAGATAAATAAGAAAAATAAATTCTCACAACATCTCATATATTGATCTGACTCCGTACCTACTAAGTAGCTTAAGCACGTGTTACAGATATCAGACAACAGATCTGTGTAAGTTAAAAAAACTGTCACTACTTTTGAAGATTATAATATCTTAATGACTCAAAAATTATCTCTAAATGTCGGCAATCTACCAAACAAAAATCATGCATCACCAAGTTGTGGTGTGCGTTACATATGTATAAGTAAACAAATAACAAGTGCAATGATCATCCAAATGTACATACAGTTTGAGGAAATTATGTTAGTCACCTGAACGTATACATAAACCACTTTGAATGGCACAACGAGTTTGTATAACGACACATCATCAACTTGGATGAGAGATCTTTAAGAGTGAATAGTGAAACAAATGCTATACAAATAAAACTATATGATATAGGGGAAACAGACGCGGAGACATGAGATCTACGTCAGCTGACTTATAAGAATTGGAACATCAACAATTTTAGGATGGGAAAAGTAACAAGGCTTAACATTAAATTGGGGTATCGCAATTTCCGCCCAAAGCCATTGCATCAGGGCGCAAGGGCTACGCTTTTACCCTGCTCCAGGATCAGTAATTACAAGTCTGATATTTACAAAAAAGGGACTACTGTCTGACTTTTAATCCTTAAATAGAGGAACCAGATAGACTGGGCCATGTTTATGCAAGAAATCAGAATCAATGAATGAAATAAATGAATAATTGATCAACTATCCGAAATGTGCAGATTTCCTCAGACAATTTCCTTCACCGTTGAGTGTATGGTAGAAATGCGCGCATAGACTTGAAAAATCCAGAGACGCTCGGAATCCACTGAGATACCATGGCTCTGAGGGACCGTATTTTCTCTCTTTAAGATTCCTGCTGCTAATTCGGAAATTACACGTAAGGAAACTTGCTAGTCCGCGACAGAGATGATTCCGTAACTTTTTCAGTTAATGAAGGCACCAGTCCGAAGCCCTCGGAACTCAAGCCTTGATTTTTTATAGGTTTTCTCATACCCGGGCTGACAACTCTAACAATGAAAACCTATGTCGCAAGCCATCTTTGTCCCCTCAGCTTAAATTGACTCTCATGACGTATTCGTTCTTGCGATGGAGAAACAAATGTATCCTGTATCAACAGGGGGTTGATAACTACACTGGGAATCAATTTGGCAAAACGGTACATCCTGCTGAGATTTGATAATGGGCCTTAGAATATTATACACGTGATACGTCTTACAGTTAGTATTTGACATTCGGTAAGTCTGGATTCGGGATCAGTCAGTTAAAACCTAGGTTAGGAACCGCGTAACGTTTAAACAATTTGGATATATCAGAATCTACACGATTTCTTTGGATATACAAATAAGTGGGTACCTACTTGCATTTGATTATGAACGCATGACGTGCCTAATATTAAGTATTTTTATTCACCTATCATGGAACAAAAAAGTACCATATTCTTCATATGCCGATTATCAGCAAAAATTCAAAGATTATCAGTAAAAATTACTCTGATTGCACATGTAGTACATTCGATTACAATACCTACAGTCAAAAGTCGAGTGCTTTAAAAGATTTGTTTTGGTGTGCTTATGTTTTATCATTGTTTATTTTACAATATTATTCTAAGAAGTGAATCACTATTGCATTTATATTGATCTTCCCCACATATACCTCGTAAAGTTTAAGTTTATATATTCCCAGAAACTTTACACGTGCAGTAGGTATACATAAAAATATGACAAAACAGTATCTCCGTCATTAGATATTAAATCAGTTATTTATTTGTTCTTATAAGTACCTGGTGTGTGAGTGCATAAATCTCGTGAATACTTTTGCTTTGTATTGGCATGTGCTTGGCTTCCTAACGAATCACGTGAATAATCACATGTGGTGAATAGTAACCTTTTACAAGATGATTATTCATAAACACATCAAGACCATATAAACCATACATACATACATTTTGTCGCTGTTCGATTTCTAAGTACTTAATATGTTAAGTAAATTTTGCCTAAACAACTTTCAGAAGGCAAGGTCCTACAAACATTACAATTTGATACAAAAATGTTGGACAACTGATTTGTCATTAATTTCAGAAAACCCACGAATAACATGGTGGAAATGGAAAAACTGAACAAACAGAATTATTGCATTTGGCATTAATCTAATTAATTCAATATTATTAAAAACAGATCAATTAAGCAGAACATTTCCTAAATAGGTTAAACTCGATTGCAGTTAGTTGTGACGAGTACCTTTGCAATAAATTAACATTATCACTAAGTAAACAAAGCAGTCTGTGTGTTGACCCTAGATAATGTGTTGCAAATAGTTCAAAATATCAAGTTAAGGAAATGATATCAAATTTCTTCACATTCCCAACTGGTAAACAATGATAGGTACTTCACAATGTAGGTCTCGAACAATGACCAAGATATTTTTTATCTTGATGCGAGAATATCGTGTCTCGTGATAAACGTAACAGATTTACACAGTCCCAAACCATTAATAGACATCGCATCGCACACACAAACACTATCACCAAATTTAGAGATAAAATGGAACTCACCTATAGATCTATGATCTGCCTGGCTGCCGTAAAACTCGTCCAGTTCCTTGGCGGAGCAGAGAGGAGTGTCGACTTGGGTCGTCTCTTCGAATTTGGAGTAATCTACTTCGTAGCCCTGTCGTTCACGATTATACGTCACTAGCGGCACAAATCTGTGTCCCCACATTAATTCACTTGTTGTATAACTGGATCGCGCCTGCGTCGTTTGGCCGGTCGACTCGATCGTTCCTTCCAGTATAACTACTATCTCGAACCTCTCCTGGAGGATGTCCGCCGCCGACACGCCGTAGAACGGACTCTCAGCGTTTATCTTATGGACCATAGTAATAGGCCAGATGAAGAACAGGTTACTGTCACACCCATCCGCATTCAGTTCCAGCTCGGTCTGGTAGTGAGATAGCAACTCTCCTTCTTTCGTTGTTCTCGAACGAATCAGCTGCGCTCTGACACTCGCTCCTATAATATGCGACTTCCTCAAATCACCCACTCGGAACATCAGGCACAACTCGCCGTCCCTCTGGCATATCACAGCATATTTCGAAAATAGAAGAGTCTGCGTCCTGTGTTTCGGTCTCGTCATTTTGGCGAATACTATACCCACCATGAACGCTTGGATCATCACACCCACAATACTCTGGAGGCACATTATGAATATCGCCTCTGGACATTCTTCTGTAGTGGTACGGGATCCGTAACCAATAGTGTGCTGAGTTTCGATACTGAATAGGAAGCAGGAAGTGAAGTCGTAAATATTGAACACACAAGGCTTGTGGCCCGACGTCTCCTGCATGGGTGGTAGATGATCGGGCTCGAGATCTCCATGTGTGAAAGCTATCAGCCACCAGATCAATGCGAATCCTAGCCAGGATAGGATGAAAGACAGTGTGAAGACGAGCAAGGTCCACCTCCATTGAGCATCGACGAGGGTCGTGAACATGTCCTGCAGGAACCGCAACCTCCGCTGAGAGATCTTCGACTTGAGAATATTGCACTCGCCATTCTTGAGAACGGCTCGCCGCCTCGTCCTCCGCGTGACTCCATGTCTGTGAGACCGGCTCCTGTAAACAAACACGCAATATATGAGCGTCTCGCCTGAACGATCCCAGTTATCTAATACTAGACTTAGTGCGAACGTGTAGTTCACGCTTGCAGTAACCTTCGTCAATGTTAATGTCGCTAATGTGAACGCTATTAGAAAATAGCTTTCTAATGTAAATGATTGAACACAAAAGACGGAGCATAGAACGTAACAAAAGCGAAACAGTACGGGCGGGAGTCGGTCGGAGACGGCACAGGGTCGCGGCCGACGACGAACCTCTTGGCGCTGGGGTAGTACACTCCCGGGGAGAGGTTTCCGTTGGCGGGCACGGTCTTGACTTTGAGCCAGTCGTCGGGCAGGAGTTGGGCCTCCTCCTTGCAGGCGGGGGACTCTGGGTCGGCGTGCATGGCGTCGTGCGCGCAGCTCACTCGCGGCGGACGGTCTGCGTCTGCGGCTCCATCGCCGCCCGCTCCTGAAGCACCGCGCGAGATAATGACGAGATCACGACTGCCACTGAGCACAACAGAGCGCTAAATGTTGTATAATTGTATCGCGAGATACTATAACAAAAATTATCAGCTCGAACGGAAAATGAATTTTAGTTAGTGCCTGGGTGACGCTTGTTGGGGTACAGGGTGTGATTTTAAGTGAGGTGATCGCTTACTAGGAGATACTTAGGCAGTTGTCTCCTCTAACACTGAAAAGGGTTACTTTTTATTAAACTATGGAAGCTCGTTAAAAAATAAGTACATTTTGTCGATTCTGTCATAAGGTTTTAAAGGATATTTTTACTTTCGTTTACATACTTACCATTTTCACCATTAAAATCAGATTCAATTAACTTTTACCTATTTAAATAAGTATTATTCTATCCTATCCTTATGGACATTTAGTCCAATGTTTCTTGATTTCTTATAATTATCTTAGTTTAAATTAAACACGTAAACGTGTTTATTTAAAACTACAGTTTAGATTACTCAATAGACTGATCATTTATTTGGGATAATTTATTAAAATTGTCTTGAAATTATATTAAAGAATCATTATGTTTTCTCCGAAACATAGTCGTATGCTAAGTACCCAACGTAAATCCAGTCAGATTTACACCGAGGTGTAAGTACCTATTTGTTTTTAATTGTTTACTGATAAATTTATGACTGTTTGTTTTGCTCTATCAACAAGGGACTTTATCTTACTACTATCTAATTCATAGGTGAAGTGCATTCAAACAATGGAAACATTAATTTTCATAATGCCTACTTTAGTAATATTCAAATATTCACTTCAGGTACACTCGTATATATCTAAGGTATAATCTAAGTATAAGTAAGTATGAATATTATTCGTATATATAATCCTAGTTATTAGTACTTACTATTAAAAAAATAAAGTAGACCGGTGTTAAAAGTTGCTGGATACGACCTATGTCAGACGGTGATGTTTCTTACTATTAGGTACTACTCTTTTCTTAGTATTGCAATTTTATGTCCTAAAATAAAAATGAAAATTGTTCATGCCATCATTATTTATCAGGGTATGGGGTTTGTGTTTTTATGACGTATCATACCTACGCAGTACACTTACCTACCAACCTTAGTTTACATTCGTGAAAATTTTATTTGTTATTTTGGATAACCAATATCTAAAAACAAAACAAACTAGGGAAATTTGAAGCAAGAAAATACTACCAGCCTCATCCCAAAATATCAGTTTCATCGACAAAATAAGGAGAACAGTTCTGAACTTTCACTACCTACATAAAGACTGTTTCGGAAATCAAACGAACGAGCATACTTCACAACTAACCAGCACAGGATTATACTACTAAAAACTCTATGGTGATACAATGGAAAATGTTTTATGCCTTTTAAAAGGGTTTTGGGTCTTACAACGATAGATTACGATTCCTCAATGATGATGGACTTAAATTTGCCATAAAAAATCATAAAGCATAATAAATAAGTATCTACACTTAAAAACCAACTCAAATTGAATTTCGAGCAGCCTGTATCCTAACAAGATGGCGCACACCCCCGCCACTTCATTAAAATAGCTAATTTGACAGTGCGAATTGGTCGGCTAATACACATCATTTACTAGTACCAGTACTAATTTAACAATCTCGACTATTTTCCGGCGAGGCCATTTGGGAGGTGTGTATTGGCAACTATCAGACCTTTGTGATGAAACATGCCAAATAAACATCTTAGTTGGTTTGGGCGGGGAAGTTTTCCGGGTAGTTAGGACTTATTAAATAAGTGCTATGTTAGAATATTCTATTCAGAAGAGACTTTTCAACAAGGCTGGTGCTTCAAGCGTTTGGTATTTTAAAATATAGATTTTTTACTGAATCGCAATTTAACTATTGCATTTTTGTTAGGAATATTTTAGTAGTGAGTTTACTAAAGTAGGTACCTCCTGTTCACCAAACTTTTTGGGTTGTCGACACAGTTTCTATTTTATGTTTAAAAGATTATCCCGTATTGTTTACTTGTACCTTCGTGGAAACTTAAATATATCGCGTTAATCGCAAATAGAAAAAGAACATCAGAATTACTAACGGGTAGCAATCAGTTAAAAACCTCCTCAGGAGGTACCTAACCTCCTACCCATCCAACATTTTATATTTGGCTAAAGTCTCGGCTTCTGTTTTGTAAGTTCTAGGGTAAGTACTTACTTATGTAAGTATTTTATTCTAAACTAGTGGCCCGCCCTCACTTCGCTTCGGGACCGTAATTCAGAAACGAACCAATAGATGGCGCTGTGCTTAATTACATCGCGCAAGCGTTTCGTGTTTTCGGTTTACCTATAAGCCTTGTCGTTGTCTACAAAAGTTATCTCTTTGTAAATAGTATAGAATTTTAAAAATGGCATCTGCTGCACACTAACTGCTACGAAATTCGTAGACGCTTATGAAAGCGACTACGACGATCACGGATCACGCAGTGGAGGTTATGTTTATTTACTGTTTATTTTGAAAATACAGGGTTAATTACGCAGTTCTAACAGATGTAAGTATTACTTGCATAGTACATGTACTTGATCTTTGTCACTCAAAAATGTCCTAGCCACAACATTTAAGTTACGTAATACTACCTAATTCTTATTACTTACTACTCCCGGGACGGAGGGATCTAGCCAAAGGTATAAGATCTGTATTTCTAACATAAAACTTAATGACTAATACAGTACAGTTTTAATTTTAAGCAGAAAGAGGTACATAGCATAATATGGAATATCACGTTTGAAATCAATTAGTTAGTGAGTAACTACTTAATAAGAAGTATCTTTAATTAATAGTCCAATGACATTTGTACAAGTAGGAGGGTCGATCACACGATCAGATTACAAAACTAAAGGGTGTGTAATGATAACCTAATGACACCCTTTTGTGATTTTCTGTTACTTTTGCAGTCGGAAATACCGTCACTAGATCAAAAGTAGATACTTATTTTGCAAATTACGTGTCAACTTTGTTAATTTTGCTAACTATATACCAAACATGATGTTTAGGAAAATAGAATGATGTCCCCGCAAGCGTAAACAGCCACGTAGGTGCTTATTTTGATATCACGACTAAAATGTCGTCGTAGATAATAAATAAACCATGGTTAACTAGTGTTACACGAAGGCAATGCGAATAATCAGATGTTTTTAGAATTATTTATTTATTCTAGATACTGTGTCGTCGGTTGTCTCGTATTAATGGTAACTTTCCATTTGGAAGTACCTATATTAGGCCCTTCACTTGAAAGAGAAATATTTTAATTCCTCGTGAAAACAAAAATACTGTGTCACAATCGGGTTAGGGGATAACTCGCAGAGAATTCCAAGATTTTTTGGTTGGTAACTTTGATTGGTTGAATTCTCGGGCGAATTTTCCCCTGACCTCACAATGGGTCTGATTTATTTTTATTAATGGATAGTAAATGTTTTTAAATCTTTCCTTTCCAAACTAAAGCGTAGAATATTACTTTTGTTACCTATTGTAAAGAGCTTTCTCGCGCTATATTTAGGGCTCCAACAAGTGGGTTGTACAATTGGAGAATTGTCGCGGCGCAGACGCAATCATCGGCCAGATTGAGCGCTCGTGGCCGCCACTTAGGGGCTTGGCAACTGGCATGAGAGGGCACGTGCGAACTGTTCTTCCTGTTGCACTCAACTGCTGTGCAAATCGAGAAACATAACTAGTTCTGTATATGGATATATCCACTGTTTACACGATATTAATACTCGTACATCATAATATCTTTCTTATTAGATAGCGTTGTGCGTTCTACATATGCGGTTGTCGAGACTTGGTATCGGATATTTACAATATCCTAAAGACCTGTGAATATTTAAGTGAAAGACAAAAATGACACTCTTTCATAAAAATTAATCCTTTAGTATAAATAGACATAAATATTATGTCTCTTTGATGTTATGAATGAATATACTTTTTATTTCACGCAAAACAGGGGTAGGTAAACATTTTTGAAAATTGGAATAATCAATTTACTTTAAAGTTAAAAATATTAGACTGCAGGTCTTCTTTTGTTGATGCTAAAAATATGAAGAGCAAACATGAAATTCCCAACTTTGCCAAAATATGAGGTTTTAAGATTTTGCAAACAGAAAATTAAAATATTATGTTCATTTTATGATTCTCCAATACGAGGTGCCTATACCTACGAAATTGATTTTAGCTCTACCTAGGTTTTCAACATGTTAGTGTCAAGTTATAAACACTTTTTGTTAAATCTGGTGAACAAATAACTAAAGTGGACACATTAAAACTTTTAGATATATACAGTTGTCAGATGTCTTAGTAAACATTACCATTCTAATAGTATAGACAAATTATAATTAGTCCAAGATAATAGGTAGTTATTCTAAATTAGTTTGGATCTAACACTAAATTTATAAATCAACTTATTCATGAATACTTAATTATTTCTATATATATATCTTTATTGATAACTTTTGTTTTACAGCTGGCCCAATCTTCCTACTTGTAAATTTTACATACCTAAGTACCTAATTAAAGTAAACCTTCAGAGACAGATTTTCTACAAGATGAGATAGAGCGATTGTAAAATTCGTAACTTAGTGCATAAGAATGTACTTTCGGTCGGGGGGTCGTGGTTCGAATCCAAGCATTCACCTCTAGATTTTTGAAATTTAGTTTGCGTTATTTCTCATCATCACCACCATTAATTAATTCGGCGATGAGGGAAAATATCGTGAGGAAACCTGCATGTTAGTTTCTGAAACGTGTACCCATGATCAGTTGGTCTGGTTCCCATTTTAAAGGATAGTGAGTTATTGTTGCGCTTCATTGTAATTACCAGACTCCCCTAATCCTGAATCATGGGCAGTAAATTAACGGACGCTATCGGGAATTACACGCTAAGGACGAAAGAGACAGAATTCCCACAAAGAAAGGCAAATTAACCCAGCAATAAGGTTTTACTCGGTTTTAGATAACACAAATCCTAATTGCACGTAAATTACATCCTTTCAAGATGATGACATTCGCCGTGGAAAGGTGTTGATGCAATTCATCAAGATTAAAACCCCTGGTATCAGTGTGTTTGCAGATTTCGCCGGATTTTCTAGATTACCGCGGATCTCTGGGGCTTGGTAGTGGACGCCGATATTTGTAGGCCTTGTGTCTACTATCGCAGACGAATAATCTATGCATACTAAGCTATCTGCTTGTAAACCAATATGACGAATTCGTAACACATTACCGGAAAGCCTAATCAATTTGCTTAGGTCCACTTGAGAATGTCACACATTGTAATCTACCTTTGGTTGTTGAATTGGTGTAAAAATGACAGAAAATTTTATACCTACTTGTAATCACCATCAAAAAGTTTAAAAAAGTTTTGCACTTATAATAAGTAGTCAGATACATTGGGAGGGCATTCGGTTGTTAGTTTAATGTTTATCGGTAAATAACATTGATTTTGCTATAGATCACTAATCGAAGAAAAGTCGTATTATGTAATTTATAGCCTTGGTGAAACTGACCAAAATTAACAGACTCCTCGGTTGACGACTTGGTAATCTAGTTTCGAAAATTTTCGAAAAGACATTTGCAAACCATTGTTTTGACTTTTTTATAACATTGGATTTACTGAATTATTATGAGTTTACTTTTAGTGTAGGGTATTTTGATCAGTAAGTAGATCTGTAAATTTACGGTGCAAGTTTAGGGTACCTACCTACCTACTTTTATATTTTTGTCAAAATTTGGAAGCAATTTACATAGAAGGTATACTTACCTTTAAATTAAGAAAAGTCTGAGCCATAATAATAGTAGGTAGGTAGGTATTTTAAACTTTATAAAATTGATATGAAAAATTGTACAAATATAAACCAGTTAAAAATGTCATATAAATTCCCCATCTTTAACGATCATAAACCTCTTGAAGAGCCCCGCCTGCATTAGTTATACATTCCCGCTATCTCATCGGATTACATACCAATTAAATATCTGATACGGCTGATAAACAAATGACGATTTGATTAGTAAACTAAACAATTTCTCTACGAAGATAAATCAATATATGCTTAAATGGTTGATATTTGAATTGCAGTTATTTTTTATGTCAGGTACTTGAATGCATTAGAAACTATGCTATCGTATGGCATCACATTTGATCGAAGTGTAATGGGTAGGTAATGAGTGAAGGAACAGTGAGGTGACAAGAAACCTACTGTCCTTCGATTGGATATGTTCATTTGTCAAATCTTACATGACCAGAATTCTTACTTTATATTCTTAAGAGTGCCTGCGATCCTGGTTCTGAGGTTTGCGGGATAGTGGAGGAGGTACGAGCACTTAAAAAGTAAAAATAAGTATCAGCCTATACTGGTCTCAGCCTATGCAGGGCAAAGGCCTTCATCATAGAAATCAAGTCATCGCTACTATGATGGGATTAGGCTTAATCACCACGATGATTTAATGCTAATCTATAGGTGATCACAAATTCGAGTTCCGTACGAAAAATTATACACAAACAACAACCCGGGATCATGACCAGGTACTTAAGCCATTAGACCATCGGGGCGTTGGGCGTTGCGCGTTGGGCGGCTTAAAAAGTGCTAAAAGGCAATGTTTGTAGGTACTTATTCCTTTTCAATGGGATGACTTTAAGTCTAAAATGGACCACCAGTCTATCTAAATAAATTTTCTTTTAATTACCTTCTCGCGGAATCCTGTGCTTTTTCCACATTCCTCGCAACATTGTGGGATGACTAAAATATTCCCCTGAAGAAATTTACTTGATAAATTAATTGCATACACAATTTCGGATCACGGATCCATTTTGTTGTTTGTGCAGTTTATTGTGTTTAGCGATCTTGTAGCAGCAACAGCTAAAACAATTTTTATTTTTTATATAAAATACTCGTATGTACATCAAAATGGCCAGGTATTATTAGCACCTAAATAAATACATACAGATACAGATTTTAGGCAACATTAAAAAAAGTCAACATTGTCAATTAACTTTGTTTGACCTCTTATTATGCTTACATTTTTGGCGCAGACTGCACAGTGAGCATCAAAAGTAGTTTAACACTTTAGTATACGTCAAAGTAACTAGATACATAACTAGTCAGTTTTCATGGGGTACTTAGGGGTACGGGCAAAATGTTATTTGGACATGGTCTATTGTATTGTAAATGTTATGCTACTTTTGATGCTGACCGTATCTCCTACTTAGCCTTCAAAATGTAATTAATTTTAAAATTTCTTCATGACTGAGATGTTTTATGTACTTAAACGTAGCCAACATTCCTTGTTCAAAGTTTAACGTCTTAAACTCACAATGCTTCCAAAGGCGACGAAAACGACAATCGCATGAAATGATAAGTGAAAAATTACCGGTGTTATTCATAATTCCCTTGGAGCGGTACATTGTTCTGGATAAGACGCCAAACGACGTACCTTGTCACTCCGATGATTAATTCAAACACAAGTGGAACGTACATACTTGGTCAACAACGATAATGTCACTTATCACTATTTACGTCGACGACGCATTCTTAAAAAAAACTTTAAAATTAACTTTTCACTACACCAAATTCGAATGAAATAGAACACTTTTCGCAATTTTGTAAAAAATAAAAATACGTCCGTTTGAAATGGTAACAAATAAGGATTTCACAAAACAATGTGATAAGTGATCGTTTATCTTCGCTTCACACTGATTAGTGATTAGATATTGGTTTTCTTCAAGGATTAAGTGTGTACGTTTCGCGTGGACATTCAATACCTTTGTTAACATTAACAATGAGATTTTTCATTTGGAAAACAGGAATAATAAATAAAATATTAGGTAGAGATTATAAGTAGCACTTACTAATAAATAATGAAGGCCTATAAAGTTATGAAGTTTCAAAAGTATCGATTTAAATTTTTTTACGAACCGTCATGACTCATAGGCATATCTACTTTACAATGAATGGGAGATAAAAAATAAAAATACGTCCGTTTGAAATGGTAACAAATAAGGATTTCACAAAACAATGTGATAAGTGATCGTTTATCTTCGTTCACACTGATTAGTGATTAGATATTGGTTTTCTTCAAGGATTAAGTGTGTACGTTTCGCGTGGACATTCAATACCTTTGTTATGAATAGGCACCTAACAATATGCAATTTTTCCTTTTGAAAACAGGAATAATAAAAAATATTACTTAGGTAGAGATTATGGGTAGTAGCACTTACTAATAAATAATGAAGGCCTAGATCTAAATCTTATGAAGTTTCAAAAGTATCGATTTAAATGTTTTTACGAACCGTCATGACTCATAGGCATATCTACTTTACAATGAATGGGAGATATTGTGACGCAGCACCACGTTTGCGACGTCACAGTGAAACAAACATACGGAATGGAAGATGGGTAACCAGAGGGCCTACAACGAAACGGTATTTACGACCCCGCCACTTTCACACGCGGTTTCCATCTCTTTTGTTCTTTAAACATGGATGGGTATATTCATTCTCCTTCATTATGGGATAGTTTCCTTATATGCCACCAAACTTTACGATGTCTTTATAAACTGAATTCGAGGCAAGTTTAGTCCGACTCGGATCGGAGTCGGTTAGTCAATGCCAAAAATAAAAATACATTTTAGTCCACGGTAATTTGGATTTTGAAGATGCATTTATCCTTTTAAGAAGGAAATTATGTGTGAAAAATATATTATTACTTACTCGAAGGTATGGAAGTAGGTACCTATGAATGTGTGAAGGTATGTGAGACATTTATTTACGTTTGAATGTAAATGTCCTTCGTTACTGCTCATAATTAGTGGGGTACAATACTAATATGCGACGATTGTTTATTTATAACGGGACCAATTATGTACTTACCTAAGTTGAATATTTAAAAAAAAAAAATTATAAACATCTTTTGTCAACAATTCCAAGAATGTTTTGACCTCGCTACGTATAGGTAAGAAGGTAAAAACATTCCTAGTCGCTACGTCACTCTCTGTACAGATAGCACATGACCTAAAAATACGTGTCGTATTATGACGTCATAATCCGTTAAATAGCCAACTTATCTGAAAGTTTTAATTACTTTATTATTTATCAAGTGAGAGCAAAACGAACAATCATAGTACCTACTTACTCGTTTTCAAAATACATTGTTACCTATAAATAGATACGAGTAGATAAGTGTAGGTAGGTACGTCTATGTTTTTCTCGTGAAATTTTATGGGACATCTTTTAAACCCAAACGCAATAGTCACATTTTTGTATTCAAAACTTGTTTTAGATTGAGCTAGGAATACGATTAAAGAGAACAAGTAATTTTTCTAATTCTTTCTAAAATCTTCAATTAGTGGTTATAGGAACGTGGTGTGCGTCTCTTGTATTTATCTACAGCCTGCACAAAATAGATTAAAACAGGCAGTTATTTAAATTAAATAAGTAAACAATGACCCCTTCGGTAGCACAGTGGCTGGTGGATTGCACTATAAAGCGACGACCGCTCGTAAGGTCCTGGGTTCGGTCACTACTTAGGTAATAGGTACATGAGATTTTCAGGAGAAACTCTCAGTGCTTGGCCGCAGTCCGACAGTTGGTGATGGTGTTCCTCCTCAGAAAGTATATTTAGCCGTTAGTCTTGCGCCTGATCCCTCTCCGGTCATTTACACTGGTGTCCCAGCGGAATATAAGGGTAGTTTAACCCTTATATTCCGCAGAAACTAATTTAATGCACTCGAAAATAAAGTCGACTTAGAAATTTTGTAGGTATATTTTTTCATACAAATATCGAATTCGAGATCAATGTTGATCTCACAAGTATAGGCGCCATGATGATCGTTGGACCGTAGGAGGTTATTAAGTACTAGTGATCGGATTAAGTAGTGCAATGTAGAGTCAACCACCTCAAACATTAGGTACAATAAGTAGGTAGTATGGATAGGACTGCGGGATTTTAAAATTTCGAAAGTATAGGTATGTATACAACGAGATTAAAAAATAATCTCTAGAATTTAAAAACAAAAGAAGTAATTAGTAATTCATTATCATTAGTATGAACCACTTTTAACGCAATTCTAATCTGTTGTCAAAATTTAACTGTGGGAGAGCCACGCTTCGGCATGAATGGGCCGGCTCGACCGGAGTGATACCACTGCCTCACAGAAAACCAGCGTGAAGCAGCCCCTGTGCTGTGTTTCGCCGAATAAGTGAGGGTACCGGTGGCCCACTCGGGGGGGAAGGGGATAAAAGGTTGGCAGCGCACTTGTAACTCCACTGGTGTTGCAAGTGTCCATGGGTGGCGGCAATTACCATCAGGTGATCCGCCTGCTCGCCTGCTACCTATCACATAAAAAAAAAGTAATAATCTACATAAATAACCGCCGTCGGAATGTCCATGTTAAGATTTTATCAATAATTGCACACCTAAATCCGATCACTGGTTATTACCGTTGTAATCTAAATACAACACGTTATTTACCTGCAAGTGTCCTGTCGATACACCGTGCTCTGTCCTATAGAGCTGCTGTAGGTGGGTATCCTGTGCAGGCTACTAGAAGGATGCACCTGCGGCCGCAGCAGCCCACTCCCGCTGTACACCAGCATCGGCGACTCCACCATAGAACTGTCATAGGCACTGGTCTCATCCGTCTCCTCCTCAATCACCCCAGGCTTGTAGAATATCTTCCCAGCGGAAAGACCCTTGGTCTTCTCCGCGTCATCGTTCCGGGTATGCATCTCGTACGAACACGGTTCTGTGGCCATTTTGGTAATGTCACGATATGGCGTCAGAATAAGCCGTTTTGAGGGGTAAGGTGCGAGTGGTTGGAGAAATCATTCTTTGAGGTTTTGGGGTTTGCGTCTTCGGCACCTGAAACAATAGGTTTAGAAAATAAGCATCGAAGTAAATGTTAAAAATTCAATATCTACAAGCCAATGTCGTAGAAAACCTACTGTTGATAAATTTCGAATTTCTTATGCACATTTACCTACCGTATAACGTCATTATTCCCTTTTGAATTCAGAAAAATAAAAGCAAACCAAAATTAGCAGGATAGTAAAAATATTATTAAGTACTATATTATTTTCTTAAATTAGCACCTTATATTATGATAAATGTAGTGAAAAAGAAACCCGTTTCTTGGACGCATTAGCTATCATTGAGTTACGTAATTCTGCTACTCGCCAATAGATGGCAGGCATTTTACTCATAGTCATAGCAGGTATGCTGCGAATTTACACGTGCATTACTTATTTTATTACGTTAAATTGCTAACTATCATTAAACAAATATGTAATGGCTTAAAGGCAATTATAAAATGAATATAATTAATTAATGCTCGTTCGCCTTACTTATAAATCCCATATATTATGTCTATCACAGTAGGTTACCTACATGCCTACGTTTCTACTTGGAAAGGTCAACTTTATGGTTTATATTACCAATTAATTTAATCAATGCTAAAGCCAATGAGCAAGCCCTTATTAAGGCTTTCAATTCAGGGTCCGGGGTTCGCTTAGACCATGATCCAGGATTTGTTTGGGGTCTGATTATGAAAATGGAGCGACTACCTTCGCAACTCTTTAACAGGGGAACCAGATCAACTGAATCATGGTAGGTAAGTTTTAGTAACTATGTTCTCCCTCACCGTCGAGTTAATGTTAGAAAAACGCACATAGATTTAAAAAAATCAGAAATGCACGATCGGAATCGAACCTACGACCACCCGCATGGAAGGTGCGTTTATACACACTGACCCTGTCCTTCCATATATCCATACTTAGTTGACGGCCTCGATGGCGCAGTGGCTAAGATGTTCGACCGGAGCGCGAAAGGTCCCGGGTTCGATTCCCGGCCAAGTCAAATTAGGAAACTACATTTTCTAAGTTTTCTTGGGTCTGGGTGTTCTAGGTTGACGCCCCCAGTTATGTAATTAACGTCATCTGGTACTCATAGTACAGGGGTTGCCCTAGTTTGAGACCAGGTTGATTGGTGTGCTTGTCTGGCGCATGTTTTTTTTTTAGTTATAATATTAAATTGAAGTCCCTTTTTGTGTAGGTAGTAGGTACCCAGTAACCTAAATCGCCCGAGGTCACAGGTAGACCCGAGCGTCAAGTGCCGTGCTAGATTCAATTAGTCTTATAATTCAGTTGCGTAATGAATTGGGCGTGAGGACTACACGTCAGACTTAGATGACCGCTCATTTGTCCAGTAATTATGGGTCACTGCACGGAAGCATCTTTACCGTGGATGCGACTGTGGTGCGGATCTGGTGGGACCAACGTTTAGGGGCTGCATCAACGAGGCCTTTTCCCGTCTATTTTGCATATAATTGGCATACAAGCTCCCAAAGCCATGCCTTTCATATAAAAACATATTTTGCTCACTTAGTTTAATAAATAGAGTTTACGTATTATGATGTTCTTATGATTTTTCATTAAAGTTTTATTTATTTATTATTTATTTATATTAACTCTACCGATTGCTGAGTCGTTATTTCTAAACCAACACGTAATATCAGTTCAATCAAGCCAATGGTAATAATCCTTTCAACGCGTAATAATTTTACGACGTTTTCCGCAATCCTACCAACGGTGGGAGTTAAGGACTTCCGACGTTAGCGCGAGAAGTATGGAGATCGGTCGCATCCTGGCTCCAAGGCCCCTCGGCTCACACGCTGCGAATTATGACAGGTTTAGGGAAACGACCACAATCAACACTGCGTCCTGTGTTAGACGGATCGTGGACGCTGTGGGTTGAAAGCGAGCTAGCTCTTTTCAACTTATTGCTTAAGAGTCCCAGTCCGCTATCTTGCTTTGCTATGTTTCCACCACTTTCCATATTTTGGTATCTTAATTATCTACCACCCTGTTGGTCTAGTGGTTTAAGTACCGGGCCATAATCTTGGGGTCCCGTCAGAAAAAGTAGATACTTATGTTTCGAATTTTTTTGGCAATTTCACCAAACCAGCAGGTGACCCGCTTGCTCTTTTGCCGCCTCTAATATAAAAAAAAAAAAATCTAAAAAAGAAAGCTATTTTTGAAAAAAAAAACGAATGTAACTCGAGTTTGTGATTAGACAAGCGTAGCGATTAAGCCTAAATCCATCATAGTAGCGATGACTTGATTTCTATGATGGAGGCAGTCTCAATACTACCTACTAAAACTAGGTAACTAAGTACTTTATCTACACTCATGTTTTAATCTTCTAAGTTAGGATATCAAAGGGAAACACTAACTGACATTGATTTTTCAGCCATGAAGTCAACTAACTTTATGGTTTACGAGGTTCTCGGTGAATAGTGTGTCACTCCTGAATAATGTCTTAGTTCTCGATGTCTTATTACCTATGTCTTATGTCTTAGTTCTCATAGTGAAGGGAATTCCTTAGTTTGAAGATATCTGTGTGCATTGTATGGAGATCGGGCGCATCCTAACGTCTTGGTAATACTTCAAGGCCGATGCGCGTGGGCTTCTCACGCCGCAAAGTATGATACGTTTAGGGAAACGATGACAATTTACTTTGCGTCCTGTGTTATAAGATCATGCATGGACACTGGATGATAGAACGTATTTGCTGACGGTCATTCAACTTATAGAACTAATAGATAGGTATTAGGTACCTTATCTACATGTAGATAAGCATTGAAAATCTAAAATTTTAGATCTAGGTAGATATCGTTGTAATAAGTAGATCTTAGAGTCCAAAAAGTTAGCTGTGTGCCTATGGAGGAAATCAAAACTACTTAGTACCTTTTCTTCGAAAGTCTGTACCTACATTTATAGTTCGTAACAACGCTTTTATATCAATCTGGTTTTTCGACAAAAAAAGGTTTAAGTAATGCACTTTACTTGAGAGGAGCGATTTATTACGCGCCGAGTAATTACTAGTGGATACTATAAAAGTATTACATACATGATACAGTATGTCCTACAACTTAAGTACCTAAAGGATAGTTTTAAAATATATTAAGTCGGTTAAAGTAATAAATTCACATTAAGCCTTGACTTGGTCTATAGATTTAACCTCTTTATAAATAGTATAGATTTGCTTTCAGCGTATATGAAAAGGTAAGTAGTATATCGAAAATACCTACCTTGCCTATCTACCTAATCTTTCTAGATTATTAGATGATGGATGATTGAATCTCAGATTTTTCTAAGGATCTGTAAGAATCTAATCTAACGTTTTAAAAATAATATCTCTATCTTTTCTGATAATTTCCGTTTCATTGACAGTCGCAAAATTAGTCATAGCTATAAACTACTCAAATATACTATATCACTGTCATCCTACGCGTTACCATTTCGACGCATAAAAATAAAAAGTAGTGAGTTACCTAAGTTTTAATAATAAATTCACACAACATCTCATACATTGACCTGACTCCGTGCTAAGTAGCTTATGCACTTGTATTACAGATATCAGACAACAGAGGATCACAAATATATTACTTAAATACATATATAACACCCAGACACTGAACAAACACAAGTGTTCATCACACGAATGTTTGTCCAGGGTGGGGATCGAACCCACGACCTATGGCGTATGAGGCGAGGAGGAAGTAATTAATGTAAAACGCATAAATAAAAACTCACATATACCTCTGGACTTAGGGTTGATTTTCCATCGTCAGATAATAGGCCCTTAGTGAACCTAATAGTAGGCAACAACTAAGAACATCGGCTAGCGAAAAAGCTAAATGAAAATGACGTAAGACGACGCAATCAACGTGGCTGTCAAACATCTGTACCTGTCCACATGCGAAGGCCGGTCTCAATTGCCGCTCCTGCACCAGTAATTAATAATCCGAGGCATCCGGCCGCTACAGACACCCACCGCCTATGAGATATTTATGAGTGACAATGTACTACTTACTTCTACAGAGGTCAATTTTGTGTTTTTATGCCGGCCGGATGGCGCATTTGGTAGTGACCCAGCCTCATACGCCAAAGATCGAGGGTTCGATCCCCACTCTGACAAACATTCGTGTGATATACACTTGTGTTTGTTCTATGTCTAGGTGTTATTTACATTATTATATACGTATTTGTGATTCTCTGTTGTTTGATGTCTGTAACACAAGTGCTTAAGCTACTAAGGATCAGTTTCACAATATATGGATAACTTTTGCTTAGGTTCTACAAAAGCTATATGCTACACATAGCTACCATCATCACTGTTGCTGTTGTTGCGTTTCACGACTGTCAAATAGCGTTTATGTCACTTTACGTCCATGTTGTAATGTGGTAAGTTGAGTCTGACACATAGAATCGCAACTTTTATCCTTCTGGTCTAGACGAGAACAGTTCCTATCTTTTAGTTCAGATCATCCCAGTCACTTGAACTCGGGACAGAATCCAGGATCAGCCCACACGATGGGAAAGAATTATTTTTGGCGATTTATCATAGACAAATGTTGGTACAACTCTTGCTCCGGTAATCAATGACTCCGAGGCACCACCGGTCATAGCAAACACCCACCACCTATAAGATATATATGAGCCTTTTAACATTCGCTCTCGTGACGATGTGTGTCATGTGGAGTGAGATCAACTGTTTATTGGTCAGTTGGTCATTAACAAACGTTGTTACGCGAAGTTTTCTATTAGGTCGTAAGTAACTACCTTCTATTTCTCCTTCCTTTCCTAGCGAGGAGTTATACCAATTTGGCGACATCATCCCGTTACGGAGTTCGTTAGGTTTCATTGACTTATCTCTATAGGAAGCAGGGGCTAGGCGATGATGTAAGGCCGGTCCCGTTGAGTCCCCTACAGATTTTGGCAGGACCATTTTTAGTTGCGACACTCGGTCGGAAGATTTATTTGGATGTTAGTTGAATACAAAACGTTGCCTGGCACTTAAGAAGGTATAAACCTGAAAGGTACTCCTTTAACTCAAGGTTGTCTTGATGTATTATGAGTTATGGAGGTATTAACATAAATGGTGCATCTGTGAACTTCAAAAAAGTCTGCTCGTCTGCCACCTACTTACTTATCACATAAAAAAGAACAAATGTTGTTTAGAATGGTTTTAAGAACACGTTGTTAAAAGTGGGTACCTAAATGTTCAAAGATAGGTACACCCTGCTTGATATGTCTTTTCGCCACTGTTGTTTACGTCATATACTCCATTGGAAGGTATGACATGGCAACTCCGTTAGTTCCTCAAGATTATATCCGTTAGTTCTTCAGGAGTTTTCGAATGTAAGTGATATGATTGTAAAATCAATCTGAACTTTCTTATATGCGAAGTCTATTGTATCTTTGTAAACCTTCCTGCGCTCTAACCATTCCACAATGCGCCACAATGCGCTAAACGGTCCTTAATCTCTCATCGTGTAACATTAACTGCAAGGGTTCCGTGATACCAGCCGTAATGGCAGGAATTCGCGATTTAGGACAGAGCAAGCACAATGCGACTGGAATTATGGACAGACTAGTAATGCTCGGTTACAATGTGCGTAATAATGGACATTATGTCCACGACACGCATGTTTAATGTATCGTGATTTATATGCTGCAGGATAGTAACTAATATGATTAGGACAGAAAAATCAAAGGAAGCTGTAAGAATTAAATTCGATTTGACTTTTTTCGAACTTATTAAAAGAACACTTTGAACAATTATATTAGGTGCCTCTCTAACCACCTTTTCCTCGGGAGAAGCGCCAAATTTGGAACTGTTCTGGTTCAATAACAAACCTGGAAACTGGGCTATCTGGTGAGATAGCACTGTAATTAAATATTAACTTAAACGTTACCTATGGAAATGGGTAGTTTGATTGGACGTTTACCCTGTATACTGTCTCACTGCAGGGCAGATACCTCCATCATAGAAATTAAATCATCGCTACTATGATGGAATTTGACTTAATCACTATGCTTGCCTAATGTGGATTGGTGATCACAAACCCGAGCTATGTTCGAAAAATTTTGAACAATGTTCAAGTTTTTGCTCGACCTTACTTTTTTGATCATATAAGTACAAAATTTTAATCCTTCCTTACACATGGTTGAGACTATCCCTAGTCAACCCACGGGCTTGCAAGTGATTCAACGAATTACTGGCATCTACTGGTAGGTAGGTATACCTACTAACAAGCAGCTGACACTTCACCTACATACATACGTGCCATACTAATGATACACGGCGAGACAGGACATAAATAAGAATAGAAATAAAGCTGGGTTGCCAGCTTAACAGTTAAAATTATACCTCTTGGTCTAGTGGTTAAATTAGCGGTCCCGTGATCTCGGGGTCCGGGTTAGATTCCTGGATCGAGCAAAAATATGTTTCGATTTTTTGAACACAGCTCGGTTCTGTGATCACCAATCCGCATTAGGCCAGCATGGTGATTAAGCCTCATCCCATCATAGTAGCGATGACTTGATTTACCTATATGATGAAGGTCTTTATCCTGCAGTGAGACAGTATATAGGCTGACACTTCCTTATTTACATAGATATAATCAGAGCTTCTTGCATTATGAGATATCTAGGTACTTATGCTTGAGTAACGGTAGAGATGCAAAAGTCGCAAGTACCTAAGTACCATTTGGTTCCCGCACTTATACAAGTCTGTGTGGTTGATGTATTTTCATTGATTCTGTTTTACATATAGTAGGTACTTAGCTGCAAACGGAAACCTTGGGACCACGACAAAGTATGTGTCGATGCCTCAATTTGTTTACTTGTACTACTAATTTCCATTCAAACTTTCTGTTATTATTCTAACTTCATGGTTGGCAACACTTACGGTCGTATTGACGGTGATATTTTACATTAATGCAAGGTTTGTCATAGAAGGTTCCCTTGTGGACATTTTATTAAATAGAGAACATAAATAATGTTTAAGTAAGCACACATATCATTTATGATAAGTTCTCATACAAGGACACCCCGTAGTATCCCACTAGGATACTAGAAGGTAAGAAGGACTATGTTTAGAAATATGTTCATTACATTCTACCTTACTCCCAAAAATACCAACCCGCTTGTTTGTCAGCCAGTAAACTAATATAAGTAAGTATTTCATTTTTTTTTTTGGTTTTTTACAGACTTCTAGACGCAGTCATCCATTTCGGTAGGTACCTATAACTAGGTAGGTCCGACGTAAGCAAGATTTCTTCGATTTCTTTTGTGTTGTTCGTCATTTGTCTCCATTCGTCTTCTTTTCAACCGTTCACTTGCCTTTCCTCTTACACTTCATTTTCTAAATAAGTACCGGCATGTTTTATTTTCACCACGTACCTAAAAATACATCCGGACGTGGAGAATTCTTCTTGTCGTCAGTTTGTCACTCCCTTGATCTTGTGATTACTCTTCACTACTATGTCCAAGAATTTCTTTATTCAAAATTAGAACATTTGAACATAAAAATTCTTGATTAAAAGTACGTGATGTATTGTAGCTAACGGCACAACACATATATATGTCCTAGACAGACAGGCCTAGATACTATTACGTGATAGGTACTAACCTCTGAAGGGTCAATGGTAAGGTAGAGATGGTACTTGACGAATTTTCCGGTGTACCAGCGCTAGGCTAGGCGAAGCTATTCACACATAGCGCAGTGCTAAGCTATGTTTCTGGTTTACTGGAACGCGGATCGTACCCACATAGACATTAAGTCTACATAGACTGCCATTTTTATAGGAATAGGTGCCAACTATTCATATTACCACTAGTTGACCGATCCTCTGAAGATAAGTGATTACCGCCGCCCATAGACAGCACTGGAATCACTATTGCGCTGTCTTTTAACCCCCTTTTTTTCCAATTAGGCCGCCTGTACCTTCACTTGTACGGCGAAATACAGCGTATCACTCCGGTCGAGTCGGCCCATTCATGGTGGAGTGTGGTTTTCAAAACGTCGTAAATTAAACCCGCTTACTTAATATTGATTTAAAGCCTGTATTATCAGCTAAACAAACAATATAATATTAAGGTCGCATCCATGAATGGGAAAACTATGCACCCATGGAATATAATATGAAATTATGTTGCGACATGTTTATTGTAAATGTTCAACAAACCGAAGCGTGACCGCTCTACGTTGTCACAGTATAAGAAATGCGCTCAACAAATACGAGTGCTTCTTTGGCTTAAATTGAAATTTTCCAATCCCTCGAACATTAATTTGCCCTGTGCATTTTTTTTGAGTTGTCTGAAAACTGTGGCCTTAGGCACAACAATCATCCTGTTGGCTGTTGGTATATGTACAGCGTAACCCAACAAGGTTAAACTAGCAGGAAAGGGTAGTTTAGAATGCAGCTAGCAAGCTGGGGTCATCACAATCTATAAGTTTTATAAATATTGATATTGAACTACTTAAGTATTGATTTTTGGTAAGTTTTCTCATTAAATGGTCTGATAATGTAGGTAACTAAGTTACTTTATTTATTATGTGAGATAAGGAGGCAAACGTACAAGTATGGACTGGACATCAGCCACAACACTGGAGGATTGTAGGTAAGTGCCTTTTAGAAAGGTGTAGCGAAGTTACTGGAGCACTTGTGTTGCGGATATCAGAGATTGACAAATAAGTTCATTGATAGTCCAACGTGTGACATGAGTCACTGGCTATATTATCACTGTGGCTATATTAATCAGCTGTTTGTTAGAAAACATAATTGTTATGGTATAGAACGCCCTTATTTACAATTCAAATTAACGTGTCGAGTGAGGATTCTATCGGAGGCTGAATCTAAATTAACATGGGTGGACTCGCACGGAATATCCATACAGACATGGTGTCTCTAGGTTTAATAAACGTCCTATCTACCTATCTGGCGCCCTTAGGATGATACCGCCCTGGAAACGCCCGAATTCTGAAAGACTTTTTGACTTTGAAACACTGCTCCAATATTGTGGTTGTCTTTCTCTTTTTTCATGTCCTAAATACAAAGGAATAGAGAGATGATGTAAGAGATTGCCACCCCTTAAAAACAAGAACCACAAGTGGATGTTCATGCCCCAAAAGTTTTAGGGGATTTCATCACAAAATTTGTTTTTACATTTTTTTATCTAGTGTGCTGAAGTACAGTTTACAGTGCAATGACATATTTATAAGATTATCTCATCAAAGTGACTACTTATTAGAAACTTTTTTATCTTTTGCCATACTTCCGAATACTTTGGTAATATTGTTATTGTTTATTTAATTATTCAATTTAAAATTTGCTTAAACGTGGGCGATGTTTGAAAAATGATCGTACCTCCTTTTCATAGGTACCATATTAGAGTGTTCTTTTTTTTCCGACTGTTATTAACGATGGAAGGATGTGGCAAATAGGTAGCCAAACTGGCCAAACCATCAATCGAATAATTTTTAATTTTGAAAGGCCTACCTACTAAAATATTTGGCTGTTTCTGTTATAAAGTTGACTTAGAAAGCTGCATGTTTGTGCAGATCACAAAATAACCAAAACTATAGATATCAAACGCGTTTGAGTATCTACACGTAAATCCTAATATTACACTTGAGACCATAGTATAGCTGTATGTCGGCACGAAAGTATAGCGATGACCGTTATTTTGCGCACTTGTAAAAAAGAAGACTTTCTATCAAAATTGGTTTCTGCGCACTCAAGGTCATATCTACACTTTCTTGCCTCTGACTAAGTATACCTGTACATCTTGACCGGCGATTTGTGAAAGCATTACCTACCTAAGTACTCGCACTACCTTCGATAACCAAACGTTCTAATCAAACACGTAAACACGGCACTTACTGCAATCCCCGACGACCGGTATCATATCGGGAGAACTGCCGTAATCTCCAGTCATTAGGCACACACTTGGAGTTACAACTTTAGCAGCAGGTCCCTCGTTCCAGTGTATGGGCTGGGTACCGCGTGGCGCGCGGTCGAGCGGCCAGGATAGCGCGGACTGAGCGTGGATCCACTCTTGCTACAAACTAAGTTCAATTGTGCAGTGCCTGTGCGATTATTTGTTAACTAGCCACGCGTTCGAAAACAATTGACCGTATTTGCTTTTAGCCGTTGGAGATAAGATTTAACATCCGCTTCTTTATGTATGATGTTGATGTTACTAGTTATAATTTTTAGTGGGAAAAGCTTTTTGTGTTTGTTAGTTTGTAGGTACTACCTTGGTAGGTAGGTAAATATCTACATTAGTAAATACTTAATATCCTTGCTACACCTAACTTAGGTAGGTATCTACCAATCAATTTATGGTTGGTATTCTTCCGCGAGCTTTAGCAAATATTAAGTAGATAACCATTAGTTTTTTTCAAGCTTTTTTTTAAAGTTAGGTAGATACCTAGTTAACATGAATTTGGTATAGGTACCTAATTGCTGTACCTATCTTAAAACTGCGGCATTAATAGTAGGTAATCTGGTGTCCGTAACTATTTAAAAATGCCGGTTCAATATTGGTAGACCCTCATCTCATATCAGCGTTTAATTTCCGGTTACGAGATTTGAAAACCCAAAGTGCATGCTCGGGGAACCTACGACCCCCGGATAAAAGGCGCGTCCTTATCAACTGAGCTACCACCATCGCTCTACTGAACATTTGTAGAACCTATAGTTTGTAGTATTTCAATACTTTGGTGTAACTTTGAATGGTGTTACAGCCATTCAAAGTTACACCAAAGTATTGAAGTACGAAAAACCGACTTTCAAGAAAAAACATTTTTATGTTTATTTTAAGTAAGCAATTAAGGTAAACATTTAAAATTAATTCTTAAATACTTAATGCTTACTGCTTATGTAAGCAGTTATTAATAAGTATATTGTATTACCCTATACTATTATACTATGTGATCCGCATTTTTTGTAAGATTGCTGGACAATGAAAACGGGATATTGGCTGCCAAGGCGAGCTGTATGAAACCTTTGTCGTGTTATCAAGCAAGATCACTGCGTGTGACTACCTTCACTCACGTGAACCGCAGATATAGGTAGTAACCTACCTTACTCGTAGGTTGAGGACAGTGTTAGGTCTTAAGGTATGTGTGATTGATAACTTTATGTGTGTAGGTAGGTGTTGCCGCTCTATCTCTTAATATGTCCCAAAAGAACGTCCACGAAATGCATTTTCTATTCAACCGGTGTGTGAGCGGCCGGGCCCGTTAAAGTAGGTATCACAATTTAAATCTCTGGGTATCACCTAAGCAGATAAAAAAAAGTTAGGTAGCAGGCGATCTTATAGCGGAGGTCGATCTCTACCTATCTGTTTTATCAACAAATTATGTTGGTGTTGGATTCGAACCCGCGACTTTTGTGTCACAAGTGGCACTCGAACCACTGCGCTAAACAGGGGCCCATTTAAAATAAAAATATTTTCAGATTTATTTAATGTCGTTCACATGCGCTGTGCGTTTCTGCCATGTGAAAGAGACTTTCAACGTAGGTAACGGGGGGAAGGGGATAAAAGGTTGGCGCGCACTTGTAACTCCACTGGTGTTGCAAGTGTCCATGAGCGGCGGCTATTGCTTACCATCAGGTGATCCGCCTGCTCGTCTGCTACCTATGTATCACTTAAAAAAAAAGGTTCGCCCCCTGAGCTGGTAGTGTAGGCTGGTCTCCAGCTAGATGAAGTCTGATCTGCGAAAAACCGCTGGTAAGTACAGACTGGATGCGTAAAGCCGAACACAGGGTGAAATGGCAAATATTAGGGGAGGATTGAATGGCTGATAAAGATGATGCCGGGTCATAAACGCGCCTATTAGGTAGGTAGGTAAGTACAGCGTGCAATGGGCATTTAACTGTGGGAGAGCCACGCTTCGGCATGAATAGGCCGGCTCGACCGGAGTGATACCACTGCCTCACAGAAAACCGGCCTGAAGCAGCCTCCACTGGTGTTGCAAGCGTCCATGAGCGGCGGCAATTGCTTACCATCAGGTGATCCGCCTGCTCGTCTGCTACCAATACCATAAAAAAAATTGCGGGTAGGTTTATGGTCATATCTTGATGCCAACTAGCGTCGCGTAAATAGATGTCGCCTATTTACAAACATTAACTATCTTTCCGCGCTAGATGTCGTTAAAGTAGTATCAGCACGTGATACCTGTATCCTAGCGCTTCCAGTATAGGGATGTCAGACAAAATTATCTGGAACATGTTTCACCCATCCCTATTCGTCGACCAAGATTTGGCAGGGAGGAGGGGGTTGACAAAAAAGTACCTAGGTAGGTACATATAATATGGACACGTGTCGTGCAGTGCCCGATGAAGCATTAAATTTGATAGTGACCCTGACTCATACGCCAAAGTTAGTTCGATCCCCACCCTGGAAAAACATTCTGGGAGTAATAGTTGTGTGTACTGTTGTCTGATAGTAACTGTAACACAGATGCTCAAGCTACTTAGTACCTGTCTGCTCAATGTATGAGTATGTATGTATGCAAGTAGAGGAGGCTCTCTACTTGCGTGCTCTGTACGTAGTGTACAGTACTTTTAGGTACCTACTTATGTAAGTATTTTAAGTCGATTTTGATGTCGTAAACCGGATAGACTAAGGATCACGTTTTAGTGCTACACAAGATATTTTGGTCCAAATAACTAAGTGTACCTACACCTGATAAGTGTTATTTTTTAAAAGATTGTTACTTGTCGCGTGTTAGAAATATTGTATTGCATCTTGAAAAATCCAATTTCCTACTTGGATCTAAGTCAGTAAGTAATGTTTTATTTTCTTCAAAAATATCATATTTTCGCCACAATCAGTGTAAATAGGTTGGCGGCGCTAGTTTCATTCGTATAGCCCCTTAACTCATTTTTCAGCTTTTTCAAAGTTTCTACCTTCCTACATAATAACTTTACAGCTCGTATGAAAGGGAGGGGAACTCTTTCAACTCGTTTAAATTAGGCCCTCTTTTCTTTCCTATCTAAAATCCGTGAAGGACAAATCGGGTGAACACTAGTCGACTGACTAGATCCAGTGGGATAAGTCAACCCTAACGATATGACAGATGGACTGTCATCGCGTTCAAGAGCATACCGATTATCGAATTACGGTCCCCGCGTAGGCACGTTGCTCTTTCGTCTGTCACGGCCGATGTTCTTTCCGCTACCGGAATTGGCAGTGCATCCCGGTAATACGGGATGCTAGGCTATTGTCACCTCGCTACAGATTTACACATGACAGCTGACTTAAGCACAGAGGAAATAGGTATTCCTCTGTGACCTAAGCGTGCAGAAAATGTAGGATTTATCCTGTTATTCCAGTTTCGGGTGGTATCACGAGTAAATATTAGCCATAAATAGGACTGTTTTAGCATTTGAGTCTCAAATTGAATTGCCATCGCGCAACGGCGCAAGTTACGGACTCCGTTGTCGCTACTGTCAGCAATTTATACCTACCACAACGATACCTACCAACGCCGAAACAATATTTTAGGGTACCTACAGTAAACAAGATTTAATGAATTCAGTGTCAGAACGGTCTGATATATGTAGGTAGCTACAAACAGTCATAAATAAAGGGTTTAACGTCGTAAGACCCAAAAGCCTTAAAAAAGGCATAAAACAATTGATGTTCCATTGTCTGCTGTCTGGGCCTTACGACGACACTACTCCGAGATTAATATCGCCATCTAGTGTCCAATAGCATTACGTAATGATTTTCTGCGAAGGCCTTCCAGTGACATTGACAGGGAGGGATTGTACAACTAGTTTTTGGCCCCAATGCGCGCCGTTACAAGGTTACTTACCTACTTTGTAAAATTTTGATGAAGTGTCGTATATGGCTTATTAAATTTCCCAACTTTTAGTGCATTTACCTACCTACATAATATTGAATTTCAATTGTAAACTGTAGTAGGTTTAATTAATTTAACTAATCCATACTAATATTATAAATACGAAAGTAACTCTGTCTGTCTGTTACTCTTTCACGCCAAAACTACTCAACGGATTTAAATGAAATTTGGTATACAGATAATCTAGACCAGCGGTCGTCACACTTTACTCTTCAAGGGCCACATATCAACATGAACATCAGGGCCCGGGCCGCAGTATATGCGTACTAAACTGATTTCTGATAAATACGAATATGTAGTTGACTAGTAATTAAATAAATCTACTATATCGCGGGCCGCACAAATAACGTCGGCGGGCCGCAGTTTGACGACCACGGATCTAGACCCTGAGAAAGGACATAGGCTACTTTTTATTGCGAAAAGGGGGTTGTAAGGGGTTGAAAGGGGGGTAAAAAGTTACTTTTCCACGCGGACGAAGTCGCGGGCGGCCGCTAGTATTAAATAAAAACAACGTTATTAGGTATTTTACAACTTTATTGGTATGATACAATGTAATAAAACTTAGTGTAATTAAATTAACAAAAAGTTGTTCAGCAATAAAAAATAAAACAAAAATATTTGAATTTCTAATTTATAATATTTTGTTATATTATCTAAATAGACTACAAACGACATATATTTTACATTTTTGCATTTACATAGATTACAAGGCCATAATAATCTAATATTTTTCTCACAAGGCTTTCAGGGTGTACCTCATTTCCAAAAAAATACATAAGTACCTACATAATTAGCAAGTCAGATTTCTGTGCCGACGTTAGGGATCGGTCGCTCTCGAGCTTGTACGAGTATTCATCAGCCAGTTACACTATCAATAACGCGACCAATAGGTATGTTAAAACTGATTAATGGTTCATATTATCACCTACAGTTTGACAAGGATGTTTTGGCGCGTGGTGAAAAGTATCAATGTGACATTTTTAATTAAATTTGTATTAAAATACTTTCCTTTAAGCACTCCATATAACAGCGATGCAAGCTGTGACGTCATCGTATGCGTTAGTTCTTGTATCAGAGAACTTAGTGTGCCTCTTAGAGACCAGTTAGTATGGTAATTTAGTCCTCAAACCATATCAACCGTTTATAAGGTATATAGCGGCACACATATATATACCAAACTCAAAAATATATTAGCAATAAAACATAATAATAATAAACGTATATATACCTCAGATACCTAAACAATTTGTAATACTATAATTTGAATAATTTATTAGAAATACTAAAAATACGTACAATAAAATATTTGTGACTCAAGACATTCACAGAGCCATTGTGAGAAATTACTATAATAAACTACCTAAATGTATTACAGCAAATGAATGAATTATATAGGTATTCTGTGATGTATGTTTTCCAAAGAGGTTTTACTAAAGAAAGGGGTTAGTAATGTATAATAATATAGGTTGCAGCCCGGGAAGCTAAGCCAAAGCTTGCAATACTGTCATTTATTAAATCTGAATGCAATTACGTAAAGGCACCAAATACTCAATACAACAATATAATAGTTTTAACTTTTTTTAATAAAATCTCTTTGGTTCCTGCCAAATGTGAATCTCAAGCCATACTCTAAACGGTTACTTGGTTAAACTATATACTTTTAATATTATAAAAATTGTGTATCCCCCAAATCATAAATTATTATTTTGGTTTAATTCGCTCTCTAAGTGCATTATTGCAAACTTTTAAATTACATACTTAACATCAAACAATTATTCCAGCAATCTGAATAAATATAACATCTCTCCATAACAATTTACATAAAACGTGTCTCAATCGAAGCTAATCAGTTCTGCCGTGTTATTATTATGCTCGGATTTGACTGGCGTTTGCGCCTGCTGGGTCGTCTGGTTAGGATTCGGGGGCGGCTGGCCCGGGGGGCCGTTGAAGTTCTGTTGCTGCGTCTTGATCGGCTGCCCGGGCTGCTGGCGGCATCGCCTGGCCCTGCGGCATGGGCTGCCCCTGGGGCATCTGTTGGCCCTGCGGCATCTGTTGGCCTGGGGCATCTGTTGGCCCTGCGGCATCTGTTGGCCCTGCGGCATCTGTTGGCCCTGGGGCATCGGTTGCCCTGCGGCATCGGTTGACCCTGCGGCATCGGCTGTCCCTGGGGCACTTGTCCCTGCTGCATCTGCTGGTTTTGGTTCATTTGCCCCTGAAGCATCGGCTGCCCCTGATTCGGAAGGCCCTGCTGCATCGGCATCTGGCCCGGATGCTGCAGCTGCCCGTGCATCGGCTGGCCGGGGGCCATCTGATTCATCTGGCCCTGTGGAATGTTCTGACCCTGGGGAACCATCTGCTGGGCGTGCATCATCATCTGGGCGGGGGGCTGCATGGGCTGGCTGGGCAGAGACATCGGCTGGGCCTGGGTCACCGGCTGCGGGGGCTGTGCTGGCTGGCCCTGAGCCTGTTGCTGGCTGGATGGAATGTGGTTGGGTAGAGTCATGCTTGCGTTCTGTCCCGGCATCATCTGTTGTCCGGGCAGCGACATGGGCTGGCCGGGCTGTTGCATGTTGGGTGCCTGGTTGGCCATCTGCGACGGCTGGTTCGGAAGCGTCATCGAGTAGCCCGAGACGGGGACCGGCTGACTAGCGCCGGGCTGGTTCCCCTGCATCATCGACATCCTCATGTTCTGCATCTGCATGTTGAGGGCGCTCGTGTTCATCATGGGCTGGGGCATGCTGGGCTGGCCGGTGGACATGGGCGGCATCATGGAGTTTGGCTGCTGGGGCTGGTTCGGGTTCTTGGGCACCTGGCCGTTCTGCTGGGGGCTCTGGCCGGGCATGCCGTTGGGGATGTTCTGCATCATCATCTGGTGGACGCCGGGCTGCATGGGCATGCGCATCTGGTGCATCTGTTGGAGCATCATCTGCTGCTGCATCTGGGGGGTCATGCCGGGGCGGATGCTGCCCTGGCTCAGGGAGGGCTGGCCGCCCGGGGCTTGGCTGATGGCGGCGCCTGATGTGGACATCGCGAAGGCGTTGGTCATTTGAGGCATGGACTGCGATATCGTGCCCATGGGGTTTCCGGGTATGTTCATGTTGGCTTGTGAGATCTGCGGCTGGCCGGGCATGGCGTTGGCGTCGGGCTGCGGCATCATCTGCGGGTGGAACTGCGGGTTGGCGTACATGGGCTGGTTGGGGAAGTTGGGCTGGTACTGCGGCATGGTGACGCCGGGCATGTAGTACCCGCTGTTGGTCGACATCATGTACTGGTGTTTTTGCTGCTCCTGCCTCATCTGCATTTCCCGCTCTTGTTCCTAAAAAAAGAATAAAAAACACCCTTGAATATATTATTATTAGGTTTTGATCTATATCTACTACAAAGAGGTTAATTTTAAAGGTAAAACCGTCGCGTCGTATTGAATTGAATATTAGGAAGGAACGTGGGATATTTCGGTAGTATCGACATTCCGAATCAGCGGTAGCTTTATATGTTTTTATGTGATGTTGGCAGACGAGCAGACGGATTACTCGACGAAAAAATAGTAGTAAAATATTACCGAGTAAAATTATGTGCTATATCAAATCAAAGTCTTAATCGATTTGTATATTGGGGGACGCCTATGTCCAGCAGTGGACGTCTATTGGCTGAAATTATCTTATATGTTTTTAAACTTTCGCGTTGCATTATACAAATAATAGGAATAATATACTTGATATAAACGGGAATAAACACAAAAAAAAAACTTATCATCCATCCTAGATCTCAGATTAGATCAGGTGCGATTGTGGTCAAGCGTTGGCCTATAGTCGAATATAAATAAAAATAAATTTATATTTAATTGTGGAAGAGCCACGCTTCGGCATGAATGGGCCGGCTCGACCAGAGTGATACCACTGCCTCAATGAAAACCGGCGTGAAGCAGCCCCTGTGCTGTGTTTCGCCGAGTGAGTGAGGGTACCGGAGGCCCACCCTGGGGGGGAAGGGGATAAAAGGCTGACAGCGCACTTGTAACTCCACTGGTGTTGTAAGTGTCCATGGGTGGCGGCAATTGCTTGTCATCAAGTGATCCGCCTGCTCATCTGCTACCTATCTCACATAAGTATCTTCACCTTTAGCAGGCCTGTCCCACTCCGCGTGTACCTACGAATTTGCAAGTACATGCGGCGTCCCCTCTGGAGGGTACGATCAGTAGAAAATCACGAGCGAGCGGCGACGCATGTGCGACAGTTGCGTGCGATAGAAAGAGAATGCACTTCTAGGTATGAATAATTGTAGGTGTTGAACGTTGGGCGGTCGGAATTTCAAATTTATGTTATAGCCTGAGGCATTATTTTTCTATAGACGGTTTTTAGAAGTGGGTTTTCTGTACCTTGTACTATTAAGTATTCTGTGCCTTTTAGTCCCGTTTAAGTATTTGAAATGATGATGTTGATAAGTAAATTTGTGGATGTACCTGCACCCTCTGCAGCGCCAGCTGCCGCTGGTACTGCAGGTACTCGTGCTTCTTCTTGCGCATGGCCTGCAGCTTGGCCGCCATCTGCATCTGTCTCTGCCGTTCCGCCGCCTCCGCCGCCGCCGCCAGCCGCGCCGCGTGCTCCGCGCGCAGCGTGTCCAGCGCCGCGCGGCTGTCGCGCACTTGCGTCACCTTGTCCTGTAACACGAACGATGTAACAATAAAATAAAATCTATACTACTCAACCAAAACAATTAGGCGCATTCTGAAAATGGCGGCTTGAGGACTAGTGATGGGAATACTTTCATCTGTATTATACCAGTGATACATACTAGTAGTACTAGTTATTTATCTTTACTGAATTTATTTATTTGACTTCTGATTTAATTGCATAAAACAAATAATACTTAACAAAAACCAACAAGATAACGAAAACAACTAAATTATAACAAAAATCCCGCACAGACATATTGGTACCAACGCTCAGAGCAAGTAAGTATCCGACTTCGCCGATGCAGTGTTACCGCTTCTGAATATCTAAAATAAGTATAGGTACCATTGCTAAAATTTGTTTAATAAGTACTTATATTTAAATATACATTAATAATATGAATTATTTTAAAATAATCTTATACTTACTACTTCCATTCGTTCGTTATTTATTATGTTCCATTTGGATTCCAATACATATTTTATGTGAAGAAGGTACATCTAATCAAATTGAACTAATGACAACGGCAACACTGTTCCGAACAAAAGTATTTATCGCGCGTCACTACGGGATGTGCGGGACGAAGTGCGGGGTACGGGGCGCGGTAACTGCATTCCTGTCATGCGCCTAATTGTATTGGTCGAGTAATACTAATATTATAGTCGGGCCGTTGTATCATGCCCGATTTGACAAATGTCAGACTGAAAGCACTAGTGAGGGACAACGATAAAATTGCCGAATCATTTAAGTAACAGTTATTTCCACTAAGGGCAGTTTCCCATATTCAACAATTTTTTTTTTGGATTTGCACTTGACCTCATCTCACCTGATGGAGAGTGACAATGAGGTCAAAGATGTAGCGTGTTTTCCCAGAAGAAACCTATTCACTCTCGACTTAAACACACCCAAATTGTGAATACAGAATGTGGATACAGAAGCCGGCGGCAAGTTGTTCTATTCCTTAGCATTTCGTTTTAAGAAAGAAGAAGCTAAACGCGAAATTTATTTTCAAAATAAAATATTAAAACCTTCAAGTGATAAATAACTACTATTTAAAAAAAATACGCGGTGAGTATTACAGGTTACGTCACTTTGAAAACGTGTCAAACGGCGTAATTTTGTAAACGCGTAATATTGAGTGGAAATTTTACGTTTTCTTTTTATTCTCAAATAATTTAATAAAAGACAAATAATTAGATAATTAGGTGCCGTTGACATTATGAAATGAAGTTTTATATTTAAAAGTGGTTCTTTATGATTCGCTAAATGTGTTCCTCATAACAAGGATGTATGAAAAATTTAAAAAATATATTGTCAAATCGGGCATGATACAACGGCCCGACTAATATAAATGGGAAAGTGTGTCTATGTTTGTCATTCTTTCGCGGCAAAACGGAGCGACGAATTGACGTGATTTTTTGAGTGGAGTTAATTATTGTTTCAAGGGTCGATTAGATAAGACATTCTATGTCGTCACTTGACAATCAACATTATTACACTAAATTTCAACCTTTTCTTTATATTGAGGACAATCAAGATGACCCCACTCCGCTTAATGGTAAGCGGTCGTGAGATCCAAACATGAGATTGACAGGCACAAAAGAACAGACAAAGTGTCCATTGAGTCTGTCACTCTCGTTTCACGCCCCGCCTAAAAACTCAAGGTTGTATGAAGGAGGAAACACTTAAACTAGAAGGCACCTTATTGCATTATGAATGTTCTAAAGATATTTAACGGAAATGGGTCTTACAATGAATACTCGTGACTGTACCTGCAAGCTCTCCAAATAGACCCGCTTATCATCCTGCTGCTGAATGTACCGCAGCAGGCGCGAGTGCATGGCCGTGATGTTCATGAACAGAGTCTGCACCGACGTGTCATTGGCAATAGAACGTCCTCTGAAAACACACAACTCATTCAGATTCTCTAAAGCATTTTCAAGTTGAACCTTTGACAGTAACTATAAAATTAAAAAAATAAATAAATCCTCCAACCGATATTCGGCTACGGCGGCCAATCTTTACGATCAGACACGTACGCAGGATTTATTATATTGCCAAGCTTGTGCGCAAACACAGGCGCACTCTCTATTCCCTTTCCCTCTTAATTTGATGGGACATCAGTGTGACACGAGCGAAGAGAGATTGGGCGCGGGAATCAATGGCTATCTTCGGACGGAAAGCACCGTCCGAGACATTGTACAAGACCACCAACATCCAGACTTCGGGCTGATATTGAGAATTTCTGAACAGAAACAGTCAGGTACAATTTTTTGGCCCAACCCGGTGACCGAACCCGTGCCGTGACACCAAGCGCCGTCGCTTTAAAATGCGACACACTGCCCACTGCACCACCGAGGCAGTCAACAGTAAAAACTATAAATAACAACCAATCTTAAAAATATTTTTCGCAATTTTCATTACCTGGATGAGTTGCTCTTCATTCTGTTGACGAATATCTCCACCTGTGACTTTAGCGTTTCGACGAATTCGTCTATTTCCTTGTCCTCGGCATCATCTTCCTGGGCTTTACTTGTGCTGGGCTTCACGAATTCCTGTTGAAACAAGTTGCTTATAAATGTCATGGAAGGCAAAATAATAATGTTCAATTCATAAGAGCTCATACTAATCAGACGTAAAGAAGTAAGGGACTACGATTAGTTAATAGAACAATTATGATCTCTATGTCATTTCAAAAGGTCATTCACCCCTTTGCACAAAAGGTCGTTTACCTCTTCTTTCGAATATGCGATATATGTATGAGATGTAAACTCTGATTTTTAATCATGTTGAGTAAACCGACAGATGTCAATGTGTCATCCTCATACATTATCACTCAATTTGACAGATGCAAATGTTAAAATGTATAGAAACTTGACATTTGCATCTGTCAGTTTACTCCACATGATTAAAAATAGTATAGTTATAAAAGAGTATAGTTTGATTTTTTTGTTAATTTTATCTAGGCATGGTCTATAAACCGTACATCAGCGGGTTCATGAGAGGCGATGGACCCCGTCGGGCCGGGGGCGGGCGCGGTGGGCGCGGCGGCCGCCGTGTCCCTGGACAGCCTCTGCTCCCAGTAGTTGCGGTCCAGGTACCGGGACAGCTCGGTGTTCCCTTGCGTGCTGTGGTCTGGAGAAGCGCTCACAGATGACGGGCTTGGTGACACTGTAGTACAAATGGTCAGCGATTATGTATAAGTACCGGGTGTATTAGTGCATCATACATTTCAAGAACTCGCCATTTAGTTTAACCCCTCAATGGGCAGTAGGTATAAATACAATTAATTGATTTTAGACCTTACCTCCAACACATAAGGTTCAAAATATGGTGCCCAACATAGATATGTTATGTTATCGATATGAGAGTTAAAGTTATCGATAAACCGTATGTAACATTGAATCTTCCTAAAACAAAACCTTCAGTATTTGCTAGACTTCGGTCGATACCCACCCACACTACGCCACTGGCGATGTTATATGAATTAATTATATCTATGTATACCTACTCATATGAAAATGACATGGTAGGTACTCCGCATCAGCAGCTACTACATACACGTTGGATGATGAGTGGGCTCTGGTGCGATGTGCGAGCGAGTCTTCCGCTCCTTCTCTTTCTGTTCCGCCTCGGACTGGCTCAGCGCCAGCGCCAGTTGGAGCTCCTCTTCCTCCTGCAGTTCCTCAGCGGTCTTCCCTCCGGGTGGACGCTTCTGGATCGCAAAAAAGATTTTGATTTGTAAGATAGGTACCTGCATACAGCCGGAATCACCTGGCGGTGATGAAAGTTAACAAAAATCACTCGAATTTTGATTGTCCCTGTCATCTTGAAATTTAAAAGGAAAAAGAAGCTACATACATACTTAAGTAAATTGTTTTTTTTTTTATTGTCAAATACATTCGCAATAATATCCACTTTAGCTATGATGGATGATACTTAGCGCCCTTTTGTAGGCACGCAAGCCGAAATCATATTTTATCAAATTAAGTTAATTCTTTAGGTATAAATGAATAGAAAATTCTTGCCATGCATTCAATCAATTAGGTATTTGTGTGAACTTTTTTCAAATAACTCGGGATCGTCAGCAGTTTCTGAATCGAGAATCGAACCCGCACTTTTTTAAAATAATGTTGTGTTGAAACAGTGCCTAATAAAGTAAAGCTATAAGAAAATAAGTGTCTGATACTAAAAACTTATTGAGTCTATAAAAAAAAGTACTTTTCTATCTTGAGGGGATTAATAAAACAACATTTGCAAAGTGCATCTTTATTTCTAATATATTACCCTAATATAAACAACTTCTATGAGATAGTTTAATAGTATTAACGAGGACATAATTACAGTCAAATAGAAAAATAATATCAATTACATAATATTAAAAATCCATAATAAATGTCAGTTACAAAATTATCATGTTTCATTCACAAGGAATATTTCTAAATAATAAGATTTAATAATCTAATTTTTTTTAAGTCTTCTAACAAATTTTGGTGTTTCTGGGACAGTGAGTGGGGCAACACATTTCTCAGGAACAAAAGGCGTCAAAGCAGGGGCAGGTTTCGCATGATGAACTAATTTAGCTCTCAGTTCAGCTTTGACCATCTCTTCAGCCTCTTGTTGCTCTTTCTCTCTCTGTTGTCTCAGTCTCTCTTGCTCTTCCTCCTTTTCCTTCAACAACTGATCAAACTTCTCTCTCTCAGCAGCACGCTTCTCAGTCGTCAACGCAAATGGTTTCTGTTTAATTAGTTGTAGTGGCTGAAGAACTGGCTTGAACGGTTCCTTGTACAAAACGACTGGTGGACGAGCTTCAAACTTCACATGGTTTTCTTTATTCTCCGATGATGTCGTTGAGGAGCTACCTTTGGTGGCCACTTTGTGCATTTGTTTTTTAACAGCTCCAGGAAGAGGCTGAGCTTTGAACAGATTAGCCTGTTTCTTCTCTTCTTCCAACTGACGTTTAATCCATTCCTCTTTACGGCGTTTGATTTCTTCGTTTCTTTTTTCAAATGAAAATGGCTCTGGTCTGGTCTTTTCCAATGGTTTTTCAACAGGTTTTGTAGGGGGCAGTGGTTGGACGTGTGTTTGGTTTATTTTCTTGTTTGAGATGCTCTGAAGAGTTTCCTCTGATAAGGGGAAACTTGAGGTTGACTGGCTTGATAGGATGTAATGGCTGCTTCACAGGAATCTGCGGTTTATCCAATATATGCTTAGGTACAGGGCGAGCTTTGAACTTTTGCAATTGATCTGGTGATTGAACTGTTTTCTTATGCAATTCCGTTAAATTAAAAGGTTCAGGAACAGTGATTGGCTTCTTAGGCACTTCAGGAAGGTTAATCGTACCTTCGAACACTGATTTTGGGATAGGATGCGCTTTGATTTTGAACTTCTTTATTTCTTCAGCTTCTAATTCTTCTTTTTCAATCTGCGACATGATGTGAGTGGGTCTTGAGCGGGTCTTACACCGCAACATGGGGGACTGCGGTATGGTCAAATTGGGTTTGCTTGAGGAGCAATTCGACTTGAAAAGCTGTGGTCTCGTGGAATGAAACCGGCCGGGAGTATCCCTTTGGTAATGGTAAATAGCTTCAGCCATAGAAACGAACTTTGTTCTTGACAGCTCATGAGGTGCACCAGTAGGCCTCCTGTACCGTTCATTCGTGTCTCTATCAGCAAATTCCATCTTGATCATATCCTCTCTAAGCGCCGCAATATCATTCATAGATAAAGACTTCCTGATAGATCCATAAGCACTTTCGAAAGAGTTCTCCAACTGATTGTGATTACCGAAGTCTTCTTCGATAGGAGTGGTGGGTTCTTCTTTTACACGTATTTTTCCGCCGGGAGTGTATAAACTTTCTCCCCGAAAGTTTGTCACATAATTTCGGGCCATAATTATAAAATATAAGTTAAATCCTGATCACTAGTAACAAAACAAACAAGCTCGGTTTGTTCGAATTCAAATCGCGTCGTTAAATTTTAAAAGATGACATTTGACATTAAAATAAATGAACCATAGACTTATTCACTAACTTCTTCAGAGTGACGAAGTTGAACTAAGCAAAGAAATTAAACCTATACAGCCACTAAAGTTCCGGTAAATAAAAGGCCCTATAAATTATTTCTTTATTTGCGCCCGCTACACACTTAATCAGCAAATCGCGGCGCGAATATTCCGCGCGGAACAATATCCGCCGAGCCACGGAAAATACACAAACTTCGTGTTCGCGGCTTCGCACGTAACTTCGCACATTAAGTGTGGAGTGGGATTTACAAATAACGAAGTTAATACGTACCTACGAATACCAAAACTACGTATAAAGGAAATATCAAGTTCAATAAAAAAACCGGTAAATAACGCAAAAGTTGTCCAGAGCCAGAACATTGTTAAAAAAAAAAGGTTGTTTATGGTCGGTCAGTAACTGACAGCTGTCACTTATGTCAAAATCTCTGGAAAACACCGACCGCGTTAGCGAGAATCATTGCCTTATATTTCACGAAATAGTTTAAAATCAATACAATTCACTGCGGCTAGAAGCTATTTCTAACTGACTTCAAATCTCATTAAGTACAATATTCCAACAATGACGCAAAGCGCGCTACCGAATCCAAACACGTTATTGCCTTTGGAACTTGTCGACAAATGCATAGGATCACGGATTCATATCATCATGAAAAATGACAAAGAAATGGTAGGAACGCTACAAGGATTCGACGACTTCGTGAACATGTTGCTGGATGACGTAACAGAGTATGAATCAACACCTGAAGGGCGGAAAATAACTAAACTGGACCAAATCTTGCTCAATGGAAATAACATTGCAATGTTAGTGCCTGGTGGTGAAATGCCGGGAGACTCGTATGAAGGACAATAGTGTAGTGTTTTAGCTGTAAGGAAATAAATAAGTTCTACATATTTGGTTATTGTTTTTGTGTCTGACCCTTCAACTTTGATTATAGTCATAACAAATACAAAAGTAGGTATAAATCTAATAATTTCGTGGTAAAATAACAACCTACTAAAGTAGAGACCATGTTTTGCTATAGGATTGTCCAAGTTGGGTGAAGTATGCAAGGTTGCGTGGAACGGTTGGAAAAAAACAGTTGCGTATAGGATGGGGTCTTGTGCAGCAGTGAATGAACATAGAATAATGGCTTAAACTACAATTAACAATTTGGGCATTGTTTAATGAATATTCTGTTGTTTTAAATCTGGGTAGGCAGATTTCTTTTTACTATTCATAGTCAAATTTTATTGATGATAATATGCATGTTGTATAGCAGATATTGTTTATCTGGCCAAAAAGTACAATCAAAATCTGAGACTGGCTTTTTCTATACATGCTTATCAGCCATTCACCCACTCAGGCAGTACATAGATAATGTAATGAGTTATTTGTTACTAGTTTCTTTGTTTGTTTATTCAGTTTTGTTTTCAAAAAATTATAAACAATATTTTTTAACTCACCTGTGGTTGAGTGGGTCCATAGTCATTGGAAGTATCAACAATCTCTAGCTTTGCATTAGACGATGGGGGTCGGCTCACTTTGTCAAAGCATGCATCACAAACACGAACCTAGGATTATAAAATACAAGCATTAGTACACGAAACAAGTTCTCTCAGATTATTCCAATATCCAGATTATGACCTCTTTAAAGCAAGAGCTTTAAAGATAGGCTTTTCACGGGCAAGCATGGCCCCTACCTTAGTTCTCATCTTCACTTAACATCAGGTATGATCAAGGTCTAATGCTTATCTGTTGTTGCATAAAAAAAAAGTTCAATTCCTTACTTCTTTCTCGATCCCGAATTTGGGCAAAGTAGATGTCTTGGAGCTGCACTGTTGGCAGAAGACTTGTCCACAAGCACGACAGTGGTGTCGGCGAACCATCAGCGAGAATGCAACTCTGCATCTATTTAAGAAAATACATTTGTTGAAAATTATAATTCTATTCGCAAATTACTGACAGACTATTTCTAAATGATGACTTGCAGAATTTAGAAATATTAGTTAAATAAAATAAATTACATAATATAAGTCACCCACCTGTGGCAAACTTCTCCATCTGCCCATTCTGGGGCTGTGTCAGCAGAAAACATAGCGTCTGATTCCTTCAAAGTTGGGAATTTGAAGCCTTCAGCTTTTAATATATTCACAGTGTCCTGGTGACAAGAATAAAACTTATAGCACTGAACTTGATGTAAGAAATCACATTCATTTATTCAAATAAAGCCAAAGACAGACCATTTTGCGATTCTCATCACAAAACTAGATTTTAAGACATCAACACAAGAAACGAAACTAACAAAGACAGGTTTGTTTGTTTAATTTTCCTTAAGGTATGACTCACACACAGCACAGTTGATAAGTAACAGTAAAGATAGATAACACAGATAGTGCTTCAATTAGGATTCAAGCCTTTTTTTGTTTAATGATACTTTCAATGCCAAAAATCTTACATAACAAATTCTCATGGGAACACACATTTTTCATACATTTTGTTATGACTAGGATAAACTAATAGTGAATCATGGTGAATCACAAAAAACAAAGTTCTGATTAAACTTTGTTTTCATTCTACATTTTACAACCTGTATTATATTTCTTATTCATTTCATTATTCTGATATTATGTCGGAATAAGGAGGTCATTGACACATCAGTAAATGTAAACAGTTTAATATCTCAATGTGACTTGATTAGATGCAATTATGCCAGTTTGAATAGCCTCTAAAGTATATTTATTATGAACTGTCTGAGGTACCTTGAATGTTGGATATTCCTTCTTTTGTAACACTATGATATGTGACTATGACAGGGAAAATGGTATAATTAAATTAATAGGTGGCAAAATCGATAAGTCGGAGAGTGTACGCCGCGACTAAGCAGACAACGTTCAACCTTGGGATGGAATACATAATAGAAGTTCAGTGAACTGTGAAAAGGTGACGAAATTTTCTTGCTGCTATGTTTCGGCGTCATAAATATGAACAGGGGTATGAATTAACTAAGGGTTATTCAAATATGTAAATAAGGACGATGAAATGACAAAATAATAATATGACGTGGCATAAAGCGCGAAAAATATATAACAGAGTTGAAGATAAATATCGGAGACCGCAAAATTATCTGGCAGTGCCAAACTTTTCTTTTTCCCTCTATAATAAATACAGTTCTGACTGGTGTTAGAATAGGATAGAAGCATAGATAAATAGGATTCAGTACCGCCAGATGTCGCTTAAATTTGCTTTCTCCTCTTCGTGTTTACTCTCAATCCCTGATGACACAACCAGGAGGGATGTTTATAGTTACATATAGGATAATAATCCCATATCACCAAGAAATAAATACCTAACACTATGTTTATCTAAGACAATTGGCCCGACCTCACTTTGTTTCTGGACATGGTTTTCTTATTTTCGTATGTAGTTAGAGTCTTTGTCAATAGACGGTGCTAGGAGTCGATTATATCTCGCCAATGTTTCGTCTTTTCTTGTGGTCTTCGATAGAAGTTATCTCTTTATAAGTACTGTAGATTTTCACTTACCTGTACAGCTCTGTACTTTGGTGAGTTGCGGAATGCAAAAGCCCATGCTTGAATGAGCTCCAGAATCTTGGTGCGCAAGTTTTCATGCTGTGTAGACTTCACCAAGTCACGGAGCATTTCACAAAATGCTTTTGAAGTAACTTCATCATGTATTCCAGAACCTAAAGTAGAGTGTCAATTAGTTCATTAATTTATTAATTATAAATTATTGTTTTTAGTGCGTTTATGCTAGATGCTCATCGCAGCATTACGAGCGTGCACGTACCTATATATTTAAAATAACATAAATTTAATATCACATCCTCATGTCAAAATAAAGTCCTTGTACTAACTCTGAAAACCAGGAACAAAAAAGTTTTAAAAGTTTAAACAAAAGTATTTAAAAATTGAATAAGCAACTTGTTGTAAAGATAATAATATAGGCAAGCACCTATAGGTAGGTATACAAGATTTAGAACTTTATATCTATGACTCAGTCATTATTACTCATTACATTTATTTCAGCTATCAGTTACTAATTTTGGCAAGTCTTAGCACCACAGGAAAATAACTTACAGTGCTTTCTATTTTAATTAGTATATTGTAGCAATGTTTAAGCATTGTTTTTCTTTTATTAAGTAACTATAAGATAGACAGCTTCCTCTACTTTGCATGTGTATATTTTTTAGAAATTAAATGGTAATCAGGGACATAATATCAAGTTAACAAGATGGATTATTTCAAATTGGTCTAATAGTTATGAGTTATTCATAACATAAAATGTGTCCTTTTTAAAACAATAAACATAAAAGTTAAGATAAAATCACAATAAAATATTAAAGTTTATCTCTACAAAAATACTTTCAAAAATTAATATACTTTTGACAAAATAATATTGTTCTTCATGTAAAGCTTACTTAGTTTATTATTGACATTTTCCCAGAGTTACTTATTTTCTCATGGGGCCATATCTTCATAGAATATCGATATTATGACAATAATTATATTCTCATCTATTTTACACTTCACAAACACTTACAGTTTATTTGGATATGAATAAGTAAGTAAGTAAATCAAGAGGAATTAGTACCCGTTTGCAACATTTATTATAATAGTATGTTCAATTACTTGCTTGACACAGATGTAGGTTAAAACTGTAATCTATGGACCATATACTGTAGCTTTGTATCAGTTTCCATTCTATATTAATGCACATCATAATAAACTATAGTTACTGAATATAGTTGAGTGTGAACAGTATATTTTGTATGTTCTTTATTTATATGCAGTATTATTTATCATTGGACAAGTGAAAATTTATAAAATCATCATAATAGGTATCTAATTGGTATTTCTATTTATATTTTCAGCATCAGCTGTTTATAATATATTATGTATGTATTAGATGTAAATGATCAGTAACATATGAAAGTATACAGCCACACATCAAAGTATACAAAACTGTTAAACTTCTTCAATCAACTCTCATCTTACCATGATACACATTAGGTTGAATATCACTTGAGGAAATTTGACAGGTTGTGGTAACCTGGTGTGTGGCTAACTATACAAAGAGAACTAAAAATAAAGCTCGTTTAAGGTGAGTTTGGTACATTCTTATTAGAAAATTTCCTTATGTATAACATTGAACCTTTCATATGCAATATGAAAATTGCTATAGGGTGAATAGTAAGTAGGTATGCCTTACTTACATATGCAGTTCATAAACAACACTTACCACAATTTTTGACTATGCTTTCCAATGTGAGTAATGCAAACATGGCCTGGTGTGGGTTTTGGGAATATAGCTTCTTTTTGACTGCAGCAACTGCATATTTTGGTCTAAAACGAAAACAGTATTCAATTTAAAAAAGGTTCAAGTATATTATAATAAATAACTACATAACTTGTTATTTATAGTAGTATTTACACTAATACTTACGAACAGTCATTTTGTCTAATTAGATCACATATTTGCAATATCGTTGGCCAATCTGGGTCCAGACGTAGATTACTGGTCGCTTTATCTAGAATTAAATTATTATTTTTCACACTCATTAGCTAAAATCTGGACAGTACTCAAGTTGAGAACATAAATGTAATGTAAATGTTATCAAAGGAAAGGTCTTGTAACCAAGGGTAAATGTGGACGAAAACGTAGAAAGTATAGTAGAAAACAGTGAAATGTAGAAATAGATCAGAATACAATGATGATCACAAAAAAAATATCCTGATGTAACAAAGAATTTGTACAACTAACGAATGGGAATAATGCTTACCAAGCAACTTATCAAAATTATTGGCTCGAAACATAGTTCACTATTACTTTGTACAAATTGTTGTTTTATAAAATCAACAATGATTGATTCGATGAATAGAAAAATGACAGAACAATTTTGTCAATTTTGTTAATATTGTGTTCTGAATGTTGGCTAACTTGAAATAAACGTCATCGTATACTAGTGATGTCCTATTGTAGTCTCCACACGTTTGACGAATATTCTAATTGAACCAATAATTGAATACAAATTAGAGCATAGACTATATAGTGTGTGGTGGCAATTGAAACGTTAAAATAATATTGACATTTGTCTTTTTAAATAATTCTGACGTTCCCGGGTTTTTTGCGCTAAAATCCTATTTGTTTACCATTGTTTACGTTCTCAAGATTTATTTAAGCAAGATTGTTTTCCTGTACACATGTCTTTAAATCATGGAGGAGGAAAATAATGATGGTCCTTTTGCTGTTTGGCAAATGTTTAATGCTCCAACATTGGTATTATTTGATAATTTGGAACATGCAGCAGACGGTCTTGAGAGGTTACTTACCTATATTTTGAAATTATCTGGGTAAGTAAAGTCAAATAAATAACTATGTATACCACGAATAAAAAGGTAATTTTAATTACAATAATCTGCTTTGGTAATTGGGTTTGGAAAGTTCATATTTCATGGTACGTACCATAAATTCCCTATCTATGTGTCCACCTGGAAAATAGCCTATATTCAAAGCTTCCTAGGTCTAGATCGCAGTAAAATCATTCGAATAATATTAAAACTGTATCAGATGCTGGTAATAAAATGATGAGTACTATGTCACCGAACACCTTATATTTATAAATGAAAATATTGTTTTACAGAGACTTTTCTGAAGTTTTGGTACCTAGGCCAGGGTCTACCAAATATCCTGATGCATATTACAGTTCATTCAACACATGGCTTATTGGAAGGCTGTTTTATGTGTGGTCTGTGAAACAATTAGACCGGTGAGTAAATAAAATAATATTGGGTTTAATGTGTTTTATGTTTTCACTGAATAAATGTTTACTTACTTACTAATATGAATTTAAGTGTAAAATTAATATGATGTAACTTTCATGAAGTGCTGGTTTGTTTGCAGTTAGGTTTCATTGGGTTAAAAACATCTATTGTTCTCATTGCAGGATTCATTTGCTAAGCAAAGATGCCCAGTTGAAGATAATGAGCATACTGTGTGTAAATGATGCATCATTTTATAAAAAACTGCATTTAGAATATATGAGCATATTATCAAAATTAATAGAGCATTACAAAGATGAAAAGAACCATGGCAAAACCACTAGTTCAGTTCTGAAAAACTTTGAACCTGAAGTCATCAGTATTCCAGATGCGCAGCTTAACCTACAGGCAATATTTGTGGATATAAAAGATATAGAAACATGCAAAAGATTAATAGACTTAAGTCTACAGTTTTTGTCAGAAAACATGCCCTTGAATTCAATGCACATTGATGAATATCAAACAGAGTACCAAAAAGTGCTAACAGAAATATTGTACATGTTTGAATGTTACAGTGCTGATTTGAAATTATCGTCTTTGAAATTCTTTGTGGATCTGTTGAGTAAATATAATGAAGTTACTGTAACCCAATTTCATAAACAGTTTCCTGATGTGTGTGAAGAACTGCTGTTAAATGTTGAAGCTATGGTTCAGTCCATAGATATGTTTTATGAAAAAGGTGAAATAAATGGGATGTATTTGAATAGTTTCGGTCAGTTGATAGGAGAACTTTTAAACCAACCCATGATGTATGAAAAGAACTACAGTGAAATTGTCAAAAATATTTGCAGTATGATAATTAATATGAGAAACTCAAAACTGTTCACTAAAGAATTGATCTTGCAATGTCTGTCATTTAGCAAAGATATTATGTTTCCTGAAAGTATAATTAGTTTACAAAATATGGATGCCAGTGAAATAGAAATGGTGAAAGACTGCTATTGCAAAAAAATACTAATGAGTCTAGAAAATAGTGAGAATGCTAAAAATGAAAATTGGTGCTGTAATGAAGTAATGTCTGTGATAAAGTCAATTAAATCCTGTGAAGATAGTAACATAGATACTTTTGTCATAGCATACCATTTACAAAGATGTTCTAAAGCCCTACAAATACTGCAGATTGTTCATAAACAAATGCATAAGGTTAAAAATAGAAGGATTATTCATAATAATATTTTTGGAGAATCTGATGCCATATTAATTTGGAAGTCCCTATTAAAGTTAATAGAACTTCATCATAACAAATTAATACAAAATAGTGAAATTGTTCACTTGATTTTGGATATAACATTTAATACAGTTGCCCTACTTAATAAACTTACCTCAGAGCAAACTACTTTGGTTTCTCAAATACTATGTCTTCAAATTTCACCACAGATTTCAAGTCCAAATTTGAACTTTAGAGATGATATAAAGCTATTGGTATTGAAATATTTGATGGCCACTCAGCTCATATTAAAAGTAGGCAATGATAGCTGGTCTAAAACAATATTATTTCTCTTAAACTCATTATCTAGGAACTAAATCAATTGAAATTTCCAAACAGGTAATGGACCCTATATCAAATACTATAATGTTTAAAATTATTTTCGTTATTCATGATTCCCATTATTTACATTGTTATTGTTTCAGATGATCACACTATCTGCTTTAATTTTGGTAAGCAAATACTTTACAGCAAGCAGACTTATTGGTGAAATTCTTATACCTAGTTTCCTTACCAAAGATATTGATTTGCAAATGGAAGTAACAAAGGTTGTACCAGTTATTGCTTGCATGTCCATGGGAAATTATACTGTTAATTTGAATGTATTTTCTGATTGTAATAGTGACTTAATATTCAAAAGTGGAACAATTGATATATGTGTTGTGTGTAGTAACTGCCACAAAAGAAATGCTGATCATGAAATGTTTGCACTATGTTCCGAAAATAATCTTCCAACTTCTGGAAACATAGTAACCAATTCAGGTCTCAGAAATTTACTTTGTAAATTCTTGAACTCTAAACAGTATGTAGATGTAGACAAAACTGAATATTGGAACATGGTGGCTCGTTTTTCCAATCACTTCTATGCATTCACGAATGGAGTTCCACCAGAAATTGTTACTGATGACAATTGCCAACATGTAATAAAAGCACTTCAACCTCATATAGAAAACAATTTGGTATGTATAAGTATTTTTACTATTAATTCATTTATAATTGGAAATTAGGCATCTATTTCAATTGGTTATTCATTTTAGGTTGACACTGATGCAGAATGGAAGTCGCACATAGATACTGCACTCAATTTATCTGTCAATGTGTTGGTAAAAGCAACTCGAACATGCTTAGAAGGGAATGATTACTCTAAGCAGTCTCAGATACTGAATGTAATAAAAGAATTGGGACTTTGTCAGAATGAAAAAGTCATTTTACCAGTTACAAAACTATTGGTCTACTTTATCATGCACCCCCAATGCTCTCTAAGCCCTAAAGCAGTGCTGTACCTCAGAGATGTTTGCGAAGCACAAGGCTACACGCCAAACCAAGTCTATCATAGATATAAGAAAGATTACTGCAAACTCTTTGTTGAGTGTAGCTTATACAATGGAAAAGAATTTGCGATCGCTTTGCTAAAGGTAGTGAGAGCATTCGGGTTTGTAGGCTATAGAGACTTTATCTCAAAGGATATTCACCACTATTTGCCATATTTGATTCCTTATTCAGTGACTATAAGAGAAGTCCCATCAATGATTGAGGAGATTGCTTCTTTGGTCCAATGCTCGACATCAGACTTCTTAACTGAAAGGTTCCCTCATATTTACGTTCACATTTATTTAAACGAGACAAATGATGTGGCGAAGAAGTGCTACGACATCTTGGAAAGGCTGACAAAGACCTCGATTTTAAACTTAATCAAAAAGCATTACAGGGTAATTTTGACAGAATTTCTGCTGCAGTATTGCTGCAATCCAGAGAAGGTATTGCAAGCTTGTAGATATTTGGCTTGCCATGACCCAGACCTGTCAGTATCCAGTGGAAGCTCCTCTGCTAGCATGAATATGAGTACGTCTCAGATTGCGGACTTTTTGAACCCAAAGTTCTTAGGAGTCTTAGCTTATTTCGATCACAAATTGATAAATGCTAAAGTGGCGTTATCTGTGAAACGGAAAGCTTTGAAGAGTTTCCCTGATATCATCCAACTGATGGGAGTAAAGTACTTAACCCCACTGAGGTACAAAGTATTAGCAACTTTGAGATCTGCCATGCCTTTGGCTAAAGAGTTTCCGAAGATCTTAGCCGAGGCGTGGGCTGCGTTTATACATAACATAGACAGTATGTCCCTAGGGCCTCTATTGTCGAACCTTGCTGTTTCATTGCTACAGCAGTTTGAGTATGCGCCTCAAGAAATTAACAAGATATTTCAGTATCTTGTACTGAGCAACGAAAACTTGCTATGCTCGCACATATCAGACCTGTTCTTCTTGGAGGATACTAAGATATCAGAAAGAGTGAAAATGGTCGTTAAAAAGCATGTGAAGAGGACACAGCCTGAAGGGTTTCTTGATAAAGTCAAGTGGTACCTGCAGCATCTAAATCAAGATATTCCGACGATAAAAGCGCATGCGTTTAATCATTTGGATAAGCTTTTGAAAAATAACCGAGCTGAGATACATAAGGCCATATTTGGCGGAAAAAATATCGATCCTGTGATTGTGGAGTTGATAGATTCATTACTTCTTGGTATGTTAACTTCTCTATAACTCTTCTCTTTAGTCATCAGATTGATAGAAACACTAGCAACCATAATAGCTCATTTAATACATACCTCAGGGCCTACACGAAACGGAATTTACCCCTTTAGTTTGGATGGATAGATACCTCTCTTTCGTTGCAGGCCCTCTGAACATTGACAAATGCTGAATTATGCCTAAATATTTTCTTCTTGTTCTATATCTGTATCACTCTTGACATAGTGGTTGTGCAAATCACTTCAAAATTATATTTTAACTAGTGGCCCGGCCTCACTTCGCTTCGGGACCGTAATTCCGAAATGAACCAATAGATGGCGCTGTGTATAATTATATCGCGCAAGCGTTTCGTGTTTTCGGTTTACCTATAAGCCTTGTCGTTGTTTATTGAAGTTATCTCTTTATAAATAAGGTTTAATTTTCACCCAATTTTCCAGGTTGTAAAGACTCAGACACCCAAGTGAGTGCAGCCAGCGGTCGGTGCCTCGGTCAACTAGGAGCGATAGAAGCTGGCCATCTTCCCCGCCAGTACGTCCAGCCGGACGGGTCGCCCTTCGCCTTCTCCATTGGAGATAACTGCTTCGCTGCTACCGCCTTGGTGGAACTGTCCAGGGCCTTTCAGTATGAAAAGGATACAATGGTTGGTAGATTTGGGCATTTTCGATTGTTCGATCTGGCCAACTTACTGAGCTTTAATTGTGGGAGAGCCACGCTTCGGCATGAATGGGCCGGCTCGACCGGAGTGAAACCACTGCCTCACAGAAAACCGGCGTGAAGCAGCCTCTGTGTTGTTTCGCCGAGTGAGTGAAGGGTACCGGAGGCCCACCCGAGAGGAAAGGGGATAAAAGGTTGGCAGCGCACTTGTGACTTCCACTGGTGTTAGGTGTAGTTCAGATTTTTCATAACTATCGAGTTAAAAACCGCTCATGCTTTATAACATAGGATCTATTTTTGTTTTTAGAACATGGATTGCTACGCGTTAACTATCCAAGAGATACTGAAAATATACGACATTTCACCGACTGGAAGCAAAAAAGATGTTTGGGACAGTTTTCCAGAGCACATGCATCAGATCATGTTTCCACTACTAAGCTCTAGGTATGTTTTAAAACATTTTTGTTATATTAAGGACAATCAAGATGACCACACTCCGCCTGATGGTTAGCGGCCGTGAGATCCAAATAAGAGATTGTCAGGCACAAAAGAACAGACAAAGTGTCCATTAAGTCTGTCACTCTCACCCTGAAGGCCTGCTGTGATGTCGTTTCACGCCCCGCGTAAAAACCCAGGATTGTAAGAAAGAGGAAACACTTGAACCTTTTGACAGATACAGACCGCTGTCCGACACCTCGTCATTCTTAAATACATTAGACCTAAGTATAAAGTTCTTTCGTCACAGACTATTTTGGTCTTTAGCAGTTTGATTATAAGTTATATTTTCGCATATTTCAGATACACATTGGCGTACCCGTCTCAACCAAAAAAGGCACATCCTCTCTTTGGATCACAGTATGCAACCACATTTTTGGAATGGGCTCATAAGTAAGCTGATATTTTAGTAGTAGATATTAGCACAAACAATATTGGCAAGCGCTGGTTTCTTGACAAAGACCAATATAAGAGTTAGGCATGGACTTTGCCCAGCAGTGGGATAGTTTAAGCTAATAAAAAATAAAAAGTGGATAGTAGCAATAGATATAAATAACACTACACTAATCCTGAAAGGTGGACGCCTACTTTCCCGCCCACTTTTCTTCGAACCCCTCCCCCCGCAAGGATGAAGCTTAGATTTCGGCGCCCCTAAAATTACCGCCTCCTCTACACCTGCCGGGCTAACATGCGCGCCGCGAGATAATTTTTCGACATTCGTATTGCGTCGGCGCAAGTTGCTTCTCACCTGACTGAGCGATGAGCGGGATAGAAGGATGCGCTCTCACGAACGAGAGTTGACAAAATTTTGTCGCGATACGCATGTTTAGCCTACAGATAGGGGTAAATAATTCCTAAAACGTTTCGTGCCATTTTCGACATATTACTAAGATTGACAATTTGTATTTTTATGTATGTACTGCATGACTTGTTGGCGTTTTGGCATGACTGTAAGCCTCCAAGAAACTTTTATAATTAAATAAATAAAATAATTTCAATCTTCTTTGGTTTGAATATTTGCAGCTGGGCAGGCCAACTGATCCCGTTGATAGATTCAGAGAGCATTCGTGAACTCCTGCGCACCGTCCACCCGAGCATGCGCCGCGACGTGCGAACACTCTTTCTCTTCCTACCGTACGTTCTGTTACACGCAATCATGTCGAAGAATAATGCAGAGTACATAAGAGAAGAAATGTTAGCTGTTGTTGGTATGTTTATAAAAGTTACATAAGTTGGTCTTATTTTGTTTGTTTCTAATGGCGGCTGTAGTGTGTCAAATCCGATATAGTTTCTTTTTTAAATAAACAACCAATGCTCTGAAATGGGGGCTACCGCGTGTGGAAAATCCGTTAGATGGCGTACGTGTAGACTGAGGTCCAACTACACGGTGATTGGTTATTTTTGATGTGAGATGTCAAAATGTCACTAAACGACCAATGACGTTGAAGTTGGACCTCAGTCTACACGTACGTCATCTAACGGATTTTCCTACACGCGGTAGGCACCATTAGCATCGGTAAAACAGTAGATAAGCTATCTTGCGGAATTTTACATCCGATATGTATTTTCTACAGGTCTGGAAAACTTTAAAAAGGATCCTGTGCCTACAGAGCGCTCTAAGTATAAAATACTGCGGGATGTAAGATTGACACCTAATGTAATTCATTCCAAGCAGGAAGAAGGGAATCAGGTAAATATTAAAACAGACAGATAAACAGTGAAGTCATAGAATCTCGTTTTTACCCTTAGGGTAAGAAATTACAAAAAGAAATCCTAATCAAATTCTTGTTTTGTTTGTAGACTAAATGCAGTAAGACGATTTATACCCTCTTGGACTTCTTGAATAGATGGATTTTAGAATGGTGTAATTCTAAACAACGCCCTATGGAAAATGAAAATTATAAGTAAGTTTCATGCTTTTGCCGTTATTGATCAGTCTGTAAAACTTACTCTTAAGTTTTATCTTTGCTATTACAATCATTATTTAACTGTTACAATAGCTATAGGCGGCGTTTCCAATGAAGCCGAATGGAGTGAAATCACCAATAGAATCAGGGTTTTTGCGAATGCAAAATCCGATAGATGGCGTTACGTTGACGTCAGGTCCAACTTTGACGTCATTGGGTTGTGTCTTCTAATTTTACATGATACCGTCAAAATGTAACCAATCCACTCGTTGTTGGACCCATGAGTGACCTGACTACAACCGTAAACGCCCCAGCTATCGAATTTTTGCATATTGCTAAAAACCCTCATTGCATAAAAACTCCGCTTGTTAACGAGGCACAGGCTTCTTTTATGTAGGGATGTTTACCACTCCCTCCTGCGCTTTAGTAGAAAAGAAACGCAGCTATATTACTTGCTTTAACCTGTACGAGTATTGTTTCATTGGCGCCCTAATAGTAATTATAATAAAACTTCGCGTATTTATTTATTTATAGAGCGATATCATCATTTTTGGAGAAATTCGATAAACTACCATCGCTCGAGGCAATTTCCTATGCGGTGATCTCGAGCGAGCATTGCAATACCTAGAACTGTACATGGACGAAAACAAAGACAAAATGCAGGAGCAACTGCCGTTGCTGGCAGAGATATATGCGCTGCTCGACGAACCGGATTCTGTAGGCTGGTAAAAAACACTATATTAATACTCTTCTATACTATTTATAAAAAAGATATCTTCTATAGACATCAAAAAGGCTGATAGCTACATCGAAAATACGAAAATCAAACTAGCGCGATGTAATCGATGCCTAGCGTCGATCTATTAGTTCAGTTTGGAAATACAGTCATGAAGCTCCCTCACTTCGCTTCGGGACTGTAGTTCCAAACTACTACTACTGGGCGGGCCATCAGTTATTCATTTTTCTACAATGATTCTGTACTTTGCTGTAATTTTTCTACACTTACCATGATTTTGCTGAGTACTGTAGTACAAATTAGTAGTATGTAAAATAACCTACAAGTTCGTGGCTTTATTAAGCTTAAGGAAATAACTTGAGTATAGTTTTTGAGTTGCCATTTGCGTCTACAACATCTGATAATTGAAATACTCTGTTATGTTATATTACAGGAATTTTATCTATAAAGAGATCCGAGCCGTCTTTGAAAGAATTAATATTGGCACAAGTGGTGACTGGACGCTTGCAAGACGCCGCCTTGTGTTACGAAAGATTAGCGCAAGAAGGCCAGTTGGATAGCCATAGCTTACAGGTAATCAGGTTCTATTATATACCTACAAATTATCTATTTATTTATTTATACTACAAAAAGTAGCCTATGTTACTCTCCTTCCCTTCAACTATCTCCACTTAAAAATTCACGTCAATTCGTCGCTCCGTTTTGCCGTGAAAGAAAGACAAACATACAGACAGACACACTTTCCCATTTATAATATGAATATGGATTCATCATAAGGCTTGGTAAACTGAGAAGACGAAACACTTTCACTTTGCAATCGACACCCAGCGCCTGTCTTAAGACCAACTTAAGTTGACGAGCTGGAAGGAACCAGAATTTCGCCAATTTCCGGAGTCCCGAAAAAAACTGACTGACTTATTAGTTAAGGTATAAAAGTAAAAGACACATTCGTTTTTTAGACAACTCAGTCGTAAATAAAATTCTAGGGTATGATAGACTGCTACCTAGGCCTCGACCAGCCGTTCACTGCCTACCGCCTCCTGAGCGAGCATGAAACAGAGGGCAGCATGATGGAGCTGGCTGCCGAACCCTTGTGGCGGCTTGGCAGGTTTGACCAGCTGGAAGAAATCGCTAAGAAACCTGTGGTAAGTGAAATTTTACGTGTAAAAATATATTGTATGAAAATTTGATGTAAACAAAAGATTGCTGGGTCGTTATATAAACAAAATAATTTTGATCACAACTATGCTTCCTAGTATAACTATGGTCGTATTCCTACCCATACCTTATCCTCAGTGTGTATTCCCGGTTGCGTCCAGTCGATTTGGAGGCCGGGGTAACGCTTATACCATGATTTAGGATTTGGGGAGTCTGGTAATGACAATGATGCTATTGCATTTTAAAGGGGACCAGACCAACCATCATTTTTTTTAATGTGATAGGTAGCAGACGAGCAGGCGGATCACCTGATGGTAAGCAATGCCGCCGCTCATGGACACCTGCAACACCAGTAGAGTTACAAGTGCGCTGCCAACCTTTTATCCTCTTCCCCCCCGGGTGGGCATCCGGTACCCTCACTCACTCAGCGAAACACATCATGGTTACATTGACGTCAGGTCCAACTTTGACGACATTGGTTGTTCTTCATAATTTTGACATGATACGTCAAAATGTAACCAATACACTGTTGGACCTGACGTCAACGTAACGTATCTAACGGATTTGCATTTGAAAAAACCTCATTGCATAAAAAACTCCCGCTTGTAACGAGCAAGGTTCTTTTATTGGTGGATTTCACTCCCCTCCGCTTTAGTAGAAGAAACGCAGTGACATTACTGCTTGTTCAATGGGGTATGGAAAAAAACCAAACATGCCCCATCGAAAACCATTTCGAGGCATTTGTCTTTCATTCCATATTTATTGCTTTTAAAATTTAAAAGCATAAGAATCAATGATATTTGCAATAAAATCGCGTTGACCTCATCTGACCCAAGGTCAGCAGAATTTTCAGTCCATACTACACTAACAAGATAAAATAAATGCTACATTAGGCGACATCTACTGTGATTGACACTTAGTCTATCGGAAGAACAAACAGTTGGCGCTAGTTGTAATACACAAAAACCTACCAACCAGTTGACATTATTTGAAAGGTGATATAAAATTGATTAGAGATACCTCTCTGTTTTTTTTTGCCGGAAATGTGTCAGGACAGTGATGTGAAATTCCCCCGATAAAAGGATTTGCCCACAAGTAACATTTAACATATAATTATTTGCCACGATTTGGGGAAAAAAGCCGTGGTAACACTATTAATATGGTGTAGCGCACTTGTGACGTCACAAATACGCTGAATTAAAATGTTTAAAAAATTATTAAAACATAACTACTGTCTTGATTACAAAAATATCAAATTGATTACTTGAAAATAGTAAAAGGTATTGAAATAAAATATAAAAAAGATACCTAAAAATTAGTTCCCATACCCCATTGGCGCCCTAATAGTAAGTATAAATAAAACTTCCCGTATTTATTTATTTCTAGAGCAATATCATCATTTTTGGAGAAATTCGATAAACTTACCATCGCTCGAGGCAATTCATATGCGGTGATCTCGAGCGAGCATGCAATACCTAGAACTGTACATGGACGAAAACAAAGACAAAAGGCAGGGAACAACTGCCGTTGCTGGCAGAGATATATCGCTGCTCGACGACCGGATTCTGTAGCTGGTAAAAAAACACTATATTATACTATTATAAAAAATATATCTTCTATAGACAACGACAAGGCTAAAAGCTACATCGAAAATACGAATCACTAGCGCGATGTAATCGACGCCTAGCGCCATCTATTAGTTCGGTTTGGAAATACAGTCCCGAAGCTCCCTCACTTCGCTTCGGGACTGTAGTTCCAAACTACTACTTCTGGGCGGGCCACCAGTTATTCATATTTTTCTACAATGATTCTGTACTTTGCTGTAATTTTTCTACACTTACCATGATTTTGCTTTGTACTGTATGTAGTACAAATTAGTAGTATGTAAAATAACCTACAAGTTCGTGGGTTTATTAAGCTTAAGCAAGTAACTTGAGTATAGTTTTAGAGTTGCCATTTGCGTCTATAACCCTATCCTGTTATATATTACAGGAATTTTATCTTTAAAGAGATCGGAGCCTTCTTTGAAAGAATTGATATTGGCACAAGTGGTGACTGGACGCTTGCAAGACGCCGCCTTGTGTTACGAAAGATTAGCGCAAGAAGGCCAGTTAGATAGCCATAGCTTACAGGTAATCAGGTTCTATTATATACCTACCTACTAAATAAGCTATGAAATGTAGGCATGCTGGCTCATAAACCAAATCTTAGAAAAATGTAGGTAGGTATACAGTTTGATTTATTTTGGGTTTATGGGGGGTTGGAAAGGGGCACAAAGTAGTGTCGTGGTGCTAGGCTCCGTGCATGGACCCATGACATCTTCCAAATATGGACGATGAGGGAGAGTCCCAGGGGTTTTAGTCGGTGAACCGCCTTCAGCGGGGGGAGTCCGACATAACCCGTCCACCCCCCGGTGGACGGGTATGCGTAACGCATTTCCCCTGGGTAAACAAAAAAAGGACAAAAAGTAGCCTATGTTACTCTTCATCCCTTCAACTATCTCGACTTAAAAAATCACGTCAATTCGTCGCTCCGTTTTGCCGTGAAAGAAAGACAAACATACAGGACAGACACACTCTCCCATTATAATATTAATAAGGATTCATCCATAAGGTGGTAAATGAGAAGGAAACACATTTCACTTTGCAATCGACACCCAGCGCCTGTCTTAAGTCCAACTTAAGTTGACGTGCTGAAGGGACCAGAATTTCGCCAATTCCGGAGCCCGAAAAAAAAACTGACTGACTAATTAGTTAAGGTATAAAAGTAAAGGACACATTAGTTTTTAGACAACTCAGTCGTAATAAAATTCTAGGGGATAGACTGCTACCTAGGCCTCGACCAGCCGTTCACTGCTACCGCCTCCTGAGCGAGCATGAAACAGAGGGCAGCATGATGGAGCTGGCTGCCGAACCTTGTGGCGGCTTGGCAGGTTTGACCAGCTGGAAGAAATCGCTAAGAAACCTGTGGTAAGTGAAATTTACGTGTAAAAATATATGTATGAAAATTTGATGTAAACAAAATAATTATGGTGACTGTTGCTTTCTGGATCGTAATACAGTAGAACTCCAATTATCCGAATTAATGGGGACCGGGACCCAATCGGATAATCAAATATTCGGATAATCAGAGTTTTTATAAAAAAATGCCATTGGAGAGAAAAAAAGCTACGATTTGATATTGCACATTTTTTTTTTTGATGAATTAAATGAAAGAAACATGATAAGGGAAGGATAATAGTGAGCGAACGCGCAAACACTGGCTTCGCGGGGGAGGAATAATAGCGCACTTAGACTTTTTTTGGACTTTTTTTTCTGAAAGTGATTCGGATAATCGGCGATTCGGATAGTCGAAGTTCAGATAATTGGAGTTCTACGTATAAACAAAATAATTTTGATCACAACTATGCTTCCTAGTATAACCAGGGCCGTATTCCTACCCTCACCTTATCCTCAGTGTGTATTCCCGGTTGCGTCCAGTCGATTTGGTGGCCGGGGTAACGCTAGACTATGATTCAGGATTTGGGGAGTCTGGTAATGACAATGATGCTATTGCATAACATTTTAAAGGGGACCAGACCAACCATCATTTTTTTTATGTGATAGGTAGCAGACGAGCAGGCGGATCACCTGATGGTAAGCAATGCCGCCGCTCATGGACACCTGCAACACCAGTAGAGTTACAAGTGCGCTGCCAACCTTTTATCCCCTTCCCCCCCCCCCCCCCCCAAAGTTCAGGTTTCCTCACGTGTTTTGGCACCGCCAAGCTAATGGTGGACATAAGCAGATATATAAAACATATATCACAATATGTACATACATCTGACCATCTACAGCAGGGGTCACCAATTATAATCGTTCGGGGTCCGTTTTCAGAAGTAAAAATGGATAGATCATCCTCAACTGTAATTTCAGCCAATTTGCCGTGACAACTGGGGCCTTCAAATGGGTCGGATTCTTCTCGCGTATCGTTCCCAAGACCACGAGGTGTTCGAGAGCTCCTGCCAGGAGGCTTCCACCCGACTCCTGGCACAGATGGACGGTGAGAGCAAAGGGGAAAGTGCGTTGCGGAGTGGGTACCAAAGCGTGCTGGGGTTGCATATGATCGCGGAAGCGAAGCATTCTGAAGAGGTTTTGAGGAGGTAATCAGCTTTGTGTATTTTTTAAGAATAAAGGCTTGCTATATCTTCGATCTTCCCTTATGGATAGTTCTTTAAATTTTCGCGTTGCATTATAACTATTATTATTATAGACGGGAATTAACGCGACGTAATTTTTTAAGCACATAATTTTGTACTTACTGCTTGGCGTTTGGGCTGCGTTACAACAGCCGTGGTCACAAGCGAACTGGCGGTGCGCGGCGACGTCTGCTGAGGCCCGGCTGTGGATCTTCCGATCCAACCGCCACCGCCCCCAGAACGCATTATGTGCTTAAAAAATTACGTCGCGTTAATTCCCGTCTATAATAATAATAGTTCCCTTATGGATGTTTTTATTTATCATGTAAGAATTTGCTAGTGTCCTTCACACAACCGGGTATGATTTTTGAAACCTAAATTTTAAAAACATTATACTTCTATAATGAGCCACGTTAGGTTACAATGTTTCGAATTACTTCACCCTATTTTCATCTTAATGTCAATCACCATTATGGTGAGATAAGCATAAACAAATTTTACTGATTGGACTAACCTTAGATATGGCTGTTCATCCTGTCAGAAGATGCTTTGCCTTTTTAATCGATGTGATGTCTAATTTTGATCACTATCAATCTTCTAATAACCTTACATTTTTCAAACAATCTAGACTGAAAGAATTAAGAGACGGTGACAAGCAAAGCTCGGCGATCCTAGACCAAATGTTGGACGAGTGGCGCCGACGGCTTTCGGTAGTGCAATCCGATGTGCGCACCATAGAGCCCTTGCTTAGGCTTCGAAGGATACTTCTACAGCAAAGTCAGGTAATAATATTGACTATGTAGATTCGCAAACAATACGTCCACACTGTAGTTTTAAAGTCTTCTACCATTATGTTATCTTTATTCAATTAATTGTTATTATTATTATTTTTTTCAATGGGAAAATAGGTGCCACCTGATTTTGAACCTTATCTGTACAAACATAAGAGCGGAAACCAAAAATTTTAATTGAATTGAAATTTTAGTTGACTTATATCCTATTATATAATGTTATTGAGCTTGTTCACTGAGCAAACTTGTCGCTCTATAACAACTCCTTAGAACTATAGATTACATGTTTATTTTTCTACACTCTTTCTACTGGGTTTCTTTCTGGGTATCCTAAGAGTAGCGAAGGTCAGACGTCAGTCGCTTCATTGTAATTATCATACTAACCTAACCCTGGATCATGGCCCAAGCGTATTCCGGGTTATGCTCTTATTTCGAAAAAAGGTGATAAATATAATGTCTTTTTTCTTTCCAGGAACTATTGAAACCGACGCACCCTAACGCAGCAAATACATTGAAGTCGTGTATTGGTGATCTTTGGTTCCAAAGCGCGAAACATGCAAGAAAGGCCGGTATTTTACAACAGGTGGGTGATTACAATTTCTAGCTTATTCTATTTTTAAACACGGGACATTGAAACTCTAGTTGTTTGATATCATCATCATCAGCAACCCACACTCGTCCACTGCTGGACATAGGTATCCCCTAATACTAATAGTAATCCCGTAATACACGCCACCGCTCCCGATTTTCGGCCACTCTCATCCAGCCCACACCAGCCAGCCTCGAATATCATCATCCCATCTTGTCGCTGATTGTTGTTTAATATATTTATATCAAACAACTTAATTTAAGAAAATAACAACAACAAAAGAAGCAACATTAAAAAAAGTTCATGGGCCGCGGTTGATTACTTACTAGCAGGTGACCCGCTTGCTCGTTTGCCGCCTCTAGTATAAAAAAAAATCCAAGTAACACCCAGACCACATTATATCGGTAGCTGCAATTTTTCCAACATATAAATTTGCATTTTATTGGTCAACTTTAATAGAAACTGTGCAAGCTTAATGTGCTAGAAATTTGTTTCCCTTAGCATATAGCGACGTCAGTCTCTCCTAAACAAGTATGTATCTGTCCCCAGTCCTATATGTACATACTGAACGCAGAGGAGTACAAGCCAGAAGAGCTGTTCATAGAGAAAGCCAAGATGTACTGGGCGAGAGGGCAGCACGAGAGCGCGTTCACTACGCTACGTCGCAGCCTTGATGATGCATATCCCAACTTGGAACAACTCAACAAGGATCAAAAGTAATTTTTAACTATCTATACTTTATTTTTATTTTTTAATTTTTTTATGTGATAGGTAGCAGACGAGCAGGTGGATCACCTGATGGTAAGCAATTGCCGCGGCTCATTGACACTTGCAACTCCAGTGGAGTTACAAGTGCGCTGCCAACCTTTTAACCCTTTCCTTCCCCGGGTGGGCCTCCGGTACCCTCACTCGCTCGGCGAAACACAGCACAGGGGCTGCTTCACGCCGGTTTTTGAGGCATCACTCCGGTCGAGCCGGCCCATTCATGCCGAAGCGTGGCTCTCCCACAGTTAAAATTCTATTCTATCATGTGTATAACCGTTCAATTATATTATTAATAAATAAATTACGTGAGCATCGATTTGGGGGGTCTTGGTTTTGCTTACTTTTGATAAATTCAGGAAGAAAAAGTATGATTTATCGAACATTTTTGCTGACAAGGGGGGCACGGGGGAAATAATGGTCCCTAATGTCTTGTTAGTATAAATATAATTTACTAGCTTTTGCCCGCGGTTTCGCTCGCGTTAAATTCGGGGTAGCATGGAGGGGCTAAAAGTAGCCTATGTTACTCTCCTTCCCTTCAACTATCTTCACAGAAAAAGTCACGCCAATTCGTCGCTCCTTTTTGCCGTAAAAGAAAGACAAACATACAACAGACAAATATAATATTATATAAATATAATATTAGTATGGATTTTTCAGAAAAATATGCGCCAAGGCAAAGTTGCTAATAGCTAAATACAACGATGAGACCACAAATGTAGACGTGGACGTTAATATTGGTTATTACAAGGAGTCTGTGAAGACACGGTGAATAATCAAATAAATACTAAACGTCAGCAAGGTTTTGTACACACTTCTAAGAATTCATAGCGGAAAATGTTGCTATTATGAGTCATTTACAAGTTCGTGTGAAAATAATTTGGATTTTACGCCTTCAAATATGATTAACAACTCAAAGCGTTATGGTGCTAATTTAGATTTCCTTGATTTTTTTTCTCTAAAACCTAAGCTGTATGTTTTTCTAAAAGGTATTTGTCTAAAAATATATACAGGCTGTAGGATCTGTGAACATTTACATGCATTTAACCACTTACTCTACCAACCTGAATTCTGAACAACATTGGTTCATTGACTATTGGAAATTTAATATACGAGTACCTCCAGATATGAAATTAATTTGATGGCGCTACTGCCATGTAGGTCATGTGGTGGTTAACATATTAACCTCATTGGTTATAAAACATGGGAACTCTGTTAGTACCCCAAAAATTCGTCATTGCCGTCCGTTTCTTAACGCATTATAGAATAGAATATAATAGAATATCTTTTTTTTCTATTCTATTCTATAGGAATATTTAAACACATCGCTAATAAGGACTATGTTTAAAGTCGAGGAAGACTTTAGACAGTAAACGACAAGTTGCTATATTCCTCAAATCTGAAATTAGAATTCTGCACAGCTTACATTGCAAATTCTTTGCTAGCAGGGGATCCGCTGTGCGGCGCTTACAACATAATCTTTTTTGTATGTGATCCTCGGTACCTGTGATTAATATTCATGGCAAAATAAACAACTGCTGTTTCAGGTATCAGGCCAGATCTGCGTATATCCGGACCACTGCAGTTATGTCCATGGTGGGATATATTTTGGGTGAGTATGAGGTTTGGTAACTAAAATATTTAGCTGGCTAGCATTTTGATATAATGTTGCTGGTTTTATAAAAAAAAGCAACATGTGTTTCTTTTTTATTTAATTGCTGAAGTAGACAGACGAGTATGCGGCCCATCTGATGATGGTTTCTTCTCTATTCTTCCTTAAAGCAGACTATACGTACCTACACTGTTTATATTGCACATCAACCATTTTCATATACATTCTTTCTTTGCGTAGATTACGTAGGTAAGTCATAATTCACCCATAAATCAAATTAAGATTTTTGCAAACATCCGATAGATGGCGTTAGTGGGCGACTGGTCCAACAACGAGCCGATTGGTTAAATTATAATTTATAACGTATCCCACAAACGTAGAGTCTACGTAGAGTCCCACAAACCATGTGAGGGACATGTGACAACGCCAACATGGTTTCCCCTGGGAAAACAAAAAAAATGTTACATCATGCCATCTATCGGATGTTTCATTTGCGTAAAAACCTATATATATATATAAAACATTACGTACTTAATTCCTCAGGTCTTGGTGACAGACACGGTGAGAACATATCTTTCGACTCGACCAATGGAGACACAGTCCACGTTGATTTCAACTGCCTGTTCAACAAAGGAGAGTCGTTCGACTGGCCTGAACGAGTTCCTTTCCGGCTGACACATAACATGGAGTGGGCTATGGGGCCTTTGAAACATGAGGGCATGTTTAGGTAACTTTTTACACATCTTTTCTTCTTCTTACGTCGATACCCCAATTACTGGAGGTCCTGACCTCTCTTCTGTAGAACCTTCTGCCTAATTACTGACTGCGATTGGTGACGATCTACAGCGGTGTAGATTGCATAGTGGACTTTAGATCCGAGAGTGGTGCGGATGACGTGTAGGAGACTTCGTCCCCAAAGTCTTTTCCCTTCAACCTTCGACCGAGCGGAAAAAGTTGGCAGCGCAGGTCTAAGTCCACTGATATTGCGTGTCCATGCACGACTGCAATCGCTTACCTTCTTGGTGATCCGTTGGTTTGTCTGCCACATATCAAAGAAAACCTTTTTTTTTTTCATTTTCATTTCATCTAATTAGGTGTATGACTTACCTGTAACCTTATTATAAATGTTTCTAACAAGTACTGTAATTAGTAATTATTTCTATTTCTATAAAAAAAAACGCTGCAAAATGACCATCATCCGGTCATCTTTTTTGATCCGAGACGATGATAAAGTTGTCAAAGCAATGCGGAAAAGAATGATTATGTAGTTCCATTCAGGGTTATGAGGACAAAGAAGCAAAAAACTAACAATTTGTTTACTTAGTCGCGCGTATTTGTGATTTTAATACAATTTATTGTTCCATTGTCTATTGATTTTGTCCCATAACGGATTAGTAAAAAAAAGACAATTCTACAAGGTTGCCATAAAATGTTTTGGGAGAGAATGGTGTAAGGCATTACGGTGATCCGGTGGAGAACCAAAGTCATCGACATAGCTGAAATGGCAATGTGCTGGTCATATCAACCGCCGAACTGACAACCGCTGAGATACATTGTACCAATATACAGGGTGTATCTGTGAACATTTACATCCATTAAACCACGGAAATGTTATATAGTTATGAAATTAATTGATGGTGCCACTGCCACTTACGTCATAGGGAATAGTAACCCTGTCGGTTATAAAACAAGGGAACTCCCCAAACATCGTTTTCAAGTCTTTCTTGATGCATTATAAAATTTAACTACATCGCTACTAAGCACTATGTTTAAAGTCGAGGAAGACTTTAGACAGTAAACGACAAGTTGCTATATTCCTCAAATCTGAAATTAGACTTTTCTGACACGGCTTATATTGCAATTCTTTGCTAGCAGGGGATCCGCTGTGCGTCGCTACTACCCCAATAATTTTTTTATTGTATGTGATCCTCGGTACCTGTGATTAATATTCATGGCTAAATAAACAACTGCTGTTTCAGGTATCAGGCTAGATCTGCGTATATCCGGACTACTGCAGTTATGTCCATGGTGGGATATATTTTGGGTGAGTATAATTTTTGGTAACTAAAACTTTTAGCTGATTAGCATTTTGATATAACATGGCTAATTTTTATCAAAAAAGTGGTATCTGTTTCTTCTTCTATCCATCCATACATATGGTTGTTGAAACAACCAAATGTTTTGTCCCAAATATTCCAAACTGGATTATATGTCATAAAATCTCAATAGACTTATTTATTTTATTTCAATTCCAGACCCTTAATAATTAGTTTTTGAAAAAAAAACCGACTTCAAAGTACAGCCACAATATAGTTTTTTCTTTGTTTTTGTTTGGCCTTTTTTAAAAACCGCTGGTCAATTTTAATAAACATTTATATGGACCACCAAACGAACAAAAAAAATTGAATGAGGCCTACCAAAACGATAAAAGAATCATTAAACATCATTAATGATTGGCGGAGGAACTGTCGCGCCAACACATGCATATCAATAAAAAATAACATACGGGTCGACTTGAGAAACCTTTCCTCCTTTTTAAGTTTGTTAAAATAGTGAGATCATGTATAGTGTTATTAAAAATGAGTATAAGGATACAACACGAATGTCATTCCTCCATTGTTTACACACAACCACCAACCACGTGACGGGGATGATGCTGACAACGCCCCATGATGGTGTCCCCTGAGGAAAACAAAAAAAAATTTACGTCATGCCATCTATCGGATGTTTCATTTGCGTAAAAACCTCATTATGTACTTAATTCCTCAGGTCTTGGTGACAGACACGGTGAGAACATATCTTTCGACTCGACCAATGGAGACACAGTCCACGTTGATTTCAACTGCCTGTTCAACAAAGGAGAGTCGTTCGACTGGCCTGAACGAGTTCCTTTCCGGCTGACACATAACATGGAGTGGGCTATGGGGCCTTTGAAACATGAGGGCATGTTTAGGTAACTTTTTACACATCTTTTCTTCTTCTTACGTCGATACCCCAATTACTGGAGGTCCTGACCTCTCTTCTGTAGAACCTTCTGTCTTGACTGCCATTGGTGACGATCTACGGCGGTGTAGAATGCTTCATAGACTGTTGATCCGAGAGTGGTGCGGATCTGATCCGAACAACGTGTAGGAGACTTCGTCCCCAAGGTCTTTTCCCTTCGACCTTCGACCGAGGGGAAAAATTGGCAGCGCAGGTCTAAGTCCACTGGTATTGCGTGTCCATGCACGGCTGCAATCGCTTACCATCTTGGTGATCCGTCGGTTTGTCTGCCACATATTAAAGAAAATCTTTTTATTTCATCTAATTAGGTGTATGACTTACCTGTACCTAACCTTATTGTAAATGTTTCTAACAAGCCTACTGAATAAATTATTTCTATAAACAAATCGCTGTAAAATGACCATCATCCGGCCATCTTTTTTGATCTGAGACGATGATAAAGATGTCAAAGCAATGCGGAAAACAATGATTATGTAGTTCCATTCAGGGTTATGAGGACAAAGAAGCAAAAAGACTAACAATTTGTTTACTTAGTCGCGCGTATTTGTGATTTTAATACGATTTATTGTTCCATTGTCTATTGATTTTATCCCATAACGGATGAGTAAAAAAAAAGACAATTCTACAAGGTTGCCATAAAATGTTTTGGGAAAGAATGGTGAAGGCATTACGGTGATCCGGTGGAGAACCAAAGTCATCGACATAGCTGAAATGGTCATGTGCTGGTCATATCAACCGCCGAACTGACAACCGCTTGGATACATTGTAATACCTACCTACTGTATACACTATGGATGCAATAAAGATATTGAGTATTGAGTAGGTATTGTACACAGGATGTATCTGTAAACATTTACATCCATTTAACCACGTGTCCTACGACTTTTAGGAATTGACTTAAAAACGGTCACGTGACTTTGTCGTTTGTATGGGGAGTCGAAAGAATTTTTGGTGAATTTCGAAAAGTCGTAGAACAAAAGTTGTTTAAAATGGTTGGCAGAACCCGTAGTTAAAGGGATGTAAATGTATACAGATACACTCTGTATAATACAATAATAACCCTACCACTGTAAAAATGTCATTGCAATAAGTATAGTATACTCGTAGTCTGCGGCATGAAACAGTAGTTATGACCTTGAGTGCGCAGAAACTAATTTTTATAGAAAGTCTTCTTCTTACAAGTGCGCAAAATAACGGTCATTGCTATTCTTTCATGCCGCCAGCTATACGTAATGTCAGTGTTAAAGTATTATTAAATACCAAATACCTACCTAACAATAGCTCCATAAGTTATATTCATCTAACATAATATGGATGTAATAATATCTGAAATAAATTTATTTGAGTTTGAATTATTAATTGTGTGATTTCTTACCAGGAAAAGCTGTGAAGCAGTAATGCGGGCTCTTAGAGCGCAAACTGCCGCCCTCATGTCAGTGATAGGGCCGTTTGTGTACGACCCCCTAGTGTCGTGGGGGCGCGGGCGGCCTGTAGAGAGTGGGGAACGCACCAATGAACAGGCCCTACAGCACCTGCTCCACATCAGACAGCGGACTAATGGAATGGTAGATGAAAACTGCTTCAGTAGGACAGTATGAGTGTATGTGCCCTCATGTCAGTGATAGGGCCATTCGTGTACGACCCCCTAGTGTCGTGGGGGCTTACAGCATCTACTCCATATCAGACAGCGGCTCAATGGAATGGTAAGATGAGAACTGCTTTCAGCAGGACAGAACTACGAGTATATGTGCCCTCATGTCAGTGATAGGGCCCTTCGTGTAGGACCCCCTCATATCTTGGGGGCGCGGGCGGTCTTTAGAGAGTGGGGAACGCACCAATGAGCAGGCCCTACAGCACCTGCTCCACATCAGACAGCGGCTCAATGGCATGGTAAGATGAGAACTGCATTCAGTAGGACAGTATGACAGTATGAGTGTATGTGCCCTCATGTCAGTGATAGGGCCCTTCGTGTAGGAGCCCCTGATATCTTGGCGGCGTGGGCGGTCTTAAGAGAGTGGGGAACGCACTAATGAACAGGCCCTACAGCACCTGCTCCACATCAGACAGCGGCTTAATGGAATGGTAAGATGAGAACTGCATTCAGTAGGACAGTATGAGTGTATGTGCCCTCATGTCAGTGATAGGGCCCTTCGTGTACGACCCCCTGGTCGCACCAATGAGCAGGCACAGCATCTGCTCCACATCAGACAGCGGCTCAATGGAATGGTAAGATGTCAACTGTGTTCAGTAGGACAGAACTACGAGTATATGTGCCCTCATGTCAGTGATAGGGCCCTTCGTGTACGACCCCCTGGTCGCACCAATGAGCAGGCCCTACAGCACTGCTCCACATCAGACAGCGGCTCAATGGCATGGTAAGATGAGAACTACTTTCAGTATGACAGAACTACGAGTGTATGTGCCCTCATGTCAGTGATAGGGCCCTTCGTGTACGACCCCCTGGTCGCACCAATGAGCAGGCACAGCATCTGCTCCACATCAGACAGCGGCTCAATGGCATGGTAAGATGAGAACTACTTTCAGTATGACAGAACTACGAGTGTATGTGCCCTCATGTCAGTGATAGGGCCCTTCGTGTACGACCCCCTGGTCGCACCAATGAGCAGGCCCTACAGCATCTGCTCCACATCAGACAGCGGCTCAATGGCATGGTAAGATGAGAACTGCGTTCAGTTAGATAAAACTTCGAGTGTATGTGCCCTCAAGTTCTAATCTTAATCTACCTACATCAGAAAAAGAAAATCTTAATCATAATCTTGCCACAAACGAAATTACTCAAATAGACAGGGCAACGCCATTTTGAGTGGTTTAGTTTTAGATGACGTGAAAAGTTATCTGTTACAATATCGGTCGGAATAATCATGACGGGACTATTTTTATTTTTTTGCCACTACTCAAGTGGAATAAACCGAATAATGCCATTTAAGTTCAGTTTTTAGGGTCCCGTTACCTAGGTACAAAGAATTCAAATTCTTTATTGCAATCTTGTCGTACATTGTAGATATAAGAACATTAGGTAGGTACTATAGTTTCTCTATATCCGCCTAAGACAAAAGTCGTAGTATACATTTTGTTCAGAATACCATAGAAGATGTAGTTAAAGGGATGTAAATGTTGACAGATGTCGCTGAGGTGAGAATTACCATTTTGTAATACGGTAAGCATCTTCTATCTATCTTTAACTAGCGGCCGCCCGCGACTTCGTACGCGTGGAGTTTAATTATTGACACTTACCGTCATATTTTGGACAATCCACACAATATATTTTTATAAATTGTAGCCTATGTGTTATTCTGACGTATAAGCTATATTGTGGTAAAGTTTCATTCAAATCCATTCAGTAGTTTTTACGTGAAAGAGTAACAAACATCCATACATCCATACAAACTTTCGCCTTTATAATAGTAGTAGGATATACTATTTACAAAGAAGTAAATTCTATAGCGGCTTATAGGTAAACCGAAAAAACAAAACACATGTGCGATGTAATCGACACCTAGCGCCATCTGGTTGCTTGGGAAACTAATGTCCCGAAACGAAGTGGAGGCGGGCCACTATAACTTCATATAGAAGGTGTCATACTGTATGTAACTTTCTATGGATTTGCGTTTAAGATGTATGACACAATTACCTACATCATCATTGCGCATGCGCTACGGAACCCTACATTGCTCGTGGCCTGACACGCATTTGGGCGGTTTTTTGACATTACATCTTATAATAGTTCTTTATTATTTTTGACTAAAGATTACTTGCTCGAAAAAAAATAGAATTTGTTTGTTATCTCAAGCATAAACAAACTTGAATAGCCTGCGAGGATTATAATAACTAGATAAGAGTATTTGCTCGTGTCATTACTATATCTACAAAATATGCTGATGCATTTACAGTTCAGCGATCTTTAAATACTTATATCTTATTGTCTCGGTTCGTGTATTTTTTTATTGGGATTTTCTGCAGTCAAATACTTAAAGCGGTTTGTGACAGCACTCGAACTCCTAAAGCCGGAAATGTCAACCTTATATTATGACGTACTTTTTTGTGACAGATGAACGAACTTTAGACTTTTGAGTAGGGAAAATAATCCACTCAAAACTGTGACTCAAAGACGAGAGCATAAAAATATATTTTATCTACACTCATGTATCCTGTGTAAATGTTATTTCTGGTAATAAATATTTTTTCATTTTCATTATCATTTTCATGCCATGTCTTGAAGCTAAGAATTAAAAGGTTGTTTGTCATTTTGTCATGCTTATAAATTCCTTGAAGGAAATAAAAAAAATATAATACATAATATAGACACGTATTTTTTGTATTTTTTTATATGATGCAACATGACTGTGCTTTTTTAAGAGTCGTGAGATGAAGTTATATTGCTCATACTGCAGAAAAAGTTGGTGTTTTTCTATGATTTCTTACTTTGAAGATTAAACATGAGTGTAGATAAAATTTAGTATGAAACTGAACTTAATTTGCCCGCTCCTGTTTTAATAACCCTTATTATGTGAAATTCACATTAACTACTATACTAGAAACTTGAGTCGTATTTTAAATCATGGGAATACTAAAAATATTTCAATTGTTTCAGGTAAGAACAAAAAACAAGCAACTGTCATTGTCACTATCGCCAGAAGGACAAGTGGAGCATCTGATTGTGGAAGCAACTAGTATACATAATTTGTGCCAAATGTACATTGGCTGGGGATCATTCCTATAGACGTCGTTATACAAGCTGATGTGATATGATATTTTTAAGTTTCAAACTACGTACAATCAGAGACAATTTCGGTGAACCACCTCAAGGGCGATATTGAGTGGCACGCACCCGCGTTAACTTCTAATTAATTGTATTAATAGTTAATTATAATGCAGGCTCAGTGGAAATTGTCGCTAGATTTAGGCATTATAATACTATAAGAGTTATTCATAAATTGCTATGACGTTTTCATGGCGACATTTTTTTGCTTAGGGTACTGTCAAATATTTTATTTCAAAAATGAGTTAATTATTCTAATTATACGTATTTTTCATTAATAATCGTCAAAAATGCACTGCCACGTGCTATAATATTTTGACCGTTGGCAAAATTCTATTACTTCTACGGAATTGTCAAATTACTATACAAAGCACAATGTATCTGTTGCTGCGTAATACTAATTGGTCACGCGATAGAGGTTGCATTTACTGGTAATGCATTTGGCAAGCAATTTAGTTACAAACTGATTTAGACTGTAAGTGTCCCCGATAGTACGTGCCTACTTAAGACTTGTAAATTTTTATTTAAACTTGTTAATATTATTCATTTAGTTAAAAGCATTTCAAATAAAAGGTGTTACGCCTCTTTATTTCTGTACGATTTGTTTAATTTATTACAGTTTAGTTATTACAGTAGTTCAAAAATGTGTTATATTCATGAGTTTCTAATAGATAGGTACTTGGAATATGGCAATAATGGATGGTGCCGATATCCGTGCATCATATCAATCAATCTGTCATCTCAACCACGAGCCTCGACTTTAAAGTCGAATTTAGAGACATAAATTTTTTGAATTTCAAAGGAAATTCAAATTTCTAGTTAGACTTCAATGTCGAGTGCACTAAAATTGCCCCCCCTGATCCAGCTAGCATGGCTTTCCTGTGTAAAACGTTACGAATGTCTGACGCCAGTTGTACTTTCCAATTTAGAAGATGATCCTAGCGAACACCTTACATACAAACGGGATTTAATAGTGAGGGTACATTGGGGGGTTAAAAAGTTGGCAGCGCACTTGTGACTACTGGTATTGCAGGTGTCTATGGACGGCGGCAATCGCTTACATCTTGGTGATCCGTCGGTTTGTCTGCCACATATCAAAGAAAACCTTTTTATTTCATCTAATTAGGTGTATTACTTACCTGTAACCTTATTATAAATGTTTCTAACAAGTACTGTAATTAATAATTATTTCTATTTCTATAAAAAAAATCGCTGCAAAATGACCATCATCTGGTCATCTTTTTTGATCCGAGACGATGATAAAATTGTCAAAGCAATGCGGAAAAGAATGATTATGTAGTTCCATTCAGGGTTATGAGGACAAAGAAGCAAAAAACTAACAATTTGTTTACTTAGTCGCGCGTGTTTGTGGTTTAATACAATTTATTGTTCCATTGTCTATTGATGTTATCCCATAACTGATTAGTAAAAAAAAAAAGACAATTCTACAAGGTTGCCATAAAATGTTTTGGGAAAGAATGGTGAAGGCATTACGGTGATCCGGTGGAGAACCAAAGTCATCGACATAGCTGAAATGGTCATGTGCTGGTCATATCAACCGCCGAACTGACAACCGCTTGGATACATTGTAATACCTACCTACTGTATACACTATGGATGCAATAAAGATATTGAGTATTGAGTAGGTATTGTACACAGGATGTATCTGTAAACATTTACATCCATTTAACCACGTGTCCTACGACTTTTAGGAATTGACTTAAAAACGGTCACGTGACTTTGTCGTTTGTATGGGGAGTCGAAAGAATTTTTGGTGAATTTCGAAAAGTCGTAGAACAAAAAGTTGTTTAAAATGGTTGGCAGAACCCGTAGTTAAAGGGATGTAAATGTATACAGATACACTCTGTATAATACAATAATAACCCTACCACTGTAAAAATGTCATTGCAATAAGTATAGTACACTCGTAGTCTGCGGCATGAAACAGTAGTTATGACCTTGAGTGCGCAGAAACCAATTTTAATAGAAAGTCTTCTTCTTACAAGTGCGCAAAATAACGGTCATTGCTATTCTTTCATGCCGCCAGCTATACGTAATGTCAGTGTTAAAGTATTATTAAATACCAAATACCTACCTAACAATAGCTCCATAAGTTATATTCATACTAACATAATATGGATGTAATAATATCTGAAATAAATTTATTTGAGTTTGAATTATTAATTGTGTGATTTCTTACCAGGAAAAGCTGTGAAGCAGTAATGCGGGCTCTTAGAGCGCAAACTGCCGCCCTCATGTCAGTCATAGGGCCGTTTGTGTACGACCCCCTAGTGTCGTGGGGGCGCGGGCGGCCTGTAGAGAGTGGGGAACGCACCAATGAGCAGGCCTTACAGCACCTGCTCCACATCAGACAGCGACTTAATGGAATGGTAATATGAGAACTGCATTCAGTAGGACAGTATGAGTGTATGTGCCCTCATGTCAGTGAAAGGGCCATTCGTGTACGACTCCCTAGTGTCGTGGGGGCTTACAGCATCTACTCCATATCAGACAGGGGCTCAATGGAATGGTAAGATGTCAACTTTGTTCAGTAGGACAGAACTACGAGTGTATGTGCCCTCATGTCAGTGATAGGCCCCTTCGTGTAGGAGCCCCTGATATCTTGGGGGCGCGGGCGGTCTTTAGAGAGTGGGGAACGCACCAATGAGCAGGCCCTACAGCACCTGCTCCACATCAGACAGCAGCTCAATGGCATGGTAAGATGTCAACTGTGTTCAGTAGGACAGAACTACGAGTATAAGTGCCCTCATGTCAGTGATAGGGCCCTTCGTGTAGGACCCCCCGATATATTTGCGGCGCGGGCGGCCTGTAGAGAGTGGGGAACGCACCAATGAGCAGGCCTTACAGCACCTGCTCCACATCAGACAGCGGCTCAATGGCATGGTAAGATGAGAACTACTTTCAGTATTACAGAACTACGAGTATATGTGCCCTCATGTCAGTGATAGGGCCTTTCGTGTAGGAGCCCCTGATATCTTGGGAGCGCGGGCGGTCTTTAGAGAGTGGGGAACGCACCAATGAACAGGCCCTACAGCATCTGCTCCACATCAGACAGCGGCTCAATGGCATGGTAAGATGAGAACTGCATTCAGTAGGACAGTATGACAGTATGAGTGTATGTGCCCTCATGTCAGTGATAAGGCCCTTCGTGTACGACCCCCTGACATCTTGGGGGCGCGGGCGGTCTTTAGAGAGTGGGGAATGCACCAATGAGCAGGCCCTACAGCACCTGCTCCACATCAGACAGCGGCTCAATGGCATGGTAAGATGAAAACTGCATTCAGTAGGACAGTATGAGTGTATGTGCCCTCATGTCAGTGATAGGGCCGTTCGTGTACGACCCCCTAGTGTCGTGGGGGCTTACAGTATCTATTCCATATCAGACAGCGGCTCAATGGCATGGTAAGATGAAAACTGCGTTCAGTAGGACAGTACTACGAGTGAATGTGCCCTGATGTCAGTGATAGGGCCCTTCGTGTAGAACCCCTGATATCTTGGGGGCGCGGGCGGCCGGTCGAGAGTGGGGAACGCACCAATGAGCAGGCCCTACAGCACCTGCTCCACATCAGACAGCGGCTCAATGGCATGGTAAGATGAGAACTGCTTTCAGTAGGACAGAACTACGAGTATAAGTGCCCTCATGTCAGTGATAGGGCCGTTTCGTGTACGACAGCCTGGTGTCGTGGGGGCTTACAGTATCTACTCCATATCAGACAGCGGCTCAATGGAATGGTAAGATGTCAAGTGTGTTCAGTAGGACAGAACTACGAGTGTATGTACCCTCATGTCAGTGATAGGGCCCTTCGTGTATCACCCCCTAGTGTCATGGGGGCGCGGGCGGCCTGTAGAGAGTGGAGAACGCACCAATGAGCAGGCCCTACAGCACCTGCTCCACATCAGACAGCGGCTCAATGGAATGGTAAGATGAGAACTGCATTCAGTAGGACAGAACTACGAGTATAAGTGCCCTCATGTCAGTGATAGGGCCCTTCATGTAGGACCCCTTGATATCTTGGGGGCGCGGGCGATCTTTAGAGAGTGGGGAACGCACCAATGAGCAGGCCCTACAACATCTACTCCATATCAGACAGCGGCTCAATGGAATGGTAAGATGTCAACTGTGTTCAGTAGGACAGAACTACGAGTGTGTGTGCCCTCATGTCAGTGATAGGGCCCTCGTGTACGACCCCCTGGTCGCACCAATGAGCAGGCCCTACAGCATCTGCTCCACATCAGACAGCGGCTCAATGGAATGGTAAGATGTCAACTGTGTTCAGTAGGACAGAACTACGAGTGTATGTGCCCTCATGTCAGTGATAGGGCCCTTCGTGTACGACCCCCTGGTCGCACCAATGAGCAGGCCCTACAGCACCTGCTCCACATCAGACAGCGGCTCAATGGCATGGTAAGATGAGAACTGCATTCAGTAGGACAGTATGACAGTATGAGTGTATGTGCCCTCATGTCAGTGATAGGCCCTTCGTGTACGATAACCTGACATCTTGGGGGCGCGGGCGGTCTTTAGAGAGTGGGGAATGCACCAATGAGCAGGCCCTACAGCACCTGCTCCACATCAGACAGCGGCTCAATGGCATGGTAAGATGAAAACTGCATTCAGTAGGACAGTATGAGTGTATGTGCCCTCATGTCAGTGATAGGGCCGTTCGTGTACGACCCCCTAGTGTCGTGGGGGCTTACAGTATCTATTCCATATCAGACAGCGGCTCAATGGCATGGTAAGATGAAAACTGCGTTCAGTAGGACAGTACTACGAGTGAATGTGCCCTGATGTCAGTGATAGGGCCCTTCGTGTAGAACCCCCTGATATCTTGGGGGCGCGGGCGGCCGGTCGAGAGTGGGGAACGCACCAATGAGCAGGCCCTACAGCACCTGCTCCACATCAGACAGCGGCTCAATGGCATGGTAAGATGAGAACTGCTTTCAGTAGGACAGAACTACGAGTATAAGTGCCCTCATGTCAGTGATAGGGCCGTTCGTGTACGACAGCCTGGTGTCGTGGGGGCTTACAGTATCTACTCCATATCAGACAGCGGCTCAATGGAATGGTAAGATGTCAAGTGTGTTCAGTAGGACAGAACTACGAGTGTATGTACCCTCATGTCAGTGATAGGGCCCTTCGTGTATCACCCCCTAGTGTCATGGGGGCGCGGGCGGCCTGTAGAGAGTGGAGAACGCACCAATGAGCAGGCCCTACAGCACCTGCTCCACATCAGACAGCGGCTCAATGGAATGGTAAGATGAGAACTGCATTCAGTAGGACAGAACTACGAGTATAAGTGCCCTCATGTCAGTGATAGGGCCCTTCATGTAGGACCCCTTGATATCTTGGGGGCGCGGGCGATCTTTAGAGAGTGGGGAACGCACCAATGAGCAGGCCCTACAGCATCTGCTCCACATCAGACAGCGGCTCAATGGAATGGTAAGATGTCAACTGTGTTCAGTAGGACAGAACTACGAATGTATGTGCCCTCATGTCAGTGATAGGGCCCTTCGTGTACGACCCCCTGGTCGCACCAATGAGCAGGCCCTACAGCATCTGCTCCACATCAGACAGCGGCTCAATGGAATGGTAAGATGTCAACTGTGTTCAGTAGGACAGAACTACGAGTGTATGTGCCCTCATGTCAGTGATAGGGCCCTTCGTGTACGACCCCCTGGTCGCACCAATGAGCAGGCCCTACAGCACCTGCTCCACATCAGACAGCGGCTCAATGGAATGGTAAGATGAGAACTGCGTTCAGTTAGATAAAACTTCGAGTGTATGTGCCCTCAAGTTCTAATCTTAATCTACCTACCTACGTCAGAAAAAGAAAATCTTAATCATAATCTTGCCAAAAACAAAATTACTCTATATCATGTTTTAAATAGACAGGGCAACGCCATTTTGAGTGGTTTAGTTTTAGATGACGTGAAAAGTTATCTGTTACAATATCGGTCGGAATAATCATGACGGGACTATTTTTATTTTTTTTTGCCACTACTCAAGTGGAATAAACCGAATAATGCCATTTAAGTTCAGTTTTTAGGGTCCCGTTACCTAGGTACAAAGAATTCAAATTCTTTATTGCAATCTTGTCGTACATTGTAGATATAAGAACATTAGGTAGGTACTATAGTTTCTCTATATCCGCCTAAGACAAAAGTCGTAGTATACATTTTGTTCAGAATACCATAGAAGATGTAGTTAAAGGGATGTAAATGTTGACAGATGTCGCTGAGGTGAGAATTACCATTTTGTAATACGGTAAGCATCTTCTATCTATCTTTAACTAGCGGCCGCCCGCGACTTCGTACGCGTGGAGTTAATTATTGACACTTACCGTCATATTTTGGACAATCCACACAATATATTTTTATAAATTGTAGCCTATGTGTTATTCTGACGTATAAGCTATATTGTGGTAAAGTTTCATTCAAATCCATTCAGTAGTTTTTACGTGAAAGAGTAACAAACATCCATACATCCATACAAACTTTCGCCTTTATAATAGTAGTAGGATATACTATTTACAAAGAAGTAAATTCTATAGCGGCTTATAGGTAAACCGAAAAAACAAAACACATGTGCGATGTAATCGACACCTAGCGCCATCTGGTTGCTTGGGAAACTAATGTCCCGAAACGAAGTGGAGGCGGGCCACTATAACTTCATATAGAAGGTGTCATACTGTATGTAACTTTCTATGGATTTGCGTTTAAGATGTATGACACAATTACCTACATCATCATTGCGCATGCGCTACGGAACCCTACATTGCTCGTGGCCTGACACGCATTTGGGCGGTTTTTTGACATTACATCTTATAATAGTTCTTTATTATTTTTGACTAAAGATTACTTGCTCGAAAAAAAATAGAATTTGTTTGTTATCTCAAGCATAAACAAACTTGAATAGCCTGCGAGGATTATAATAACTAGATAAGAGTATTTGCTCGTGTCATTACTATATCTACAAAATATGCTGATGCATTTACAGTTCAGCGATCTTTAAATACTTATATCTTATTGTCTCGGTTCGTGTATTTTTTTATTGGGATTTTCTGCAGTCAAATACTTAAAGCGGTTTGTGACAGCACTCGAACTCCTAAAGCCGGAAATGTCAACCTTATATTATGACGTACTTTTTTGTGACAGATGAACGAACTTTAGACTTTTGAGTAGGGAAAATAATCCACTCAAAACTGTGACTCAAAGACGAGAGCATAAAAATATATTTTATCTACACTCATGTATCCTGTGTAAATGTTATTTCTGGTAATAAATATTTTTTCATTTTCATTATCATTTTCATGCCATGTCTTGAAGCTAAGAATTAAAAGGTTGTTTGTCATTTTGTCATGCTTATAAATTCCTTGAAGGAAATAAAAAAAATATAATACATAATATAGACACGTATTTTTTGTATTTTTTTATATGATGCAACATGACTGTGCTTTTTTAAGAGTCGTGAGATGAAGTTATATTGCTCATACTGCAGAAAAAGTTGGTGTTTTTCTATGATTTCTTACTTTGAAGATTAAACATGAGTGTAGATAAAATTTAGTATGAAACTGAACTTAATTTGCCCGCTCCTGTTTTAATAACCCTTATTATGTGAAATTCACATTAACTACTATACTAGAAACTTGAGTCGTATTTTAAATCATGGGAATACTAAAAATATTTCAATTGTTTCAGGTAAGAACAAAAAACAAGCAACTGTCATTGTCACTATCGCCAGAAGGACAAGTGGAGCATCTGATTGTGGAAGCAACCAGTATACATAATTTGTGCCAAATGTACATTGGCTGGGGATCATTCCTATAGACGTAGTTATAAATAGCTGATGTGATATGATATTTTTAAGTTCAAACTACGTACAATCAGGGACAATTTCGGTGAACCACCTCAAGGGCGATGTTGAGTGGCTGTCACCGCGGCCACTTCGCACCATTAACTTCCAATTACCTAATTGCATTAATAGTTAATTATAATGCAGGCTCGGTGGAAGTTGTCGCTAGATATAGGCATTATAATTAAATACTATAAGAGTTATCCCTAAATTGCTATGACGTTTTCATGGCGACGTTTTTTTGCTTACTCTCAAATATTTTATCCCAAAAATAAGTTAATTATTCTAATTTTATGTATTTTTAATAAATAACCGTCAAAAATGAATTGCCACGTGCTTTTGACCGTTGGCCAAATTCTATTACTTTTACTTCTACGGAATTGTCAAATTACTATACAAAGCACTAATGTATCTGTTGCTGCGTAATACTAATTGGTCACACGATAGAGGTTGCATTTCACTGGTAATGCATTTGGCAAGCAATTTAGTTACAAACTGATTTAGACTAAGTGTCCCTGATAGTACGTGCCTACTTAAGACTTGTAAATTTTTATTTAAACTTGTTAATATTATTCATTTAGTTAAAAGCATTTCAAATAAAAGGTGTTACGCCTCTTTATTTTCTGTACGATTTGTTTAATTTATTACAGTTTAGTTATTACAGTAGTTCAAAAATGTGTTATATTCATGAGTTTCTAATAGATATGTGGGAATATGGCATAATGGATGGTGCCGATATCCGTGCATCATATCAATCAATCTGTCATCTCAAACCACGAGCCTCGACTTTAAAGTCGAATTTAGAGACATAAATTTTTTGAATTTCAAAGAAATTCAAATTTCTAGTTAGACTTCAATGTCGAGTGCACTAAAATTGCCCCCCTGATCCAGCTAGCATGGCTTTCCTGTGTAAACGTTACGAATGTCTGACGCCAGTTGTACTTTCCAATTTAGAAGATGATCCTAGCGAACACCTTACATACAAACGGGATTTAATAGTGAGGGTACAATTGGGGGGTTAAAAGTTGGCAGCGCACTTGTGACTACTGGTATTGCAGGTGTCTATGGACGGCGGCAATCGCTTACCTTTAGGTGATGCGTCTGCTCGTTTTCACCTATCACATAAAAAAGAAAGAAGATTTATTGTGTATATGTGTATTATATAATATATATCATCAATAAATGGATACCATGAAAAAAAATAGGAGAAAACTAATGGATCTATCATGTTCTGAAAATGATGATGGCGACACTGTCGCTTACGTCATAGAGGTATGGTAACCCTTTTGTTATGGGCATGGCATCTCAAGAATTAACTCAGAAGAAGACTAGTCAGCAAACTCCGCAACATGAAAAATAATATCACATTGAAAATCCATTAAATTAGGAATGATTTCATCACAATTTTTTCCTTAAGAATAGGTAAATTACACTGATACTAATAATATCTTAAGTATTGTATGCCAAAAGGAATTCTCAAGTACCTACTTAATTGAAAATTTTTCTTCGTATCACCCGATTTATAAATAAGATATGTTTTGATCTCAATTATTCTACAATTAACGTCTATTTCGCGCTTACTAAAAAAATATCAAAACGAATTCGCAGACGGCGAATTTCAAAGGAATATTATACGGGATCAAAGGCAGCCTAAGTTTTAATCTGACCGTTAATCCACGTTACAAGGAAAGTTCATCTTGGAGAATTTTAACTAAATCTTTAATTATTATAGCGAAATATTTATATAAGTACTTTAGGTATAGGTAATGGTTTCGGAAATTGGTCTTGGAAACATTATGAAAATTTACTCTAATAGGTAGGTACATTTAAATGGAATGTACCTAAGTAAAATAATAACCCAGACAATATTATATGGTCAACCTTACGATAGATGTGAAAATAAAAAAAGAACTAAATTGCCCAGACCAGCGTGTGATCCTGTAGCCTTCGCGCTTTACCGGTACCATTAGCCACTGTGCTATCAAGGACGCCATACAAACTAAGTTGTAGGTGTAGTACCTACGCCCTTACGCCCTACCTACCTTATACGCCCTTATGTTTTAAGTGTGGGAGAGCGCCAACGCTGATTTTCAGTGGAACCAGTTTAATGTTGAGGGGCTCTGTGACACAAGTTATAATTCCGAAATAAGCATACACTGGTGTAGGTACGAATTTGACTTACCACTCAAAAGCGAATATTATGGTCATTGAGTCGTCGTAAGTTATCTTTCTTATTACTTTGTTTTACACGACTTGGGTATGGATGGACAAATAAGTTACATAACATGCTTTTATGCTTATTTGTCCATACAAGGTTTTTATTGAGATTTAGTTGCAATAACTGTACTTTCTGCGTAAAAGGCGAAATGGAACGCATCGATAAAATACTACCTACCTCCTTTGAAACGTTTGGTTCTGTATTGCGCAACATTATGACCCGAGTGAAAGGCGAATCTCACGGAATTATTTTTAAACCTCCCGATTTGGATAACAATAGGCAGATATTTAGGTACCACTCATATGACATGATAATCACAAGAAACACTTATACAATCTAAAATATGTGATCTTGTCTTACTATCGTACACGTGCACTTTGTTCGTGCGCAAATTGAGTGCAGAGCTCGCCCTCTGTTGCTAAGTAGGTATAGGTACCTATGTAGGTATTAGGTAGTACCTACTAGTAGGAAACCAATTCCTTTACGTAGATAGGTAAGTACTTGCTTTTTTCCTTGGAAACCACAAAATCTCTCCCAATAAATCTAAGCCCTAAATATTTCCCACACCACATTATAACGCCCTTAAACAAACATGTACCTTACTTTAGTAACCTCATTAATTCAATACTAACTTTACAACCTCCGCAGAAGCCAGGCGCTGTATCGCAAGGGTTACTTATGGAAATCGACTTGTTATACAGCCAAGAGCTCTGAGAGAGTGGGCGGAACATGTGTCGAATAAAAGCGCCAAGACCCATCTACATGTAAATTACGCGAGCATTGTTACATGTGCCGCCACAATCGAGTAAATACCAGTGACGTCACAGAGGCCCGATGGTGAAACGAATTGGACGTTCCTACGATCTCTTTTGTGCCTCTTCGGATTTTGGTTTTTAAAAACGAAAACGTTTATTTAGTTTTCTGGCAACCGTCTAGCTTGGAGGATGGAGTAAGACAGGATGATTTGTAAGGGATGAAAGGCTATGGACTGAATTGAAAGAAACTTAGGTATGACTCAGTAAGAGAGGGTAGCCACTAGGCACAAAAAGGTGCATATGATATGTATAACAGTATAACAGACCGAATCCTGCGATTGCTGCCAGATCGTATAATAGGATACAAAATATTATGTAAATAAATAATAACTTTGCACAACATCATACGTGATGTCAGGTCAATGCACGCATTGATCTGACTCCGTACTAAGTAGCGTAAGCGCTTGTGTTACAGATATCAGACAACAGAGGAATTACAAAATAATACTCAAATACATATTAACACCCAGACACTGAACAAGCACAAGTGTTTATCACACGGAAGTTTCCTGGGTGGGGATCGAATCCACGGCCTTTGGTATGAAGCAGTCATTACCATATGCATCATTCATAGCTGTGTAAAAACTTGCCTCAATATTATAGGAATATTCCCTATTAGATATCTAAGCCTGGTATTTTAAGCCGTCTTTACTGTTTTCCTGTGTAGTGTGATCTGGGCGAAGCCAAAGAGCGTAGCGATATTTTTTCAGTCATGTGTAATGAAGTCATATTAAGACAAAGGGTGAAAAATGTTTGTAATTAGTAGGCAAGTAGGTTAATTGAAATAACTTTGTTCCGAGAAACGGTAAACAAGGGCTGTTATACATATAAATAGGTAAACCCTCTGGCTTTACACACCTGGGCCTTGAACACTTATTGCATGTTTTATTATTTTAAAAAGTGGACTTGGTACGTTACTGGTTTTTCTTTTTCTAGAGTGAAGAAGATAAGATCAAAAAGTAGGTACTGTTCTAGATTGGATAGAAAACTGAATTGGCCCACTAGGTATAATTTTCAACAATTGAATGTACTTACTTGTAAGATAAATACAGCGTTTAATACGTTCCTTTCAACCCAATATCGAGTGAAACCTTAGTGAAACGGAATGGAAACCTCAAAACGCAATTGGTGTCCTCACCATATCGTTTTCCTTTGTCGGTTTGTCCGACTCTTTATAAACAATGGAAAACATTTCGTCGTGTTATGGGCTCTTTCTATTTGCGGACGTGGGTGGCATACGCAAACGCCTTTTCCGACTATTCTTAGTAATTTTTCTTCATATTGTAGAGTTATTTATGGTTTATTGCAATTTTATCGATATTGTAGAGTTCTAATAGGGCGACATACCAAAGATGCATCAAAGCAATTGATAATAGGTAGGTACAGTCAACAGCAAAAGTAGATGATCAAAAACAAAAACTTTATACTCGCTATTGAGAGGAGTTTTCGTCAGAACTACTACATTTAATGTATTTGACACCATACAGTTCTGAGCCGAAATCCGCTCCATATTGAGTAATAGAGTTTTGGTTTTGATCATCTTCCTTTGCTGTGTAGATGTTATTTACATAATTTTAGTTAAAAAATGTTGGATGCATTGTCACTGAAACCTAAGACAGTCAAAGTGTTTTTTTAATACTACCTACGTAGTCTAAGTGAATGTATGATCTGCAAATTACCTGCTAAATAACTGATGCAATTTTTCGCGGTATCTTCGACTACCTACCTTAAATATTTACACGTAAGTAAGTAGTACATATACCTAGTACCTATCTATTTTCCGAACCAGCGCTACACTTTACGGTTAGGTGTAAAAGTGCTAAGTCTAATCCAGTAATGTAATAAAAATATACAAAAACAGGCAACAACGCTTTTACCTATTCAGGTGCCTGGAAAAATCACTGTCGTCCCTGAAATATGCGAGGAGCCATCTACCAAATTTTTCACGGCTGTTGGTCTAAAAACCTCATTTTTAGCCTGTCGCTATTAGCATTTTTCGCAAGGGACAAATATCATGGCTTTATACCGTATTCTGTGATAGTGTGGGTAGGTTGGCCACTTTTCATTTTCTAGATCACTGGGTTAGCACCATAACTGAATTAAATTACCTACTCCTACTGGTAAACTGCATTCCATTTCAATGTCTCTCTTTGGAGCAAATACCTACCTAATCACGCTACCATTTTTCGCACGGGACTAATACCTATTTAGGTATCATGGATTTACTCCGTATCTGACTGTATCGATTGTGCGTGCCTTTGCCTGTCTGTTTGTTCGCGCTAATTTTGGAAAATACTACTACTATTACTAGTCGGAACGAATTTAAATTTAATTAATTTGAGGTTAATTGTATAGCCGTGAGGCTTAGGCGACATTAGCATATTTTGAAAATCTAGTGGCGCAAAACTGCACGCGAGCGGAGCTGTGGGAGTCCACTAGTTCAATCAATAAAAAAACAAATGCCGGCAGTTGTTCACCGCTTAAATATTTATTTATTTTTGTCTTAGTATCTATCTATGCCAAACTATCAAAATTCATAAGTTAATAGACCTGACATAATTATCTAACTTTCTCAAGTAACCTTTAGTCTTTTTGTAGACGTTCAACGGCCATGACCTCGCTTCGCCAGTTTATAAATAGGAAGCACTCTACCAGTTCTTAATTGCAATAAACTGATTCAATTTGTATTGATTTTTTTTTGTTCAGAAAAGAGAATGGAGTTCGTGCAGGTGCGGTTACGTTTGTTTTATTTGTCTTGGCTGTAACTTGCAGTTTTTTATCGCGCCCTAGTATCTACTAACAAGCAAATATGTAGGTAGACTAAAAGTGTACCTAAAGGTGTAGCTTATTGTATTGTAGATCTTAATATCTTAGTGTTTGTTTAAAGAACGGGAACCAAACGAGCAAATGGGTTTGCTGATGTTAGGTAGGTAAGCACTTCACATCGTCGGCATATCCACCATGAAAAAAAAAGTTAGATCGCGCCTTCTATGTCAATTCGCTAGGTTGGCTACGGAGTTAAGGAAAATATAGGATTGTTTAAAAATATCTAATGTCATAAATAGGTACCGGAAATAACGCTGCGGGAAAATGATTTCACAGTTAGGAGGTGCGTCGCAGGAAATTAATTAATTAGTATTTAATTATTTGCAATTAAATGACAAGATGGGGTCAGTAGCAACAGCAAACGCAATCCGAGGATATTCCACCGTTACCATTACCATCATACCTAATTAAGGCTATTTTCCACCAAAGCTGAGCGGAGATATGTGTAGGTAAGCAATCAAGATAAATTCATATTCCTCTCTCTGTTTTGATGGATAACGGCCTAGGATATAAAAGTTAATAGGTTACGTATGTAGGTAATATTTCACTTACCTGGCTAACTAAACAATATTAACGATGCTCCCAAATAAGGATAGCGGTCACGAATGTATCCCAATAAACGTTACGCCCGAGACACCCGAATACCTCCGACGATTAAACACAGATTATTTTCCCACTTTCCTTCAACACGAGGAAACTACAAGGTAAAATCTCGGAGCAAACTGCTTTTAGTGGCGTTGTTATTCGCAGTTTATCCCGACCGACCTTATAGGAGGCAAAAGTTTAATGAAAGAGAGGTTAGAGCTGGGAATCCCCGCGCGGAATCCGCAATGAGGTGAACAATGGATCACGCGGATATTGCCTGTCAAACACCGAGCGGTGGCCGACGCTAGTGCTGCGCCCAACGCGAACTATCGATAGCACCAGATTGTGGAATCAGTGCGCTCTGTCGCTTGAGTTAGGTGCGTAAAACTACCATGTCACAATTACAAGTATGGTATTAGCTCCAGAAGGTAGAGCGGTTTTCCAGTCATGCAGACTGATACTCGGCTACTCGTACCAACTCATACCAACCATCTTTCGCAATTATCACTACGTTAGCCCCAGAGACAAATATAATATTTTGTGCTTCAGAGGAGAGTTAACTATGCTTATTTTTTTTTTATTTATGCTAGTCACATGGTTATACAGTTATTGGTACAAACAATTTATGTCAGAACATTGATCACGTGACACCCTGCAAGGGCACTGCATTTTATACTTAGAGAGCGACACATACTTACATAGGTAATATAGTGCTCTGAGTAGGTAGTACCTACCTATTAGGTTTCCCTAACTACACTGGCACTTCATACTGGTCCATTGCTTGGCGGAGTTGGCATTGTTTAATTGAATATAGCATTACCTACTTATACCGACCTTATAAATATAGAAAAAGCTAACGCCAACTCAATATTACTTACTAGAAATTAGTACTTACATATTGCTGTGATGAATCTTAATTCTATCGATTTCGATACTGACTTAGTTCGTTCTAGCGGCTCTATTTGAGCCTGGTCAGGCGACGCTGGATATTACATAAAAGATGAGTTAAACGCAGCTTTTGCTAGGTTAGCTACTAAAATCGGTACCGAAAAATATGTTATCCGATGTTAGTTGAGTTTTATAAAGGTAGGTTACCTAACTCGGATACCTAATACCGGGTAAAAATTTTAATAAAATCTCAACCAACAATGTTCCATTATTGGAGTAACCGCATAGGTGGAGTGCTTTGAATATTTGTTCAATATTTACAATTTTTTGGTAGTGTACGTAAATGATATGAATACATACTAGCTATGCAAATGGCATGAAATCGCCCAATAGAGTTCTCTATCTATTTGTACAAAATTGCTTGACCATTACATGGTCGACTTTTCATCAAGCATCTTATTATGCGGATCCCTATCCCACCTCTACTCTACTTATTATGTATATCTATAATGTATAAGTTAAAATTGGACAGTTTTGTATACTTTGATGTGTGGCTGTAGGTATGTACTATTCATAGTAACGTTCCTTTACGTGGTGGCGCTATGTAGCGGGTCATTGGGTCCCTCCGATATGGCGTGAAATGATGGCTGACATAATGTGTCGTCACACGTCACAGACCAATGATAATTACTTATAATACTGTTATGAAAATAGTCTCGTTCCCGCCACAACGTGTTAGATTAGAGATTTCAATTTCATTCGTCATAGGAATAATAAACGTCGAATTCGAGATCTATGAAAGGATCCATCGTCGATCGCACGAGAATAAGCACTCAGTGTTGTCAAAGATACACACACACACGTTGTTACAGACTGAACTATTTATTATTTTCGTCTGTTCCCGAAAGAAAACTGTTCAATAAAATTCCACTTAGGCAACCCTGAATACCTAAACAACAACCTCCCAATGTAAACTCCAACCAAACAACGTCATAGACTATCCAACTAAAAAAGTGCGCAAGCGATCGCAAAGTATCTGCTTTATTTATGAATCAGTATCCCTACACAAAGGTCGGCAAAAATACGCGACCCGCAAACTTGGAGGACAAGCCTGAGGGAAGGGGTCACCCGGCCCGCGCGAGGAATACGCAATGAGCGTAGGCACCCCATACGTCTGGATGCGTAGGATTTGTGCTTGTAGCTGGACAATTGTACCGCTGTGATGTGATGGAGAACTCGTAAAAATAAGAATGATATTAATAGCAAGCGCTTAGAAACCTGGGGCGCTTGAAAATGCCCTAGGTTTCTTTGGTTGGGAATAAAATTAAACACGTTACATAGGTAGTTTAGGTAAATTTTAGAGCGATGTTAGCTCAGTCGGTCGTAAGTTCGCAATCGAGCAAGCAACTCTAGATTTTAAATCTATGTGCGTATAAGTATAAATTTAGATAACACCACATATTGTCCTAGTCCCAAACTAAGGTTTTCCCTTGTTCTATGGAAACTAGAAACAACGAAGGAACCACAAACAACCAGATCCAACCTAAATATCTGTTTCATCAAGAAACATTTGTATTTGTCAGGAAACCTACAGGTTCAGATAAGACAGAAGGTCCCTGTAGGGGCTGAATAAATTAATTAACAATTTGGTATTACATAGATCTTTTGTAGTAACATAGGTATAATACAACAACTGAGTTGCAAAACTTTTATTTTAATAAAGAGTTTTTTGCAAAGTAGGTTGTATTTATGATTTGCCTTTTGTACGCAGCTTGTATATTGGTCACCCTAAAAAATATATCATCGTTCAGTTGATATTGTCTATTGCGAATGAGGCCGGGTAATGTGCAAGACTGGGAGACGAGCCGCTCCGAGATATTACGTCAACGGGTGGTCAATTTATGAAGATTGAGCTCCTAAGACTAGGCACAATAATGCAATCACCATAAATCCAACCTAACACTAAAATAAAAATCTTCCAACCGATATTCGGCTACGGCGGCCAATCTTAACGATCAGCCACGTACGCTATTAAAATGCTGAATAGGGTATTTGACAAAAAAAAATATATGTGTTTAATCAAAAGACCTCTCAATTTAAGAAACATTATTGAAAGAATTGCTCGATTCTGATTTGAATCACCTGAGATATCATAACTTTAAGAGCACATATTTTGGGCAAGCCCAAAAACGCTCTATACAAATGGCTACAGGCGAGTGACGTCACACGCTCGTATCTTGTATGCGCGTCTAGTAAATTTTGTTTGATAGCTATATCAAATGTTTCGTTTAAGTAAATGGTTTTATAATAAAAGTTGGTGGAAAATGTACGGGTAGTTCAATGATATAATTATTTTTTTGAAATTTTATACTTTAAAAATGGACGTGCCCACGAAAACCAGCTAGACGTTATATTTTTAACTGAAAATGTTGGCCATTGGTTCTCATTTACCAGTATTTTGGAAAAGTATAAATATTTTTTACTAAATCGAGATTAGTCAAATACCCTATTGCGTGTGACACAGGTGCACTCCCTATTCCCTTGCCCTCTTACAGTGTGACACGACCGAAGATTTGGGCTTAGGACCAACGGCTTAACGTGCTTTCCGAGGCACGGGGGTACAAGATCACCAACTTCCAGACTTCGGGCCAAACAACAGCTGAAGTAGAAGTCGAGCAAGCCCATTGTGTAACTCTTTTGGAAAAAAAAACTGAACTCATTTTATGTGGCAAGAAGACAGTAGGTACCAAATGTATCTTCTGCTTCTCATTTTCACAATTTTTTTAAAATTTCATTAACATACTACTCATTACTCAAGTTTAAACGTTATTTATATTAGTTATTTCATTGTTTTTCGCAGAACCTAGGTACATAATTTACATAATAATTAGTAGCTTTATGTCATTAAGACCGTCACGATTGTTTTAGAATTTTAAATTGTTTGTTGTAAATGATGGGGGTCGGAATTAGTTAGGTATTTTGGTATTTACAGTCATACAAATAAAAATCTTTAACAGTAGGGTACCTACTATGGGTCAGTTAACAAATGATCAACATTAATAAATAAACATTTAGGTATACTACTTACCCTATTCAACCAATCTTTATCGGAAAATAGGTAAATCTACCTGCCTGCCATAGGGTAGGCATAACGCTTTCGGACTATACGACTGGAATGTCGACTGGTAGAGTTATACCTCATTTTTTTCTCGGATAAAAATTGGTCCAACCGTCCAACCTGTACTAAATACCTAGATGAGTGAGTAGGTTCTTTGGTAATGCTCTCGTGAAATTTTAAATCTAAAATGGTTTAAAAAAGCACGTTGTACCTACTTCATTTAAGACCGACTGTACACAATTCGGTGTATGATTGAGTAAGTAGGTTTAATAATAACTCATACACAACACTGTTACTTTTTAAGGTTCCGTAGCCAAATGACAAAAAACGAAACATTTTTTTTCCAACTACTTAGGTACATACAGGTATGAGTAAGAACTACTTTACCTATTGGTGAAACTTGGTAGGTAGATCTGTGTATTTTATGAACTGCATCAAAATTTTCAAAAATGATATTGAGGTTTCTAACATAACTTATATTTTTTCTGAACTAAATAGTTTGCGGAAGAGACATTCCCAAAGAAGTAAAATGCCCCCCCCCCCCCCCATAACTTCAAAACAAGAGAAATATAAAACTAAAAGAAAATATACTTATGATGTAAGTAGATATATTACCATAAAACCTACCAAAAATTCAATTATTAAATCATTGCTTCTACGGAACCCTTCGTGGGCGAGCTCCGACTAGCACTTGGCCGCTTTTTTGTTAGTAGGAAAAACCCTCACTGTCTACAAAAAAGTTTGACTGCTATGATTGAATCCAAAAAAAGCGGTTTTAATAAGTTACTATTAAGATAAGTCTCTGTATTTTTTATCTGCCAAAGAAATCTACATACTTAATTTCGTGGAACCTAAAAATAGTATGTAAAAACATACATAAGTACATGCAAATCTTAATAGAGTTGCTTAGTCAAGATGTCTAGAGACGACTTTAACTTTAAGAGTTGACCGCGGGTGTAGGTACGTACAGCCACACATCAAAGTATACAAAAATGTCAAATTTGTTCAATCGACTCTCACCTTACTGTCAAACAAATTAGGTTGAAAATCAATTGGAGAAATTTGACAGATTGTGGTAACCTGATGTGTGGCTGTCTATACGAACAAAGATTAAATCTTTGGGTACGAATATACAATCCAAAACAATACTTATAGAAAATAACATGTTTATTTGGTCTTTTATAGCATAAGAGCGTATCCCAACTTGCAAGAATTGGTGATTACAAACCCGAGTTATGTTCAAAAATTTATTTATCTTGCCTCTTTGATATTTTATTCTGCTATTTAAGGGCCCAAATGAGACAACCAGTTAAAGTGCATTAAAATTGGTCCAGTCGTATACGTCGGCGAACAGAGCGCCTTTGTTTCATCGAGTGATTGAGGGTACAGGCTCAATCTGGGGGAAAGGGGTTTAAAGGTTGGCAGCGCACTTGTGACTCCGCTGTTGTTGCCTTGGTTTCGTTTACCACCAAATGATCCGTCTGCTCCTAAAAAACCATCACAAACACCTATCACATAAAAAAGCTGTTCTTGACTTTACAAGTAGAGTACCTAACTAACAGGAATTTAATTTTATACAGGGTGTATCAGTTAACATTTACATCCCTCTAACCTCGTCTTCTACCAACCATTCTGGACAACATTTTCTATGACTTTTGGAAATTCGCATAGAATAAAATCATCTTTCCATACAAAGTCGGTCACGATGTCACGTGACCGTCATTTTGTATGAGGAGTCAAAAATATTTTCGATGAATTTCGAAAAGTCGTTGAACAAATGTTATTCCAAATAGTTGATCAAACACGCCCAATTTAAAGGATGTAAATGTTCACAGATAGGTAGGTACACCTTGTATATCTTACCTGCTTATAATAGCTAAGGCTGTGTCCTATGACATTGTCTTTTCCAACCCAGGTAGGGTTCTAGTAGTTTTCCATGAAACTAAGTGTGATTAGTCACACTTAGTTTAAGATTTAGATCTTTTTACAGCAAAATGTACTTACTCAGTATGTTTTTATAATTTGCTCGAGCTATTTACAGATTGCCGAGATGCGAAAATTTACACGCACATTATAACTACCTATGTGTTTGACGTAACATCGTTCGCAGACACTATTATTGTGTTGGTGTACTAGGAAGTTCGTCTAGAACCTTGGCATTGAAGCTTCTCCGTTTATTGGCATGACAATATTTTCCTTATAAAATGGCGCCAATGAATAAATTACACTGCTGGATCATGAATACACTCGGCGTCAAAAATATCGCATCACCGATTTCTTATCATTGTCGTTGGAACGTTAAAGTTAGGGAGTCAAAAGGCTGGCAGCGCACTTGTGATATCGCTGGTGTTGCGGGGTGTCTATGGGGGTCTATATATCACAAATTTTAAACAAGACTAATATTTTACATTAGAATAGAATAGAACAGAAATTATTTATGTAGCACACACTATGGCATGCAATATTTAATTTTTAAGCATTTAGGGTGAAACTCCAAGTAAAAAAACCTATGTGACAAAAGAGCCTAGTAAGAGTAAGAAATCATTTATTGACCACAACATTTACACAGACAAAAAGACAAAACAAGGGAAACAGAAGTTGCGGCCAACCAGGTTCAGCTGATCAGCAGCTGAGCATGATGCAAGCAGCTGCTGCAGCGCTGGTTTTCAGGCTGGAACTTGGGTGACGCCATAAGATCTTAATAATATAAGTAAAAGAGTAGACATGCACAAAACAACAGATACAGAGAAAAAAAATTTTAAAGAAAAAACTAATTATTTAATTACAAAAAAAAAACAGGAGGAGGACAAAAGGGTGATAGCGTCGTACAATCACGTACACTAATAAGTATACTACCTCATTCAAATATGAACCTTAAGATTCAGATATGAGAGTCGAGGCGTTAACATTTTATTGTAGGTGACTGTATCGGCGCCAACACTGATTTTCAGTGGAAACAGTTTCATGATGATGATGGGCTACATTGACACAAGTTATCAAATAGGAAGTGAACAATGTCTTTATAAAAAAAAATCCCCCAACCGATATTCGGCTACGGCGGCCAATCTAAACGATCAGCTACCTACGCAGGAAATAAGTATTTTAGTGCTCAATTGTGTGCGCAAACGCAGGTGCACTCTTTACTCCCTTACCCTCTTAATTCGATGGGACACCAATATATCCATTGTGATTAAGTAGATACATACATTTCTCATTACCACTTCAAACATAACAAAACACAACCATACATAAACCACGCAAACAATATATCACAGGGAATGCTCTCTTCTATCCTCCAAGTTCTAAGAGGGAAAAATAAAATGCAGCGAGATATGAGACACATTCAGTTAGAGAGACCGGGAAATTCGCCCGCAAACTTCTAACACCGGCTCTGGCTAGCTCTAAGTTTCTATTCTCAGTGAAACTGGTGAATTACAAAATTTTGCAACTACGATATTGTACCTATTCTAGAGGTACATATTAATATGGCTTAACTAATTGGTCGTTTCTCTAATAGGTAACCTACCTATAGGTAACCTACCTATGTATAGGTACCTACTGTTCTTACCCAGCGCGCATTTCTCATACCCCTTACTACTTGTCTACCATTAGTGGCTGGTGCGAATCGGGAAAAGTTGCTAATTTGTCAGTAGGTCCCACGGATGCAGAAGAAACTTCCGTGGTAGGTCCATCCAAAGATTTAAATCAATCTTTGGGTCCATCCATATTTAACCTCACGTCGGGTAGGTAGGTACTCGGGCTACTCATACCTGTAATTTTTTTTAACCGTTATTTATTTTTTAGCCCAATTATTCCGCTTAGATCTTTTACTACCTACCGCTCTTAGAGACGTCCTTTACCTTTTACCTTAAAGTATTTCAACGGGAATTAACGCGACGTTTATTATTAAGTACATTGTATTGTACTTACTTACCTTTAACTTTAATGTGCATTATTTTACTTAGGCATGGATAGTCTTTATGCGTATTAAAATTATAGGTGTCAATATTTTTCTCAAGTGACAAGTAAAGTTAATAAATAAAAGACTGTCATTTCGGCAATTAGTTACTGCAAGTTACTGGTTAATTTTGGCAGACAATAACTAAAGAAGAAAAAGAAAATTGTGTTCAAAATTAATGCATTACAACATCCGTTTCAAATGGCGTTTGACCGCGAAATGTATTGCGCCATCTCGCGGCCGCGGACAGATTACAATGTCTCTGGTCAACAATAGACAACAGGAATTTTAATTTATTGAACCGTAGTTCCTTCCTGACGGCCGGTTTGTTATTGGGATTGTATCTCCATGGTGTCTACTGTCTACAAAAAAAATACTTATATTCCCAGAAAGCAGGCTATTTTTTGAGCTAAATGCACACTATACAAGCAAGTAAATAAGTGAATAATTGAGACAGACGAGCGAGAGAGACACTACATGATAAATTGTTATAACTGTAACTAACTCTTCGGTACCATGGACTGGCTCGACCGGAGTGATACCACGGCCTTACAGAAGATCGGCGAGAAATCACAATCACGGCGAGACTCAATGGACACTTTGTCTGTTCTTTTGTGCCTGTCAATCTCATATTTGGATCTCACGGCCGCTTACCATCAGGCGGAGTGGGGTCATCTTGATTGTCCTCAATAAAAAAAAAATAGCGCCTGCGCCGTGTTTCGTCTATTGAGTGAGGGTAGCGGAAGCCAAATTGGGGTAAAGGTGGTTAAATGGTTGGCAGCGCACTTTTGACCGTACTGGTGTTGCAGGTGTCTAAGTATGGGCGGTGGTACTTAATCGTTTACCATCAGGTACGTCTGGATCTTGGCTCTAAGTGGGCACCCCGAAAAGAAACGAGATTAAACGTCCAACACAAATAAGAGAGCTAAATTTAGGATATTGAATAGGTAAATAGGAATACGAAAACGAATTAGATGCAATGATCACGTTCATAAAATACTTCTTTGCTCAATACAGCAAGCTAATTCTATGAGGCACACGAAGTTATTTAAAATAACTAAATTAATCATGACATGTTTTTAAGTAACGAAAACTTCATATCTATCCGTAATTTTTTCATTAATTTGGGCCTAATAATTTACCATAGTGATTTTCTTAATAAACGGAAAAATTCAACCTCATTGTTTTAAACTAGACAAAGCTGGCTATATTTTACCGAAAAAACATGGATGATGCCATATTTTCTTTTAAAAAATAAATGTCATTATATTCTTCTCTATTTTTATGGCTATCATTATTATTTTTAAGCAATCGCAGCCAGTATTTTTAATACAGACTAAAGAGTTAGAGTACCTACTAAAATAAAGTTGTAGCCATATTATTTACTGTCATTATCAAGATAATTTTACGACATAAAATTAACTTAGTAGATAATTTCAAATTGTATTTTTTTCCAACTATAAGCAAACACTTTAATTAAATAGTTGGTCTTCTTAATGGTATTGTAACTTTTCCGTCTAAACCAACTTCCTTCTTTACCTACCTATTTATTAATTGAAACGAATACAATGCCTAGTATAGTTTGTAGTTTTTATTATGAAAAGTATCATTTCATGATAAATAAACATCGCAGGGAGTGTCAATTAAATCGTGATTGCGATATTTGCACTTCTCGGTTTAGCATGGCGGCAGTTGGCATCAAACCGCTGTCCTATGAGCAGCTGCGCAGTTTAAAAAGTTTACGGAGCATGCGCGCTGGGGCCGCAAGAACGCGGGAAAGTTTGACAGCTCGTGCGAAAACTTTTTAGTGTTTTGTTTTGTGTGACATGAGATAAAATTTTATAAGAAATAATTGCAAATGTGTGACTGGCATTCTATTTGTTTGTAAATCGTGATTATTGTTCTCATACTGTTTTTTTGCTCAAGTGATGTTTTACTAAGTTTTATATTGGATTTTATAATTTAAAAGGATCACTAATACAGGTATGTTTGCCAGTTATAAATCCTTAGCACGCAGAAATATCAACATTATTAACGCATAATTTTAATTTTCATGTTCAGTATAGCGTGACGCTATAATGGCGCGGAGAGCTAGGCAATTATAATGATCTACCTTTTAAACATACCTAACATACCTAATCGTACCTATGTAGTAAGTATAGATAGGTGTTGGAACATGTACGTACTTAGTTACTTAATTTACGTTAGAAATTGACTGGGTACGGCCAGCCACACTGCCAAATCTATAAAATTTGTGCAATAGATTCACACCCCTAGGGTTAGGTTAGAACAGTGACCAGCCAAAAAATCTTAAGAATTCGCGAGCGAGTTTTTTTTCGACGAGTTGTTCATTAAGCCAACGTCAAACTGTTTTTAATTTGACAGGATTGTTGCGACCTGATAAGAAATAAGACTATTTGAAAGTACCTACATAATTAGTTTAAATAGAAGATTAACACCACAAGTTTACCTAGTTTAGTTTTTACCCCTAGGTACTAAATTGAACTAGGAATATGCCCTAGCATATTCCTAGATCAGGCACCGAAAAACTACGGCCCGTGAAGCATTGAAATCTGTGACCAAAGTTTTCGTATTTTTTTTCTTATTTCAATAGGTATAGGTATACCTACATTTTTAAATATTGCACAATAAAATTAAAATTAGTAACCATGGACCCTCCAACTCGCCTCCGAATAAGTTAAATGCAACAACTTGGTTGGCCCCGCACTAATTTCGTCACTGAATATTGGCGTGTAACAAAACAAAAATCCTACCCGCCCACGGAGGGTGAAAATGCCTTCTATTATGTATGATCGAACGACTGATCGATATCGTTCACGATTAATCGCAAATGGTGTCCAAACACGAAACGATTCGTCGTGACGATCGAGGCTTTATACTTGCACATTCTCATTTACTTACACGAGTCAAGAGTCAGATAAATTTAATCATTGATCGTAAAGAGCCAATACATCGTTACGAATTCATGATTGCATGTATTCTGTTGCAATGTCCGATAACGTCTTCATTGTCAATTTTTATATACACGTTGATCCTGTCTGATGCGACGGATCTTTAGCGTATGCTCACTCTTTCATCTTAGCGTCTAATTCCCGTTGCGTCTGATATTACAATTGCAATGAAGCAAAATTCTTCTAGAAGCTGTCTGATCTGAATGCTTACACATATCAGAAACTATCCGAAATGTGCAGGTTTCCTCACTGCCAAGTTGATGGAAGAAATACGCAAATAGATTTGAAAAACTTACAGGTGCATGCTCTACAAAGAAGAGTCCACGCTACGGTGGGCTAGCTGTAAGTAGGTACGCACTACGCAGGTAGAAGATTTCCCATATGTTTTGAATGTCTTCTTCGGTTTTTTTCACGATGTTTGCCTGCGCTGCCTAGCTAGTACAAAGATTTTGAATCCTTAGGTGCGCCTTCGGCACGTACACGCTTTAATCCACATGGGACTACCACAGACAGATCAAATTAAATTGATATCTGGTAACTACCCTAAAAATATATTTTAAGAAAAAACCCACGATATCATTTTTATCTGAAACTAATTCAAATCGTGAATCTTAGATAGATCATCTTATAAGATGTCTATCAGAGATTTGCAGATTTTCAAAGGCAGTCAAAAGGAGGCAGAGTGTTGGTGGTACTGTCTGAAGACTAACGCACAAAACTGTGGGGTTGAAGTTTAACAACGTTCCATTTTAGGAAGGTATTTTAAAAGTTTAATAGTTCCTTTGTTATAAAAACAATATACATGTGCTGTACCAGTAAACATTACATCTTATTAGACAACAGTCTAATGTTTACTTGTCTTGCGTTTAATGTTTTACTTGTCATTTGGAACAACTTTTCTCTTTTTTTCTAGTCTAGTCATTTTGTATAATGAGAACAAAATTATAAAAAAAGAACAAAAAAATACATAAAGTATTTCTTACGCTTTACGCTTGCGCTCGGAATGTTCCGTGTCTATCAACTTGGAACATTCCTAACACAGAAAAACAACTAAGTAATTGGAGTTAATTTAATTTATTTTTAGATGAACTAAAAATATAAGTTTTGATAAAACTATGCATTTATAGTTTTTTATTACTTGCACCGTAAGTTGCATTTGCATTTTATGACTCTCCTTAGGTTTTGAGTGCATATCGAACATTGAAATACGTAGCATAAATTGATTGATGTAGTATTGTTTCAAAATATTTCTTATGTTGTAAGCGATTTCCGAATTTGTCGCCTAGAGTATTTGATTGATTTTAGCTTGATACCTTAACACATTTGTACAGAAAAAGGGTTTTGGCAAACGTACAGACATGCAGATAACATAAGTATACGAATCCTGCATTTTTATTTTAAGGTCAGATACCTTTAGATATGTTAATACATCTAAGGTACCTACCTCTATATTTTTTAATGGTCTTCTGAATGGGTGGTGGTGGTGGCACCTCTGGATTTTTCAAATCTGTCGCGTATTTTATCTCGTGAGGAAACCTGCACGTCATGGACAGTTTCTGAATTTATTGGGTACTCACAATGAGGGTTTTAGCGAAAGAAAATTCCGACAGGTGGCATTAGTGGACAGATGAGATAAAACGAGCTAATGATTAGCAATTATCCCTCAAAAAAGCCATGAGAATAAAAAAAAACAGAGAAATTGAAGAAAAATTTAAAAAATGCACGCACAGATCCAATTGAATGGTGCTAAAATCGCTAGTAGCAGTTGAAATTTTGTTTTTCATTCCACAGCGTGTATTGTTGGTTTTTATTAGGAGGATTATTGTTCGTTTCCATTCAACGTTCAAGGCTGATTTGCTGGTTGAGCAGAAAAACTATTGCTCAATATGAAACTGAATTTGTTTTCAAATTAAAACAGTTTTGAAGAAGGCTAGTGCTTTATAGTAATGAATATCTCTGATATTTACCTACCTATCTAAGTATTACATCATGACAACAAAACCCAAAAAGACAGTGTTACGTACAAGTACGAGTATTATAACATGTCTCTATGTATTATGTCAGTCTGCATGACCTCATAGAGCCTAAACAGATGATCCGATTTTGGTAAATGTTTTTATTCCTGGCAGGTGGTTGCGCAGAACCGACCTAGATGGAGGCTCTTATTGTTGGAGGCCAAGGCTTATATTGCGCCAGCCTAGTTGTTTTTTTTTTAAGAATAGGTTATAAAGATTAGGTCAAAATAGTCCGTTACTAGGAGATGTGCCGATAAACATCATATTGACTCGCCTTCACAGATCAGGCTCCAGCCACTGGTCACTGGTATACTTATTTTACTAACTACCTATACATCCCTGCCTGCTAAACGCACAGACTCGCGGCAGACTATAGAGTATTAATATTTATTAATATGATATGATACTGACAGTTATGTTGCGTAAAATGGTCAGTCAGTAGCTTTAAAGGGAAGTTACAGTTAAACTCGAGTCAAAGACTTTTAATTGGTGTCATATTTTATTCATAATTAGTTAATCGACTTCTCTATCGTCTGCCGCGAGTTTTTGCATTTAGTATAACAGCATACATTTTGATAAAATTGGCTAAATACTACATACATTTTTTTTAAATTCATTTGTTTGGATTTATTTGGCATATATACCTTTAGGTACCTCCTACCTACCTAAACAGGGCTAGATCATAGATATCGTACCAATGTAGGATCGTATGTATACGAGTTTAACAGATACCTACTATTTCAAGATAAGTAGATAGGTATATTTCTAGGTAAGTAGGTAACTAGGAAAATAGATTTTTTTAAATACCTATAACCTATTTTTGACGTATACTCGTATGTCGTTAAACATCTTCATGATCTAATCTATGGAACAGAAATAAACGTTGAGAGGTTTTTATAAATCTTTTAGAAGCTGTAAGCAGATATAGTATGATCGGTATCTAATCTATCTAAATCCGAAACGCATTTCTGAATAACGTCAATCATTCAAGGTTGGCCTTGCTAAAACGCTCGTGCTAATGATAGTCGGTGGCCCTATATCGTTTTAATGATTAAATAAGGAGATTTTTCAGCCTGATATTTATGGCGGACTCCGAATTTTCTACAGCCATTCGACCAAGAACCTAGATAGAACCTAACATGGATAGCTCTTTATCCTGGGGTGTAAAAATGAGTAAAGTCAGTGGGAACGTGTTTGCTTTGGCGAGCTAATCCATTAGAAATAATTGAAACTAACAAACAATTTAATACCTTACATTCAGTGTAGGAATCTGCTCTATCAATATTCCTACCTACTATCAGTTCTTCAAACTTATATAATTAAAAAAAAATATTAGCGTAGGTACTCTACCTGTCAAGAGATATACTCTACTATAGGTCATCTCGCACCGCATCGTGTGACATGGCCCTTACTCACCGTTTATGACCAGTTTCATTAGAATACTGAAGCATTGTTATGCTATACCGGTACGTGTAAGTAATAAACTAAAACCGATCTTGATAGTTATGCAATTCGTTAAACGTAAATAACCAGAAACATAAATAGAAACTAAACATTATGAACAGGAAGTACAGAAGTCAAATAGTCGGATGTTTGCATTATTAAAATAATAGACACACTTATGTAAAGTTGTGTTCATAATTTACATAAACTATGCAGATACAATAATTTACTACACTTATGTATGTATTATTAATGCGAGATTATCACTATAAGCATCGATGTTGTCAGTTATCTAAAGGGACTTAGATAGATAGATAGATAGACTCTTTATTGCACAACATATTACAGAACTTAATGCCAATGGTAATTTAGAAATACAATATTGGACTTAGTTCATGGAATTGATTAACAATATCTTTGTTTCGTTTAGATTTTTTTATAGGTAGGTACTTTCCTTTTCTCTCGTTATATAAAAACCGCGAAGACTTTCGTAGGTACTCCAATACAATGCCAAGCCCAAATGTATATTATAATACCATTTTTTTTAATTAGCTAAAAGAACCCGTATTTTTATACAGATACATAAATGAAGAAGTTGGATCCAAAACGGCTGCTCAGCAGCGTGTTCCCGATCCTGCAGTGGTCGCAAGGGTACGACGCTCGGACGGGGATTGGGGACCTGATTGCCGGTATCACTGTGGCTCTGACGCTGATACCACAGTCCATCGCTTACGCATCACTGGCTGGCTTCGAACCACAGGTAAGTGCAAGCTCTCGTTGAGTCTACAGTTATCAAGTACGTGTTGATAACGAGGGCTATCGCGTGTGAAAAATCCGCTAGATGGCGTACTGAGAGCTGAGGTAGATTTTTGATGTGAGATGTAAAACAAAATGTCGCTAAATAACCAATAACACTTGACATTGGCGGAATCACACGGTCAGCGTGCGCGGGGCTAATTCTATGCTTTTTCATTCACGTTGAAGTTGGACCCCAGTTTAACAGTACGCCATCTAGAGGATTTTTTAACACGATAAAGCCCCCATTATGTGTAGAGATCTGCTCTTTGAAATAACTTTTTAGCAGCTTTATTTTGTGTCCTCTTCTTCTTTATTGCTGAAGATTGGCCATCAGCTCTTTAAATCGTGGTATATCCATGGCAAGCCTAAAAAGTTGTTTGGCGTATTTGATGCCATTCGCATGACGTATGTTCCTGTAGCCATCTCACCTGCGTCATTTTGTGTAGCAAAGATGTAAGTATAGTCTGATACCGTTAGATAGTGAGTGACATGTTTTCAATGACCTTCAATGTCGATTTTTTGCGATAATGGTGACGAGTCCACATTTTATATTAAAAAATGTCTCCATAAATAGACATTCCTACAGTCATTATCATGTGCAAATTGTTAAATCTACTAGTCATGACGCAAACATTATATAGTTTTTCAAACGTACGTTTCGCTCGTCATAATGAGCCTAAAATATTGTTGAGGTACTTTACATGTTTTGTCCTCTCGGTGGTTAACTAAGATCTTTAATGTCTTTTGATCGTGATAGAGTCAAGGGGTTGGATTTGAGTGAGATAACTTTTCAAATGATATATTGAATAATAAATAATTTGTGTTGGTGCGGGAATCGAACACATAGAACAAATACTCTTAGCGATCGAACCCACGGTTCTCAACAAGCGTTCAAACCACTGCGTTGATTATTGCAAATAAGTTAACTTAATTTGAAAATTAACCTGTGACACCCTATGAGGGCATAGCAACTTAACATCTATCATCTAACTATATTTTTCATACAAGTAGGACATTTGCATTAGATTTGACTATAAAACTGACTCATTGAAATATAAAAATATTTCGATTGAATATACATAAATAACAAAATCAATGTTATGAACTATGTAGAATGAAACATGGATTAAATACCGTAACATTGTTAGGTATCGTTGATTACAAAAGTCAAGAACTCCTATTCCTATTTAATAACTTCAGTCAATAGGTACTTGTACAAAGTTTTTACTTAAATCCAAATATATCTGAGTGTATGTATATGTTTTCACACTCCAAAATGTGAGGAGTTTCGTGAACACAATTGGTACAAATACCGTTCAGACGGATATTGTGTGAATCGTGTTTGTTATCGAAATACAAATATTTGTATGCGATGTTCCGCCGATTCGCAACGGCAATAATAAAGTCCTATTATTCGATACTTTCGTGCCGATACATTTTCGTATAATGTGCGTTCCAATTAAAATTGTTTCGATTGGTATTCCCGCGGCTTGGTGGTGGGAATGGTTATCGCTTAATATAGGGGTTGAGCAAGGAGGAATTGTACGCCCTGCATAGCTATAATCAGATCTTCTTAAGTGTTTTGTTTACGCTTTTCCACGATCAATATTATCTCATTAGGTACTTCTAAGTGCTACCAGTTGTTCTTGTGATTGTAACAAATTAATACAAGGAAAATCCTCCATAAAAGTTAAGAATATAAGTTCCTCTTCCAATATTACGAGAACAAGAAATATTCTTGTAATTGGAATAAAACATAGGACAAAGAAACTTAAGAAAGTGGTCTGATTATGAATATAATTAAAATAAATAAATTAATTAAATTGAGACAACACACATACATTGTGTCATACTTAATTTGAAACGAAAAGTAGTATTTACCTTTTGTAACTATATTCTGATTCATAATCATGTAAAGTAAACTGACAGATGTCAATGACAAGTTTCTATGCATTTTGACATTTTGCATGTGTCAAATTGAGTGATAATGTATTGGGATGACACATTGAGATCTGTCAGTTTACTTTACATGATTATGAATCAGAGTATAAGTATAATTTCGTTATCCACTTTGACCCTAAGTCGTAACTACTAGTTTTTGTAAATTTCGAATTGCAATTCAACAAATACTTTATTTAGCAGCGGAATATCCTTTATTGTTAGCATTAATTCTTATAAATTTTTTCAGACGTTTCTTAATTGAATTTACTATTTAATATTTTCTAGACCTATAAAGAGTAAAATGGAGTACTTAAACTTACAATCTGATATTTACAGAGATGAAAGGTAAAGCGTGATTATGACTATGATTTTTAAAATGGTTCTTTAAGTATTTTTAGTCGATAAGTAAGTAATCCTTTCTGCAGAAAATACCAAATATCTTTATGGAAAAAAGTAAATGCTCTGTACAATAGTGAAGATTGCGGCTCTATAATTTATCAAATTGTAACAAACAATATTGAAATGTATGTTGTACTGATCAGAAACTTTAGTTTAGATAAATGTATGCAGCTGGTTTATTCCGGTTTATACAACGACAGTTACTGTATAAAAATATACTTTTAAAATAAATACAAAACTTGCGAAGTGTGATAACGTGCATATTTCATGTTACGATCTTAAAATCGATTCCTACAACAAGTGGCCTTTAAAATGTGGGAACTAGTAGATACTTATTTTATCTTTTCTTTATGGCTAGTTCATTAAACTTTTGCAAGGACTCTAAACTTATAACATGTAGTAACTAAAAGGTTTAAATAAACAACTCCTGTTTTACAATGTAAGCCCTTTGTAGATACAATAGTAAGCTATGAAAGAGTTTTGATTAAATTATAACAACAAATGAAGCAAAGGATGTTATCAATTTAACATGTTGAAATACTGCGACAGTATCCATTGCTTAAACAGATATTTATTTAACAGATAAGTATTTGAGCAATAGTTAATCCAAAAGTAAAATGCTGTTTTAGATAACTAACTAAAAAAATATTAGTGCTAACTTTCTTATTGTTTCTTATTGTTTGTTACTAATCCTTAACTTTCTTTGCAATCTAGGTTTAATGGACAAAGCAAATTAACTGAGTCATTTCTTAGAATTATCATGCTTCAATCAAAGTTCAAATTTTCCCGTGATTAGATCTAGAATAAGTGTCTTGCTGTTCTTGATGGGAATGGATTGTCCTAGTGATCAATCAAGATACGTAAATCTTCCAGATAAAACCAGATAGTTCTTGGCTAGTTGAAATCTGTGATTGATGAATAAACTTACCTCTTGGAAGTCATTAGTAGTTTAGGATAAAAGTGTACTTATGCCTATGACGAATATTTTTTTTGGAGCTAATTACTCAACCCGCATTGTCTTGGTATTGAATAGAAGCTAATTGTTTTTTTTTTATTCTGAGGAATCCCGACGACGCGGACGGATAAACAATAGTAAAAAATGTAAAAAAACTTAGTACAAAATGTAGCGATTCAGTACAGGAAAACCCCAAACATTTCGGTCTCACGTGAAAATGCCACTAAAATTAGCACAACAATAGTATGCGAATCCGTCAACACATTAATATCCGAAGCAGTTGGAAGTGGTTTGGGGAACTATGCCATCCGGGAAGACGCCCACAGACAGCCCACATCCACAGACATCCTGTACTAGACAATTCTAATTGTTACAAGAACGGCACTTTATACTTACCGTAATCGTAAACCAGATTACCAAATAATAAGATTAATGTTATGTTACAGTGACATTTATAATGTATCTAGCTGTTACCCGCGACTTAGTCTGCGTGGAATGGAATAGTATCTTTGGGTAGCATTTTTAATTATTTAATAATTTTCACGTCCCCTTTTAACCGCTTTACAACCCCATTTTCGCAATAAGACGATGGGTACCTGTGTCTAAGTACTAGTGTCTGTAGCGAGGTAATATTTGGGTATTATATTGTATAGTATGAATCCGACGGACGAGCCAACCATTCATGTGTTGATGTTTATTAGATAGGTACCAAAATACATAACATGGATAATTTATAGAATCTGGTCTTAACGCGACAATCAACAATGGAGTACTTACTATTTGTTTATTGCTTTTACAATTTGATACATTGCATTTGTTTTATAAATTCATTCCCTCTTTATTCTATACTAGCCCTAATTCCTAAGTTATATTACCAAATTCAAATGAAATCTACCATCACATGCCCTTGCTTGGTTATATCTAATAGGCAACATTCAATATTTCAGTAGTTTGTGTTCGCGTTTCAGCTACAAATGCAATTTCAATTCATGCGCATTTTGGTGACGGAATTCAGAAATGGTTTCATGCGTGAATTCATGCCACATATGGCGCACTTATAAGGGAAATAGTGGTTCAGTGTTTAGTCTGAATATTAGGCGAAATGTTTGAATGCGGTAAATTTTGATATATGATACAATTATTACCTATCTAATCGTACTTGTATCACTTGTGTATATACAGTGCCTTTACCCAAGGAAGAACGTGTACCTTAGGTACACCTACATTAAAAGTTTGTATAATAAATTAAATAAAAGAGAAACAACCACATGGTCTTTGTTGATACATTTATGATTGGTTTTGAGGACGTGCAAATACTTAGTTGCCTGAGGCACCTATAGTTTGAATAAGAAAAAGAAGATATTTAGCAATGTATTTACTTAAACGAATATTTATCTTTAGTTGAGATATTGTCTTCAATAAAGCAGAAAGCTTCTCTCTAACGGGGTCAGGCATTTGCCACCATTTCATTTCGAGTAAGTAGAATGATTCAATTATCCAGGAGTTAGTATTTGGCTCGTCTGAGAAACATAATGTAGTTACTTAACTGCGAGTTGTTGAGTTACTTCGACTGGTAGAACCTAAATTTATGCAACAATTGGTGTAATAATGTTGTTATAATGAAAGTTAATAGGTTTTAAAATAAATGTTTTTGATGTGTTTAATACTTGTTGAATTTTTTGATTAAATAAAAAAGCGTTAGTATTGTAACATATTATCTACTTTCAAAACTCAATGACTTAATAGATATTATTTGCGAGTCATGAAGTTCCAGTAAGTAAATGGTAAGTTAACGTGGTGTTGGACGCCCTGCGACAAAATGGGATGATGACATTCGAAGGCTGGCTGGAGTGAGCTGGATGAGAGTGGCCGAAAATCTAACCTATGTCCAGCAGTGGACGAGTGTGGGTTGCTGATGATGAAGTAAATGGTAAAAATTGGTTTAAATGTATGTGCAGTAATATGAAAAAAAATATCCACATTACCTAACTAGTATAGTAAGTAAGACATTATTTGAGCTCCAGTCCAGTGATCTTGTCGGAAACTCTTGCTGGCATCAGTGCGTCAAACATTTTGTTCGGGCACGCGTGGGTAAAGTCAACACGGCCCACGGGTGAGACACTTGAAAGTACACAATGTTGAAACTCTTTGCTGTTTCATATTGACTTGAGTTTTTAGCCATTAAGTAGGTAGGTACATATTTATTCTACGACGTCAAAGCCCTTAACTTTCATCTCGTTTCTCGTGAGTTAGCCGATAAGATCAAATACGATGACGATGTACGTCATCGGAATAACCTCAACTATTTCTTATAATCTCTATGACGTTAAATCTTATGATATTGATACAATAAAAACGTGCAAGTAAGACACTGACAAAAAAAGTACAAGATATAGGATATACTGACATATCTACATTCAGTACAAAATACGTCAAGAAAGTCTTGACAGACGCAGTATTTGAGGAACTAACGAGATCACACGTTTTGCAATCAATGTGGTTAACATACTTTATGTCTTAATTTAAGCAGGCAGCAAAGCAAGCATTAAGGCAGTAGCGCCGTCATTAATTTTTACGACATTAAGGGTTCTGTACCATTGATTTTTATGCCATACTGGTTTATGTTTATGAAATTAAATATTTTTCTATTTATTTTTTTTTATATTTGAGTAGAGTGAATTAAAATTAAATTGCGATATGCGATTTATGACGTATTAAAAAAAACTACTTACTGGATCTCGTTTAAACGAGATTTTGATGCCTACATGGTTGGTAATTAGTTATTTATTAACCTATCACATAATTTTCCAGTATGGCCTGTACGCGTCGCTCACCGGCGGGTTCATCTACGCCATCATGGGCACCTGCCCTCAGATCAACATAGGGCCGACAGCCCTGCTCTCCTTGCTCACCTTCACTTACACCAATGGCACCAATGCTGATTATGCTGTTCTGCTTTGCTTCATCAGCGGGATTGTTCAACTGATAGCTGGAATCTCAAGGCTGGGTATGTAAAGATTTTCAGCAATACCTATGTCATACCGATATGGTGCGTGAAAATATTAGAATAGTCACTTAATAGTCGGCTTGACCGAAAGTGTTGGAAGGCGGTGACTGAGAGGCCTTTACCCTGTAGTATAACAATACAGGCTGATAATAAATAATAGTCGGGTTGACAGTTGAAAGCCCAGAGGATTTGGTCGTAAAAGTGATGGCAGCGGCGATAGCCATTGTTGCAAGCATATGCGTTTTTAGATTTTAAATAGGCATGTGCTTGGTTTCAAACCCCCTTATTACAAAACGGAGACTAAAATTATTCATTCATGGGTTAAAAATGATGCTGTCACTTTCATAAAGGTGACAAATAAAAGTGAAATCAGTTTTAACAAGACTAACACTGCTATTGTGTGTCGAGTGAGTTGTCACGTGAACAATTTGCTTTGACCTAATAGAGTCTTAAAACCTACGGCTTTGTTAAAATAGTCTCCACAGAATCCTTAGGACATTAAAACGCTAAACACCGGCGTTTTATGAGTGACTATGACTTCGACTGACTTCGACTGTTGACTACACTTTATCAAACTACACTTGACATTGGCAAATTAAATGTTCATGAACACAATACAGGCCATTTAAAAAAAAAAAAAAGATCACGTTTTATAATACGGGACTATTCTTGAGATAGGAAAGGTACCTAACGAAGGTTCCAGTAAAAACTGAAACAATAAAGTCTCAACTAATCTTGGAACCGAAATAGTTGTGAAATAATAATTTATTAAAGTAATAATATATTATACAATTCATTTATAAATGCAGATCATAATACCATAGTAGTTATTTAAATAAATTAAGCGCCAACAGAAAAAAAGGTTTGAATTGATACTTGTAGGTATTAAAGTATTTACTATTGCAAAATGTAGGTATTATGTCTTTGTTTTTTTTCTTATTCCAGGTTTCCTCGTAGAATTCGTCTCATTACCAGTAGTATCAGGCTTCACCTCCGCCGCAGCCCTCACCATAGCGTCGTCTCAGATCAAGGGTCTGTTGGGCCTGAGGTTCAACGCAGAGACGTCCTCGGACCTGGAAGGGCATTTCCACTCAGATCACGGAAACCAGACTTCCAGATACGCTGCTGAGTTGCGCTTGCTGCATTGTACTTATGGGCATGAAGGTATGTGCGAAAATACATGCGATTAGATAACAATAGACACCAAGGTATCCTAATATGATACGTCATCTACATGGACTTACTTTTTTCTTCAACCACAACTCCTCGTATGAGAGGCGCACACTTATCCAATCAGCTACCAATGCTCTATTATATAGGTAGACAACTATGTTTAAAAAGTAAGTACGGGAGTTAACCCAAAGTTATTTTTAGTAACATGATTATGTACTTACTGCTTGACATCCGTTTGGGACCAAGGCTGCTGTAATGTACCTACCTACGTATCCGAAATGTCAAGCAGTAAGTAGGTACTTAAGTAATCATGTATTTCTACTTAAAAAGTAACGTCGAGTTGATTCTCGTTCATATTATCGATTAGATAATGTTAAAAGTATTGGAATTGTAGTAGATACCGTTATGGAATTTGTATCTTTGGTTATTTATTATCTTGATCTACCATCTAAAGATACCTTTTCCCACCTTAAAAACCCAATCCCATCTTAGGTAGGTACATATTTATTCTACGACGTCAAAGCCCTTAACTTTCATCTCGTTTCTCGTGAGTTAGCCGATAAGATCAAATGTGTACGTCATCGGAATAACCTCAACTATTTTATCATCTCTATGACGTTAAATCTTATGATATTGATACAATAAAAACGTGCAAGTAAGACACTGACAAAAAAGTACAAGATATAGGATATATTGACATATCTACATTCAGTACAAAATACGTCAGACGTGACCGGTTGGCCGAGTGGCATACGCTACTTTCCCGAAATCACCAAAACGCGGGTTCAAACCCGGACGGAAATTTATGTGAATTTTTTTTTCCTTATTTGGGAAGCTATTTAGTTTGTAATAATAGTAAAATATTCTAAAAATGATAATAAATATAAGTAAAATTAAATATGGCACCAAATTGCCAATTGCAATTTGGATCTCGCCTAGAACAAAACCATACAAAAAAATGTTAATATGTAACTTCCCAAGATTTTTATTTAACATTCATTTTCATTTCCTGTGCTGTGTTTCGCCGAGTGAGTGAGGGTACCGGAGGCCCATCGGGGGGGAGGGGATAAAAGGTTAGCAGCGCACTTGTGACTCCACTGGTGTTGCATGTGTCCATGGGCGGCGGCAATTGTTTACCATCAGGTGATCCGCCTGCTCGTCTGCTACCTATCACATAAAAAAAAATAACAAAAAAATAATAATTGTGGGAGAGCCATGCTTCGGCATGAATGGGCCGGCTCGACCGGAGTGATACCACTGCATCACCGAAAACCGGCGTGAAGCAGCTCCTGTGCTGTGTTTCGCCGAGTGAGTGAGGGTACCGGATGCCCATCGGGGGGGAAGGGGATAAAAGGTTAGCAGCGCACTTGTGACTCCACTGGTGTTGCATGTGTCCATGGGCGGCGGCAATTGCTTACCATCAGGTGATCCGCCTGCTCGTCTGCTACCTATCACATAAAAAAAAAACAATAATTACAATGACGATTAGTCAAAAATGATGCTGTCACTTTCATCAAGGTGACAAATAAAAGTGACATCAGTTTTAGACAAGACTAACGTTTGATCACGTTTTAGGGATTCTGTGGGTAACTGTGAAACAAGCCGCATCGGCTGATGCAATCCAAAGATTTAAATTAGTATCTAGTGGTTTTTAGTGTACAAATTTGGTGTTACTTTGTGCAGTGAAGTGCCGCAGGGTGATATTAATATAAGAATCATTGAATTGTGTCGTTTTTAACACTGCTATTGTGTGTCGAGTGAGTTGTCACGTGAACAATTTGCTTTGACCTAATAGAGTCTTAAAACCTACGGCTTTGTTAAAATAGTCTCCACAGAATCCTTAGGACATTAAAACGCTAAACACCGGCGTTTTATGAGTGACTATGACTTCGACTGACTTCGACTGTTGACTACACTTTATCAAACTACACTTGACATTGGCAAATTAAATGTTCATGAACACAATACAGGCCATTTAAAAAAAAAAAAAAGATCACGTTTTATAATAGGGGGCTATTCTTGAGATAGGAAAGGTAGGTACCTAACAAGGTTCCAGTAAAAACGGAAACAATAAAGTTTCAACTAATCTTGGAACCGAAATAGTTGTGAAATAATAATTTATTAAAAGTAATAATATTTATACAATTCATTTATAAATGCAGATCATAATACCATAGTAGTTATTTAAATAAATTAAGCGCCAACAGAAAAAAAGGTTTGAATTGATACTTGTAGGTATTAAAGTATACACAGTTACTATTGCAAAATGTAGGTATTATGTCTTTGTTTTTTTCTTATTCCAGGTTTCCTCGTAGAATTCGTCTCATTACCAGTAGTATCAGGCTTCACCTCCGCCGCAGCCCTCACCATAGCGTCGTCTCAGATCAAGGGTCTGTTGGGCCTGAGGTTCAACGCTGAGACGTTCCTTGGGACCTGGAAGGGCATTTTCACGCAGATCACGGAAACCAGACTTCCAGATACGCTCCTGAGTTGCGCTTGCTGCATTGTACTTATGGGCATGAAGGTATGTGCAAAATACATGCAATTAGATAACAATAGACACCAAGGTATCCTAATATTTCTATACAAAGAGACCATTTATTGAAAAGTCCAGTGGTGTATCTATGGTTGGATTTAAACCACGACTCCTCGTATGAGAGGCGCACACTTATCCAATCAGCTACCAATGCTCTATTAGGTATATAGGTAGGCAACTATGGTTAAAAAGTAAGTACGGGAGTTAACCCAAAGTTATGTTTAGTAACATGATTATGTACTTAATGCTTGACATCCGTTTTTGGGACCAAGGCTGCTGTAATGTACCTACCTACGTATCCGAAATGTCAAGCAGTAAGTAGGTACTTAAGTAATCATGTATTTCTACTTAAAAAATAATAGTCTAAGATCCCGCTATACAACGACCTTCACCGAGATGCTTATTTGATGAGACGTATTTTTTATGTTATTAAATATGCCAATAAATATATCCTATATGGGTTGCCTAACAAATTTCAGTCCAGAGTATTTTTAATTAATAATTAAAAAATTTTTTTTTAAACATTGCACCGGTGTGATTATTTAATAAATTTGATACCAATCGAAAGTTTGAAGCCCATAGAATATGCAAACGTTAGGTTGCCTATTTTTATCCGGTCACAACCACGGGTTGCCAGGTGTAAACAGGTAAATCCATACTAGCATTTTGCAACGTTCTGATTATTGAATCAATTTTAGATAAAATGAAAGATTATTTCATAAGGAACACGGTGGTATAGGGTTGCCTGCGAAAAATCAGTCCCGAATTACGGTTGTCGAATTTTAAATAATAAAATATCGCTGCGAGTGAATGTGTGTGAGAGAGAGGTCCCAGACCAACCATCCCATGCGGTAGAAAAGGACGCAGCGTAGCAGCTGTTTAAAGTCCGCCCATTTAAAGAAGGAGAGTGCGCATGCTATTTGTGCTTGGAAATGAAAAGGATAGCGATAGACTCGTATATGCTATACATTATTTTGGAGTATTTAATTATTAATATAGAGAAATAGTTATTTAATTTTTTATTTTTTAATCAATTAATTATTTATCTATGTTTATTGTTTATGTGACACTAAAGTATATACACATCTTTAGTAAAAAAGACAGAGTAATACATATATATTACTAATCTGGCAAATTTTATCTTTATTAGGAGCCGAAATAAAAAACAACAATTAAAAGAATACTTCTGTTTATTGAAAAAATTTAAAATACAAAAATTTTTAAAATTACTCAGGTTCCGAGTCATCGGACATATAACTGTGATCTCCAACTTCTGAATCTTCTTCGTTATCACTCTCTGTTTCAATTTTTTCGACAATGTCTTCTATTTTTAAAGTGTATGATCCCCAATGAATCCTACTGGCATTATAATTATTCAATAATATCATTGAACACCATAAACAATTTTAGGTCACATACTGATTGAAATATGAATAAGGTTTGATAGCAAAGTTAATATATTTTTCCTTGTCATTAATAGCGATGTTGCACTCTTAAATCCCAGCCTTGCTTTTTATTGTTGCCTGATAATATTATATACCTACCTTGTAGTCCTTGCTACCTACACTAGTACTAACATTTAATAACAACTCATAGTTCATAGAAATATTCTCAGCCCTATGCGTCTAACAACTATTTTGAACAGTCAGCGCCAGAACTTTTATGACTATCAACCCTATTCCACTAATTCAAGCACTAATATCTAATATCTTATTTACATGTATTAGGATATTAACATCTCCAAAGAGATTCCCTCAAATGTAGGTATTCGCTTAAACCGCGCCTTTGGGACTTAATTGATGACGTCTTTCGGTTCAGGGAAATGTAGGTAACCTAGATCTAGGTACTTGCCGGACTTCTGAGGACTTGCAAAATTTAATGCGACACCTATATACGTTTTCGGCAGTAAAATTTAGCCAAAAAGATCCAGACAACCTTGGTACCTAGTGAGTTTTATTTAAAGTTAAAATTAGATGTGCACAGTGGAACAGCGTATTTTTGAAAGATTTTCTTGCATGTCACTGAATTTTAATATTCACATAGGTATCACTTATATGTATATTAATTATTTGTAGCAAAAGTATTTTATACTGTTAATTACCAATTTTAATACCCTATGAAAGAACTATAAACGCATGTGGTTTTGGATAATTTCTGAACAAAAATAGGTACAGATTTTAATTAAACATGCCTGTCAGTGGGTAGGTAAGTACGCAGTGTTCCAACCCGCATTTTTTACTTAGTCAAAAAATAAACATTGTTTTCGTAATACCTTAAGTGGCTATTTTGGTTTTGGCCTAATTTATTTGTAAATAAGTGGAAGAATTGAAACATCGCGATTAATTTATGACCTTAAAGGTGCTCACCAAGGTTTTACCATAGAATAATAATATTATTATAGAGTTTCACGCAATGCGTTTATACAGCTCTATTGTCTTAATGTTAATGAAGGCACGTTAGACGGTGAAATTAAGCATCTAAAAACTTACCTAAGTCGACTAGCATCGAATTTCCATTTGACTTGTAGGATATAAAACCAGTAAATTAAATAATACCTACAAAAGATATTTAAAAATAACTTTATTTAATAAAACAAAAATATTATGAGTAACATTTTTTTTAATTGATACCTGAAACTATACCTCTCCACTTGACTGACCCTATGGCAAATTTGTTAAATTCTGTCCCATATGATACGCCAAAGGTCGTGGGTTCGATCTGGATATCAGATCGTGGGTGCGATCTGTTTGTCCAGGGCCCACCCTTGGACAAACATTAATACCAGTAGGTACTCAAGCTACTTAGTAGGTATGGAAGTAGGGATGGCGATCTGAAATCGATTAATCGAAGAATCGATTTTTGGAGCCAACAAGATCGATTTTTTAAATCGATATGTAGTACTGAATCGATTCGGTGAATCGATATTTAACCCTTGAAAATCGACATTCGATTTTTTTTGGTATAACCATAAAACTATTTTACAATTTAATTGAACTGTATCCATCCGTATTATAAGAGTGCTGCTGAGAATTAATTATTCAAAAAACTCGCGAGATGGCTGTATGTTAGATTCCTTCGCATCTCTTGATAAAAAAAGTTACGTTCGTAGTCTCTGATCGTTTGTATAACGTCGCCCTAGTTGTAATAAGTCATAACTCATTTTTAAACCTAAACCTAACTGACATTTTTTGATATTTGGGTAGAGCGAAGTAAAATACATATTTCTCTTTCATTGCTAGATGGCTTTGTATGAAAAAAGCGCGATAAATGATCTTACGCAACACGTCGCAACTTGTGTTGCGTGATGAAGAAAATTAGTTTTTACCGCGTCTGAAAGTTGGAAATTTAATTCGACTGTCTTTAAACTGACAGTCAGTTGTAAGTACTTTTTATACCTTACTTTTTGAATCATTAAATTATTTTAAAACTTCCCTCTAATGTAGATTTATTTAAAAGTAGCATCACTGAAGCGAACGCAGCGCCGCCCCCGCAGTTTACAGATAACTTGGTACACTGTACATTTTCTATTAACTCTGTAAATTTCTAATGTTGAAATAAATGTCTTATTTTATACTTTACTAGCGGCCGCCCGCGACTTCGTCCGCGTGGAAAAGTAACTTTTTACCCCCCTTTTTTTAACCCCTTACAACCCCCTTGAATATTATTATGTTGATACAACTTAAACAAATTATTCGACCAAATTTGGTACCATAAAAACGGTCATTGTGACTAAACCTTAAAAGATAGACATATGCCGTCGCGGACTTTTTTTTAGATAGGAATAATTCTTTCATACATATTTTTGTGTATCTTGAACCGTTTCCGCAGCGCACGCAAAGAAAGCCTTCAAAAATGAATAATTTTCCCCGTTTTTTACACATTTACCGCTCTGTCTTTGCTTCCTATTGGTCATCAGCGTAATGTTATTTAGCCTATAGCCTTCCTCGATAAATGACTATCCAACAAAAAAAAGAATTATTCAAATCGCACCAGTACGTTTCGGAGATTAGCGCGTTCAAACAAACAAACAACAAACAAACACTCTTCAGCTTTATTATATTAGTATAGATCTGTTAGTTTGACATGGTAATGAAAATCTTTTTATTATCGAATTACCTGATTTTACTGATAAGAGATCGTTAAATTATAGTATGCACCTTGTTTTTAATAAAATATTACATTATAATGTAATATTTTATTAAAAACAAGGTATAAAACGACAAACTTGAAAAAAGATCGATTTTTCGGAAATCGATATTATAGACCTCGATTTTTTTGTGAATCGATTCATTAGGTCACCGATTCGAATCGATTTATATAATCGATCTTTTTCCGAAAAGAATCGCCATCCCTAGTATGGAGTCAAGGCAATGTAAGAGATGTTTGGGTAAACTTAATTTTTAATGTAGTAGTACAAGTTTCTGTTCAGTCAAACAGTAGTTATGTACCTTTGCTGTTGGGTTTATTGTTGTTTAGAGTTCTACCTAAGTGCGATCCCTTCATTGGGTGTTAAACACCAATATCGCAAGATTCTTCGGCAGATACCTACACAAACAACGTTTACATATGCCAAAAGACCCCGTTATCAAAGGACCCGTGCGGCTCTACACAAGTGTGCAAACTTTGTTGCTAAGCTAATACTACGAGTTTAATTGTCCCAACGCGCGGACTAACATTCACAAACATCTTAAGCGTATTTGTATTGGTGACCATTGTTTTACTTATTTGGGACGTTTCGGTATTCAATGGAGATAATATGGGTTTAATCAATATTATCAGTTACCTACTGATGTGTTTCAGCCCTAATGCTTCCCGTAAAGCTCTGTTTATTATTTACGCCAGCCTAGGGGTAAATTGTAATAATTTGATGTTACGCAACTTTACGATGTAGGTTTCCATTTAAGCTAAGTCTGTATGCCAGTTAACTGTCATACTCGGACAAAGTGGGAGTTGGTGACATATTTTATTCATAATTATTAATGAATTAGAATAATGAATGAGTCTTTGCGTTCTATTTAGTATTGTACTTATTATTCTATAGCCTTATTTCTTTCTTTGCACTTTCGCTAATTCTCTATCTTGCAGTTGCTAAACCTTCACAAAACTTCAAAGTTACATTTCCCTTACACGTTGACGTTCCTTCAAGTCGCACAGGCAATATCGCAACGCGTGGATCCGGCTGAAAGCAGTCGTAGCTCGTGGCGTAGCCCGTAGCGCCCTAATTACGCCATTGCTCAATTTCGCCAGTTCGCAATGCAAGCAGGTGTTTACCCGCACTCGCACTTAGCGGTGCGAGTTGTATTGCTGTCCCGTGTCACAGGCGTCCCATTTTCGAGCTATTACGAATTTTCACGACGCGAGACTACGATCACATTAAAGCTACGGAATTAACTTTGGTCCTTTACTATTGCGACTATGTAAAAAACTTATTTATACTTTTGGTAAAATGAAAATGCTTCAACCGTCACCGGGATGATATCGGCAGATAATATGAAATAATGGTGCGCTCCTTAGATCTGCGGATTCTTGGTTTGCTTGTTGTAAAATGATATTTTTACGTTACCTATCTAAATATGTCAAAATAGAAGTACGTGTGGCTTTATTGTTGAAGTCTTTGTAAAGGAAATTTCATGAGGGTTTCCCCTGAGCGAATCTGCAATGGGCTCAGGGAGCGCAACAATAGACTTCGAACCTTTAAAAGGCAATGTGGCACAGTATTTTTGTCGTGGGTTTTATTTTATTTTAGGCGGCTCTTAAAACTGTGATATCTTTTTTATGGGCGCAACTTAGTGAGGCAAAGTGCCTGCTTTGTTTTCCTGTCCCGCAATTTGCCACACTGGTACAGCATTAGCAGTTAAAAACGCAATTTGTTGGCAGCGATGTCGGCGCTCAGTTCATCACGGTGGTCATACCCCTTCCCCATTCCCAGGCCACATCTTATTTTTTGTTCGAAAATGGATTCTTACCTCTGTTTATTTTGTGTTACAGAATGTAACATAATTAGGTTGGTACTTACCTCCACGTCTGTATAAGGAAAACGCTTCCCGAAAACAAAAAGCTTATTCAATTACATTGCTATTATCTCAACGTCTTCTGTTTCCCTTTTGTTAATAAAGTACAAATTGGTGTGCACGTAGCAAGATATATTGTTTGAATTTCAATAATTGAAATAAAGTGTCAATAAGAAGGCAAACAAAAAACTAGAGGTGAAACTCAATGCTCCATGAAATCTCACGGCCAGCAATGTTTCATGTCTTATTCTGTTGATAAATTATACTAAGTCCGATTGCTGTAAATGGTTTAGATGATCTCTACATTGGACCATATATGAGCGAGTCGGTTTTATGATGTCCAAATTGAAACTTATCTGGACTGATATGGAATTGGTTGAGCTAAAAATAACATTGAACTACGATTTTATGCATGCCAGACAATAAATTAATATTTATCTATGTTTGTCTATAATGTTTTAAAAAAAGCCTTTTAAAAAATTAAGCGAACACGTAGGGTAGGTATATTAAGTTAGGACTCTCAACATATTATGTATGTACCTACCTACTGCAGAGGATAAAATATCAGTTCTATACAGTATGACGACTCCATTTTTCAAATCGAATTCAAATAACAATAGCTTATACTCTCTCGACGCTCGACGGCCTCGATGACGCAGTGGCTAAGGTTGTTTCCGCCCGCAAGCGCGAACGGAAGGTCCCGGGTTCGATGCCCGGTCAGTCAATTTTAAAAACCTACATTTTCTAAATTTTCTTGGAATCTGGGTTGTTCGTGGGTTGACCCTCCAGTTAATCGTCATCATGGCACTCCATAGTACACGACGGGTTGTCCTAGTTTGACTGTTGATTGGTGTGATTGTCTGGCGCATTTATTATTATTTAATAAGGCTTAATAACCACCACCCCCCAATGTAGATAGAAACCAACGTATAGCGTCCTAATAATCCCCATTTTCATTCACAGGCGAATGAAGAATTATACGACTAAAGGCCTCCCCAAAGGACGAGATGAAGGGGTAGTCCAGTGCCGCCGTCCTTCCAGAAATGTTTATGGTTCGCCGGTGTGGGCAGGAATGCAGTGGTCGTCGCGCTGGCTACAGTTTTTGCTTGCATTTTTTATCACGATGCTAATGAGCCTCTGATACTTACTGGTAAGTGCTATGTGAAGTATTTTTCTTATTAGTGACGTAGCCAACGAGCCATCAAATGGGAAGCATATGAGTACCGGAACATACTAAAGCGATGGTTACTCGTAATGTTCCTCTCATACTTTTTTATACTAGAGGCGGACCGCGAGTAAGGTCACCTGTTGGTAAGTAATCGCCACCGCCCATGAACATGTGCTAGATCAGAGAGGTCGCTGATGCGTTGCCTGCATTTAAAAGGGTTACTACGCTCTTCTCTTCGAGTCTCTAAGACTCTTCCTCGCCTTTGTAATAGTGTTACTGGATTGGTCTTGTTTTTTAACAACAAGGGAGCAAGTTCAGTTTAGGGAAATCGAAACCGTTTTTCTTAAGAGCTCGGATCGTAGGTCATAATCATTGTTATACAAGGTTATTTTTAAACACCGGCATCCTTCAAACCAACTTGTCTTCTGGCCATTCTGAACAACATTTGTTCTATAACATTTGTAAATTCGCGAAAAAAAATCTTGTTTTCATACAAAATCGGTCACGTGACTGGTCATTTTGTATGGGGAGTCGAAAAACTTTTCAACGAATTTCGAAAAGTCGTAGAAGAAATGTTGTTCAGGATGGTTAGTAGAAAGGGTGGTTTGAAATATGCCGGTGTTTAAAAAATAACCCTGTATATGAACGCAATAAGCACTACCTATTATCGAAAACTCATACTTATTAAGAGAGCGAAAGTTCCGAATTTGTAATTAACTACTAATTAAATGTTTCCAAAGTAATTTTTCCACCCCTTCTAATTTCCGGTTTCCCATTTAATAGCGATACATAATAATGAAGACTAGGGAACAAAGGATTCTGACATCGCCTCCGGGAGCGATTGCGAAGTTAAATTACATTTGTTTTCAAGATCCTGGTTTCAGGTAACGTAAACCAAGCCTAGTCAAACTGCAGTCAAACTTTCAACTAACACCGGCAGTGTAGGAACTAAGTTGAGTGGAGAGGACGTGCTGTAACAACCTATAGAAATGCCTTTATTTACAAATCCAATGATGCGATTTTAAAATCTGCATCCGTGTCTACTATGATAGGTATTCGTAGTAGAGGTTTTTCTTTTTTTAATAAACATATTTTATGGGGACGGAACGTAACGTACCAAGTAAATGTAAAAAAATATAATAAAAATACATTTTTTTTATAGAAAACGTGTTGAAAACCTCTGTACACGTACCTGTATGATTTTAAACTCGTAACAATAAAGATGATACAAACTTAAAAAAAAGTGATATACCTAAGTAACGATAAGTTTGTACATTCCGAAACGGAAAACTTACATAGGTACAGCTTGTAATGTTGCAAGCTGCGAGTAAATAAAATCTCCCTGCCACGACGCCATAAGCTGCAATTGTTAAATTTAACGTGGAAGGTAGCGTAACCTCCAGGCCTAGACAAACCGCAGCCGTTCCACAATGTGGGAATGTGTCGCTCGAGCCGGAAGATATGCGTTTGCATCTCCATTTAGGATTGCCAGTTCGCTTACAAAGCTTAAATTGGGTAATTTACACAGGCACAAAGGAAGTGAAACGGTGGTTTACATAATCCATTACCTACATCATAAATCATCTGTGGTTTTTCTAGACTAGGATTTCCTACTGTATGGGCGTTCGTGTATGTTTAGGGGTGTTTATCTACGTAACCTTCACCTGGTAAATGTGATCGAATGTCGCTCGCGGCAATGGGGGCTATCGCGTGTGAAAAATTCGTTAGACGGACTGTATCTACACGGTGATTGGTTATTTTTGATGTTAGACATCAAAATGTCACTAAACGACCAATGACGTTGAAGTTGAACTTCAGTCTACAAGTACGCCATCTAACGGATTTTTCACACGCGATAGCCCCCATTGAGTGCGGTTGCCGCGCGCGGAGCTGTGATTGGACGGCTGCAGCGTGGGGCGTCCCGCAGATTTTTTTTTATATGATAGGTAGCAGACGGATCACCTAATTGAAAGCGATTGCCACCGCTCATAGACACCTGCAACACCAATAGAGTCACAGGTGCGCTGCTAACCTTTAACTCATTTTTCCCCTAATTGGGCCTCCGGTAGCCTCGGCGAAACATAGAACAGGAGCTGTTTACGTCTATATTTAATTAATTACTTAAGCTATACCCAAACTTTCAGAAGTTTCCATAAAATCCTCTGCTTCCAGGTGACATAACGCCAGGTCTGCCAAAGCCGCAGCCGCCTCCGTTCGAGACGACGCTCGGCAATGGAACCGTCACGGCAGGAGAAATGCTGTCTCACATCGGTACAGGGTTGCTGGTCGTGCCTGTTGTTGGTATTATTTCCAACGTGGCTATTGCTAAGGCTTTTGGTAAGTTTCACGTTACTATTTCCAAGAAAGTTAATCCTCTCACTGAAAAGGGAATTTACCAATGTTTTTTTTCAAAAGCGTGTTTTTTTACGTCGTCTAGTGTGTGTGTCTTAGGGCACAGCTGTTAAACAACACGACGCTTGACTGCGTACATGACTGTTTTTAACGTCGGTAAACATCATCCTTTTAATGTCCTTCTTGTTTCATTCGGCCAATAAGTGTTAATTTTGAAGGATTACCTGCAAAAGAAAACGTTGTGTAACCGTCATATATTAATATCTCAAGAACCTGAGAGCTTTGGGAAACATTACCGCTAAGTGGCAAACACAACAACTACAAAACAGCGTTTTGTGCTTGCCTCGACAATTCACAAGATTTATAGACATCATCATTAGTGTCCAAACGCTTTTAAGACCTAACCGCCGAACCAAATGAGGGATATCAAATGAATGTGGGCGAATAACGCTAAATGGGGCCCCGTTTGATTAATGACCTGATTGCAAGCCCTAAATATTTACAAAATTTTCTTTTTAAAATTCCTATGAATTTTCTTTTAATTCCTTTGAATTCAGCGTAAAGTTATTTAAAGAACCTTCCTACCTATTTGTGCTAATTTTGATTAACCTTATTTGAAAAAGACATCGTGTAAAAAACTAGTCAAGTCTCAATGGAGATGCTTGTTTCTATACATATAAAACGTACCTACCTAATGATATCTTTAATCAAACCTACTTGGTTTGGCATAAGGTACTTTTTCTGTATTACAGGATATTTTTGTTCGATTTTTGTATTCAAAGTCCAACCTCAAAGATTTGGTAGTCCAGATCATCAAGACTTTTACTATTTGAAAATAGCCTACTTCTTAAATATTTCAAAAAGTTTATATTGTAATCTTAATAAAAATGATCGGTTTCTAAAAATATGACGCAATTTCAAGAAAAAATAAAACATCCGAATCGTAAGACAATTAATAGTCCATTAAAATTCTTTAAGGCAATCACAGTGTTGAAATAAGTCTCGACGATTTAACAAAGTTGTTAACTTCAGTATATTTTAGCATGGGGCGAAACGTTCAACGCTGCTAAGTCGTTCTGGCGTTTACAACTTGTTCTATACTTTCTTGCACTTGATTTTCGTGAGTAACAGTCTTCGTCGTTCTTGGGTTAAATAAAATAATATAACGTTCTCTTACCTAATTTTGTCTATTTGATTCCATCTAGATTATAACTGAATACTTTTACTTTCGTCATCCTGCTATACATTAATATTACCTACTGATTTTAAGATTGGAGTAGGTACGTTTTCTATTCCCTGTGCTACGCTCCTTACCCATTATAATAATATTAATTCTCTTACATCCTTTTCATTGTTATTTTCTTATATCTGTCTTTCTATATGTACGGACAGTAACACATCAAAGTTTACCTACAAAGCTGTCGAATTGACTTTCGACTAATTGATCGATTAATTGAGATTTTCTGACTGATTGATTGTTGTAAGCAAAGGGCTTAAAAAGAAACAGAATTCACGACCGAATCTTTTTATACCTGCTCCTTTCAGCGCTGTGTGTCTTTTGTCGAATGAGACAGGTATATCCTATTGGTTGACGGGACGATTTCGTTATAATCCACCTGGAACGTGTGGCTATCTGTACATAATTTTGTTTAACAAGTATTGTTTTTATGGGATTTTATTTAACACACTAGTTCTATTTCAGCACGCGGCAAGACGTTAGACGCAACTCAAGAGATAGTGGCCCTGGGTGTTTGCAACCTTCTAGGTGCTTTCTTCCGCTCGTACCCCGTGAACGGGTCGTTCTCAAGAAGTGCTGTCAGCGACGCGTCGGGGGTCAAGACTCCTGCAGCAGGATTATACACTAGTGAGTAAAACTATTGTCAAATTTTGTATTTTTATTTATTTAAGCTTTTTAAATACAGCCAGTGCTATAACATTATTGGACAAAATAACAAAAACAGAATGAAAAGAAAATGAATGACCACAATTTCAGTTCTATGGGAAGTTTCCTAAGTTATACCTCATTTTGGTCTATTGCGATTGGACTATTTATTACTCGTAGATATGAGTAGTGGTCCGGCACGTATCATTCTTTATTTTTAGTATCCAAAACAAATGAAATTATGTAAATGGAATGTCAACAGTAACGAAAATTTACATTATTATTTTAGTATGTATGTAAACAATTAAACATAACATTATGTATTTTTTAAATAATGCAAACTTTAAAGAGCCCTTATTCGGCGTCGCTTTGCAACAATTTGTTACGATTCACATTATTATGTTTCGACGATTGTCGGGATGAAGGCTTGCCCAACTTTGTCAAGGGCTTGTTTCGCGTTTGACGATGTCTTGAGCAATTACCAAAGCAATTTTAACATCTGAATCAAAGGCGATGGTTTAAATCCAACAAACTTTGACACTTCAAGTTCGTCAATTTATCTTCTGATTAAGTTACTTGCGTTTTCAAAGATTGTGGGCTTTACGCTCTGCACATTGTTAGGGTTTGTTCAAGCATAAAATGTAAACTTTAATTATTATTGTATTAATAAATAAGTACCTATTTTTATTCCGTTGGTCAAGTGGTTTAAGTACCGGGCGTGATCTTGGGGTCCTGAGTTCGATTCCTGGGTCGAGCAAAAAATTGGTTTCGAATTTTTCAAACATAGGTCGAGTTTGTGATCACCAATCCGCATTAGGCAAGCGTGGTGATTAATAAGCCTAATCCCATCATAGTCGAGATGACTTGATTTTTTTATGACTTTGCCCTGCAATGGGACAGTATATAGGCTAATACTACTATACTCTTTGTATTTATTGTACAAAACACATAGATACTTACATCGTAGTATGCGTATGTAATTAATGCACTCTCTGTGGCCTTACCCTTGTACTATTTCGATGGGTCATTATATCACGACCGAAGGAGCTTTTGCTATAACTTTGTTTCATCTCAAATGTTGTTAAAGGGTAACGAATGAAACCAAGTAGTAGAGTTTTATAGTTATGAGAATGTGCGGGTATAATAATGACTTTTTAAAAGTTAAAAAGAGAAATGTTTTGGCTCCATTGGAGTTGGTGGCCGGTACGCGACTGTAATGCCCACTTTTAAAAGGTTTTCCTTGGCTCAATAAAAGAGAGTTGGTGCATGTGCGGATATAACCTTACTTTTAAATTGCTTAACTGACCAGTTATGAAATAAGGGGATAGCCACCATTTGTTTTGAGATTCAAAGTTTTTCAATACCATTTGGCATCTATAACTGTATTTACCGCAAAGTTTGATGTAAGTAGGTACTTAACTATAAGAAGAAAGTTAAGTTACTAACTCAATTTTACTTGAAATGTAGCATTTTCACAAACCTATTATTATTATTTCATATTGCTTTTCAGTTTTAGTATCTTGTTACTATCTCCCATTTAGCCTCCGGTACCCTCACTCAACGAAAAAGAGCGCAGGCGCTGCTTAATGCCTTTCAGGCGTTCTTTTGT